>JARHVA010002197.1:1200000-1800000 GCA_037957365.1 Torreya grandis | reverse complement strand
GATCAATCAAGATCCTAAGATGAAGCATCCTATTACAGAATACAACACTACCAATGAAAAAGTAAGCTATAAGTCTCTTAGTCTTAGAATTTATACATTTACTATGAGGCATGAAATGTAGGAAGAACTTTAGGGCCCTTCCAAATTTTGGATCCTCCATTTCAATGGAGAAAGATCCAAATAAGGATCAGGTGTTGGTATCGATCTATTATATCCACAAGGAAATAAATTTTTAAAAACACACAAGCTCCAATTCCCATGCACCAATAATAGATCAAAGTATAAGGCCCTAATTTTAGGATTATAGTTTACCCTCAAGAATAATGTCAAGGAGCTATTGGTATATGGACACTCAAAACTAGTGGTAAACTAGGTTAAGAAAAAATATCAATACAAATTTTCATGTTAAGAGAAATATAATCATAGGCTTGGGATATAATTAAATCATTTGAAGCTTTCAATATATTGGCCAATCAAAGAGAACAAAACTCATTGTCAATTTACTAGCCAATTAAAGAAAAAAATTGGCCCCTATGTTAGAGTCAAAAATGTATAAGTTCTCCATTGAATTAATACCTTATCCCTCAATACCAAACAATTTTGAAAATTTCCAAGTGTTTGACGATGATCAATAGATCGACCAATTTTTGACAAATTCACAATAATTCAAGTCTCAAATAATTGATGATGAGGAAAGAAGCCATATATGCCACAAATAATGGAGTGAAGAGGATGTTATCTAACTAAAATAAGATTGTCTCCCATTGGGGATGGTTTCTTTGAAAAGGGCCTTTGACATAAAACCTTAAGTGAAGTATCAAAGATAGCTCAAAGTTAATGAATTCCAATTCGGTTCAAAAAATGTTAGCAATGAAATAAATGTAAACCTCATAATTATTTGGTTAAGCTACACCCCAAATGAAATTTAAAAGGTCAAATAACTAATTATCAAGTATAAAGATGTAATTTCATGGACCTATAATGATTTAAGGATATTCAATCCTAAATTCATCACCTATATAATTCCACTCAATTTGGATCATAAACCATTTAGGTAAAATCAAAGGCCAGTTAACCATATCCTAAAACCATTAATCTAGAAAGAAGTAGAGAAGTTGTTAAGTGCTCAGATATTTTTTCTTATCAGGAATTCAACTTAGGTGGCCAATCTAATTCTGGTTAGGAAAAAGAGAAATGAAATGAGACTATGTGTTGACTTTAGGAACGTGAATAAATATTTTGAGAAAGACAATTATCCTCTACCCTCTTTAGATGAGATGATAAAAACTATGAGTGGTTTTATAATGATGTCTTTCTTATATAGATTTTCAAGATATAATTGAGTACTAGTTAAATCAAAGGATAGGATGAAAATTATGTTTACCATAAAATAGGGAACATATGTGTACAAACAAATGTTATTTAGGTTGATAAACATTGGAGATACTTTTCAAAGAGAAATGGATCATGCATTGTAGGGACTAATAGGCAAGTGCATAATTATGTACATGGATTTTCTCACTATTTTCTTTAAAAATAGATCTAATCAATATTGACCATATTCAATCTATTTTTGAGAGATACAAGAAGTTTGGTATCTCGCTAAACCCCAAAAAGTGTATATTTGGCATTATTGAAGGTAAGTTGTTGGGACACATTATCACTAAAGATGAGATCACTATTGACCTAAACAAGATTCATGGGATTTTAAAAATAATGTTCCCAAATAACAAAAGGGAGCTTAAGTCCTTTAGGAAATTAATTTTGTAAGGAAATTCATATCAGAATTTATAAAGGTTGTCAGACCCATTAATGTAATTTTCAAATAAGATGCCAAAGTGGAGTGGAAACCCAAGGCTAATAAGTATTTTCAAGACATAAAGAAGGATATTTCATAGGTCTCAGTAATAGTAATCCCAAATTTCACAAAATACTTTTTCCTATATTTATTCACTTTAGAGCATACCATTAATGCCATGCTTACACAAAAAAGGAAGAAAGTGAATACTCTACTTCTTTCATGATAAATAAATTAAAAAATACAAAGCTCAAATACTCCCTAATTAATAATCACATCTTTGCTCTTGTCAAAGTAATTAAGAAGTTTAGGCACTACATCCTCCAAAACAAGACCATCACCATTATACTAGACCTTACTATCAAGGTTATGCTAGGACAAAATGTATTAGGAGATCATAGAGGAAAATGGATGGTGAAATTGTAGGAATATGATATTAAATTAAACATTCTAAAATTTTTAGAGGATAAGGAATTATTTAGTTGATGACCAAACCAGACCTATGCATCACCATCAAAGAAGTCTGTCAAACATAGGTTTCTCAAGAGGATTGGTTTTGGGGCATTATTTGGTTCTTACTCATTAAAACATGCCCCTAAGAAATAAAATAGAGATAAAAATATATCTTTGAGGCTCAAATTTTCTCATTATATGATCAAAAAAGGTATCTTATATAGGAAGAACTATGAAGGCATATATTTAAGATATGTATCATGTGAAAAATCTCAAGAGATCCTATAAAACCTACATGAAAATATTAGAAATAGCCATCCATTTTAAAATAACATAGCCCATAAAATAATCAAAATGGGTTATTATTAGCCAACTGTCATTGAGGATGTCCACTTCTACATGAGGATGTACTATGAATGCCAGGTGTCGATAAAAATAAAAGTACATGCAACTATGCCCCTATAACCTATGATTGAAGGTAACCCATTTACCCAATGGGGTTTATATTTCATTGGTGTGTTAAACTCAAATTATTTATTTGGGTATAAGTTTGTGCTTACTATTATACATTATTACACTAGATGGACTGAGGTATTAGCCACCAAGAACTTAAGCTCCCAAGATGTGATCATTTTATTTAAATATCATATTACAACTAAGATTGACACACCTATTTATTTGGTTTTTGAAAATGGTCTAGAATTTTAATTAATTGAGTTTACATAATGGGCACATGATAATAAAATCATCTTCCAATCACTACCCATAAGGGAATGGATTGGTTGAGTCAACTAGCAAGAACCTCATAGATGCTATCAAGAATTTAGCCACAGATAAGCCTAAAAGTGACATATATTACTAAAATATTTTAGAGAGTTTTAAATGCTATCATGGTGATGTCATGAAGGTGTCTAGGTGAGTGGATGAAGTGCCTTAGTAGTCTAAGTGATAATGACAAAGTGTGCAATGTACTTGTCCTAGTATGCTTGAAGGAGGCTTGGTTGATCTTTAGTTTTGGCTTGGTTAGATATTTTTAGGGATGGATGAGTATAGAGTATTGAACATGTGAAATGGGTCCTATAATAGGTTTTATATGATTTGAGTACTTATGTGCATGAGTGTATTTCATTTGGTTGATCATTATTTTCATCTAGATATTTTAGGTCTAACGATAGAAAATTTGAGTAGGCAGTTTAATGACATCATAATTTCCACATGTGGATGAGTCAGGGGGAGTTGGTCATATGGATATGATCACATTAGTCCCTAGTATATATTCATAAAGTATCAAGTTAGGTGATGAATAAAATCCAAATATATGTGTGTGAAAATTTGGTCTCCCAGGCATTTTGACAAAGTTTTCCCATAGCCAAATTTACAATGTGGCAAGAAAAGTTGAGTAATAATTTTGATGGTGGCATATCTCACACATGTGGATGCTTCAATAGAAGTTGATCATATGGGTTTATTTATTTTTTTCCTATTTTATATTCACTAATTTTTATATCACGTAATGAATTGCATCAAATGATATGCATGTGCAAAATCGGCCTTCTAGACAAGTTCTTGACATAGTTGGCTCTGTGAGAGAAATGTATGAGTGAGAATTTTAATGTAATTATATCTCACACATGTGAGGGTTTTAAGAGTGGATTGAAATATTGTTGGATTCTCCTATGTGAGGATATCATATGGTCTAAAATTGAGAACATCTGCTTAAGTAAAGCAAAAGATATGGAGGTACAAAGTTGACCTTCCAGGCAAATTATAATGGTCTCCATACTTAGTCTATTTTGCATGATGTTAAAGATCATGACAAAATGTAGATCCAATGGTTCACAATATTTAATACATATAGATATATGGTACACACTAATTCAAATGGGTCAAAGTTTGTGTTGGTTAATAGATTTAAAGATCAAGACCAAATGAAGATCCAATGGTGCACAGGCGATCGTACAAATCAAGATTAATGGTGCATGTTGAGTCAAATGAGGATAAATGTTCAAATTTTAATGATAAACAAAGATAAAGATAGATATTTTTCAAAAATATAATGGTTTGTGTATGTTCATACATATACCGATCAATGGTTTGTAGTGAGAAATATTATCCAAAGTGTCCAATGTTTAGCATCAATAAAGATCAAGCTATGTATAGGAGATTGACAATGCATGTTGAGTCAATATTACAATATTGCATGAGATGAGGTCAAATATTCAAGGTTTAACATTTGGTAGTGGCACACTATGAGTAAAATTTCAAGATTCATATAATAATATTGATGGTGCATGTTTAATCTGAAGACATGAGAGCACAAGATGTGAGCAAAGTGATCGAGTTTTAACTATGACCATTTGCATTTGAATATTTGAATTTAACAAAGGAAAAATCAATTATATGTATTTTGGATATAAATTTTGATCCAATATGAATTTTCTCATGATATAAAAATAAAATTTTAAGAAGACTCCATGGTGCATCTGTAAATATAAATTTAAAGGTCTGAAAGTATGTACAATCAAATTTATCAAGGTTCAAAGTTGACTATGTTTTGCAAGTAGCCTGAGAAGGATATTTGAGATTGATCTGATGGTAATTTTATGTATAATTATGACTTATATATTTAGGAGTGTTTTGTACTCCATGAGGATTTTATGTGTGCATTATGAAGGTTTGAAAAATCTATATTTTGTATGAATAAAGAGGTAGAATTTTACTATGTTTGTTGAATGCACTGGTTGTTTGAGTGACCATCTTTTAGAGGTAGGTTAAAGGTGTTATAAGTATATTTGAAGAAGAAAATGAGAATTTATATGTTATATAAGTCTCTAAGTATTATAATAAGGCATTGGTTTTCATGATATGCCTTTAATCAATTATGGAGAGTCAAAATATTTTGACTGTATATGACCAATCTAAGTGGTCATTTTGCATTTGTTTTTTTGAGTGATTATAACATGTGTTAATATGTATAAATAAAATGGAGGTAAAAATTATTCATAAAGTTTTCATTAATTTTATCTAATAATATGTCTATGTGAAAGATTTGAGTAGTTGGTTTAGAAATTTGACACTGTGTTTTTTGTGTATGAAGAACTAAAGAGATAAGAGACCTAATTGGTAGGTCCAAATGTGTATTTAATGTTTCAAATGGTGTGGGCCCATATGGGAGTAATAAATTTCATATTTTGGATGTTTTTAATATGTTATAATCATTGGTAAATAATGAAGTTGGTCCAAATAGTCTCACATGTAATGTATGAGTATGTAGGCCTAATGGTTTTAGGTCTCACCAAGACCTAATGGTGGTTTGGGGATAATGAGGCATTGGAAAACATATGGAGTATGTGGTTATTACATGTAAAATGTATGAGGACATATTAAATTTTTTGAATAATTGTGGTAATCATCGTGGCTAACCAAGATGGGTTATACCTGGAGCATGGTATAAGTACAAGGTCTATTTGTCCTATTTGTTCTAGTTGTATCCATGTGGAGCCATGTGAAGGAGAGAACCTTTGAAAAATATGTCATAGGTTAGTGAGGACTAATAGAGAAAAAATAGGATCATATGTGCTTATATAATCAAGGTGATGAAGGTATATGTGAGAGTTTTGGAGCAAAGGAGAGGTAGAGTTCCCAGTTGATGGGTTGATGAGAAAAATAAATTGTTGACTATGTGTATGACTTGTAGGTCATATTTATGATATAAAAATTTTTATCTTAAAGTTTTAGGATATGTGAAGAGGTTTGAGTGTGCATATGAGGATATTTTGAGTGAAGAAGGAGATAGATTATGGCATGCCTATGTGAGAGGCATGTATGAGATAGAGAGGGAGTTTATGTAGGGGTTAGCTAATCAGAGATCCATCATCAGGTGTTGAATAATTTAGTACTAAGGTGTATATGTTCAAGGAGGATCTAAAGGACTTGATCTTCCTTAGGGACAGTTTCTCCTTGTGAAATAGGTGTTTTACTAAAGGTCTTTGATCATGAGTATTTGATCAAGGTTTTTTGGTCTAAAGGAGTTGACCAATCTCTTGTTTATAATTTATTATAGGATAAGTAGTCCATGTGTTGTATGCTTGAGAGTGGGTTTTATTCGCCATGAGGGTTTCTGATAGGAACTATGTGTTATGTGTTTGATCTTATATATGCATTGAATGAATGAGATCTCTTGTTAATGTTTATTGATCAAGTTGACATTTGTTGATTATCTAATTGTTTGAAAGGATTGGAATTGAGATTAAAATATATGGGCTCACTGATTCACCCCCAATGATTATACCTCTAACAATTGGTATCAAAGTGGGTCCTTTGGAGAAATCCTAATAGCTTGAAGGTGATACTAAGTAGGTAAAAATATGGCTAAGTAGTTGAAGAAAGAGAATCAATAGTGAAAGTCAGTGATCAAGGAACTTGAAGAACATATATGTACTTTGAATAAATATGCCAAAGAGGATGAGAATTTTATCAATGGTCTCAAAGTTCAGCTAGTAGATGTTAAGACAAATTTGTGTTCAAAAGAAAAGGACATAATGTTTGACAAAGAAACTTTCCATAACAATAGAGATGATGAAAATGAGGAATAATAAGTTGATCTAGAAGCTAAGATCATTATCCCACTTAGTGAACTAAAGGAGCAAAAGAAGAAGAATCATAAAATGAGGAATATGATCAAAGGTATTTAATAACAAGTCAACTCTCTTGAGATAAGTTTGTTAGGCATGTTAATGAAATAAGAAAAGAATGATCAAGAATAGATCAAATCTATTGAAGTGAAAGCATATAGATTGAAATCCATGTCCAAAAATGCCAAAGAGGATGAAGAGAAGATCAATATTCTTAGGGATCAGTTAAAGACTGCAAATGCAAATCTGAAAGCAAGAGAAGATGAGTACTCTCAACAAAGATTTAGATGGGGTCCTTGAAGAGTCACCATGAGATTGTTGTAGTCAAGTTGAATAAACTTGAAAAGAAGAATGAGAATCCTAAGTATGTCAAGGAGAATACAAGATCTGAAAGTAATACAAGAAGGTCTGTCAAATAGCCAAATGCCTCAAGGTATGCTAGTTTATTTCATGGTCATTGTTATACATGTAATAAGTATGGTCATAAAAATAAGGAATGTAGAATGAATTCAGTCATGTATGAACATTTAGAGATCTATGATAGGAGTTTTTGGCTAACTATTTATCAAAATTCAAATCTATCAAAAGGTATTAATGATTTTATTTGTTTTAGTTGTCATAAGAGTGGACATATTGCTAGATTCTATCCAAATGGTGTTAAGAGGTCTTTAAGGTATATTAAAGGATAAAGAGCTCCTAGAAGGTCTGAGAATGAATAAAATTAGGTTTGGAAATCAAAGGTAATCATTTCCAATTATTCTAGTCATAAGGATGATAAAAAAGTTTCTCTAAAAGGCTTTGTTGTAAATCAAGATAAGCTCAAGGATCAAGTAGTTAATATTACTGTAGAAGATGAGAAGAGTAAAACTATGGTATGGAGACCTAAGGTAGTAAAGACTAAGGAGACTAATGATGTTGAGTCCAAGAGTCTTGATAGATTGTTTTCCAATGTGGATTATTTAGATGAAAAGGTATGTCATGAATCTATGTTGTCTCCATGTATTGTCAATTCAATCCTATAAGAAAAGGAGAATATTGTAGTGGATGAGCATATTGCTTCTCTTAAGCCTAAGAAGAAGAAGAAGAACTATAACTTTTAATTGGAAAAGGAGGATTTATGAGTTATCAAGATGATATTTTTGTATATAAAGGTATGTTGACCTTATTCTAGAATTCTTTAGGTGGTATTATGGTTTGAAGGTATGTTGAAGGCAAATTTGATATTTTTGTTTGCTCTCAAGTTTCCTAATTTGTGTTTAAGAGTATGTAGGTCCTAATTTGGGTTATAGGATGTATGGGTTCACAAAGATGTGGAAACTCAAATATTGGTCTAGAAGTGTGTAATGGTTGTCTCCACGTGTATAAAAAGTTTCAAAGGTGGATGTTGACCATAAAGAGGTTTTTTGACTCTATTTATTTTGAGATTCGAGGGTTTTGGGTTCAACTAGAAAACTGGTTTTCCTTGTAATTTGAGGTCTAAGGATTCTTAATAGGTTGAATTGGCCAAAATTTTTGTCAAATCAATATTTAAAGAGATTTGAAGTTTTTTGGTTTTCAAGTTATTTATGTTTTTTGTCAAGATAGAGACCTAATTGACAAGTTGGTTTGTGAAGTATATTTTAGAAGAAGATCTATTTGTTGAAAATTAGTGTACTTGAGGGGGAATATGAGAGTGATAAATATATGAAGTTTTAGGTCTTGATGGCATGTCTTTTGAAATTTGTGGGCTCTGCAAGTTCTAGTTAGGGTTACAAGGAGATTAGATAGGCCTAGTGAGAAGAGTGATTTTTGATTCAGTTTCTCAAAAATAACAAGTAATGAGTATTTCAAGGTGAGTCATCAAGGTTTTTTTAGAGAATATTTCCTATTTTTTAAGTGGCATGAAGTTATATTTGTGGTCTTTGACGTGGTTTGAGATAGAAGGCTAGTAATCTTATATGGTGGTTCTTCATGGTATATGGAGATCTAAAGATGCTCAAGAGATGCAATGGCTCAAAGATATTATGGGGGGTCCTTGTTAGATTTTTATTGGTGTGTTCCATCATATGTTAGTGTTTTATCTTCATTGGTTGTATTTCTTGGTTAAATAAGTATGTTGACTTGTGGCAAGAGGATGTTGTCAAGACAAGAAAATGAAGGCTTAAGGTAAAGGGGAGTTTGTATCATATTTATAAGATGTTCCTCTCTTGTTGATGGTATTTTTTGGTCCTCAAGTTTAATTGGTACCCAATTTATCTTTATGTCAAAAGGGAAGAAAGTTCCTATTGTGGAGTACTTGAAGAGAGAGAAGGAAGGTGAGCTAAATATTGTTATATGATGGTTGTTGACATCAATGGTAAAGGGGGATATTATTGGAGAGTTGTAAATGATATCATGGTGATGTCATGAAGGTGTCCAGGTGAGTGTATGAAATTATTTAGTATTATAAATGACAATGACAAAGTGTGCAATGTGTTTGTCCTAGTATGCTTGAAGGAGGCTTGGTTGATCTTCAGTTTTGGCTTGGTTAGAGATGTTCAAGAATGAGTATGGAGTACTGAGCATGTGAAATGAGTCATATAAGAGGGTTTTTATGATTTGAGTGCATGTGTGTATTAGTTTATTTCATCTATTTTATCATTTTTTTCATCTAGACATTTTGGGTCTAATGATAGAAAATCTTAGGTAGTTTGATGATGTCATAATTACCACATGTGGATGAGTCAAGGTGAGTTGGTCATATGGTTGGGATCACATTAATCCCTAGTTTCTATGCATAAAGTCTCAATTTAGTTAATTAAATTCAACCAAAGATATGTGTGTAAAAATTTGGCCCCCACAGGGATTTTGACAATGTTTTCCCATAGCCAAAATTACAATGTGCTAAGAAGAGTTGAGTAAGCATTTTGATGGTGGGATATCTCACATGTGTGAGTGTTTTAGGAGAATTTGATCATATTTTTTTGTTAAGTTTTATGCCTAGTTTATATGCATTAATTTTTAAATTAGGTAATAAAGTGCATCAAAAGTTATGCATGTGAAAATTAGGCCTTCTAAACAAGTTCTTGACATAGTTGGCTCTGTGAGATAAAAATCTAAGTGAGTATTTTAATGTCTTTATATCTCACATATGTGAGGGTTATAGGACTATATTGACACATGGTTGGATTATCCTATGTGAGGATATAATATGGTCCAAATTTGAGAACATGAGCTTGAGCAAAGCAAAATATATGGAGGTGAAAAGTTGACCTTCTAGGTAGATTGCAATGGTCCCCATACTTAGTCTATTTTGCATGATGTTAAAGATCAGGACCAAATGGAGATCCAATGGTTCATGAGAATTAATACATCTAGATCTATGGTTTAAATTAATTCAAATGTGTCAAAGTATTCATTGGTTAATAGCATTAAATATCATGACCAAATAAATATCCAATGGTGTGCGGGTGATCGTATAGATCAAGATCAATGGTGTGTGTTGAGTCAAATGAGGACAAGTGTTCAAAGTTTAATGAAAATTAGAGATATATATTGAGATTATTCAAAATTTAATGATTTTAATATGTTTTTACATATACATATTAATGGTATGTAGTGAGTGAGATGATCCAAAGTGTTCAATGTTTAACACAGACAAAGATCAAGCTACGTACATGAGATCGATGATGCGTGTTGAGTCAATATTGCAAGATTGCATGAGATGAGGTCAATTTTTCAAGGTTTAAAGTTTGGAAGTGGTGTATTATTATTTAAAGGTTTATATTAATACACTAATATTAATGGTTCATTTTTAAAATATGTTAGAGCATGAGATTCAAGCAAAGTGATCAAGGTTTAACAATGACTGTTTGCTTTTGAATATTTGAATTTAACAAAGGAAAAACTAGTTCTCTATATGTTGGATATAAATTTTTATCTAGGAAATTTTTTCTATTATATAAAAATAAAATTTAAATAAGACTCTATGATACATCTATAAATACAAATTTTAAGGTATGAAAGTGTATACAGTCAAAGTTATGAAGGTTCAAAGTTGACTATGTATTTGACTATGTTCTGCAAGTAACTTGAGAAGGATATTTGAGACTAGTAAGATGGTATTTATATGTTTCAATATGAATTATCTATTTGGGAGTGTTTTATACTATATTTTTATGTTATTTTTGAATTATTAAGGGTTTAACAATCTTATTATGTATAAATAAAGACATATACGTTGACTATGTTTGTTGAATGCACTGGCTATTTTAGTGACCATCTTGCAGAGGTAAGTTGAAAGTGTTTTTAGCAAATTTGAAAAATAAAATGAGAATGGAGATATTATACAAGTCTCTAAGTATTATTATAATGCATTGGTTGTAATTATATGATTTTTATTATTTATGGAGAGTCAAAATAGCTTGATTGTACTTTCATTATATATGACCAATCTGAGTGGTCATTTTGTGTTTGTTGTTTTGAGTCTTAGAACATGTGTTGATGTGTCTAAATCACATGGAGGTATAGCTTAGGTATTTAAGGGTTCATAAATATTATCTAATCATATGGATATGTGAAATATTTGAGTATTTGGTTTAGAAGTTTGAGATTGTGTTTTATGTGTATGAAGACCTAAAGAGCTAGGAGACCTAATTGGTAGGTCCAAATGTGGAGTTGATGTTTTAGATGGAATGGACCCATATGGGAGGATAAATTTGATATTGGTAATATTTTTTATATGTTTTAAGCATTGGTAAAGAATTAAGGTGGTCCAAGTAGTCTCACATGTAACATATGAGTATGTAGGCCTAATGGTTTTCGATCTCACCAAGACCTAATGGTGGTTTAGGGCTAATGAGGCATTGTAAAACCTATGTATTATGTGGTTATTACATGTAAAATGTATGAGGACATATTTAAAATGTGTAATATGTGTGGTAATAATTTTGGCTAACTAAGATGGGTTATACCTAGAGCATGGTATAAGTATAAGGTCTATTTGGTATGTTTGTTCTAGTTGTGTCCATTTGGAGCCATATGAAGGAGAGAACCTTTGAAAAATAAGTTAAAATTTAATGATGAATATAAGAGAGTGAATAGGATTAGAAATTATTATCTAATCAAGGTGATGAAGGTGTATGTAAGAGTTGTGGAGTGAAGGAGAGGTAGAGTACCTAGTTGATGGGTTCATCAGTAGAGCACATTATTAACTATGTGTATGACTTGTATATCATATTTATGATATAATAATAGTTATATTGTAGTTTTAGAATATGTTAAGAGTTTTGAGTGTGCATATGAGGATATTTTGAGTGAATAATGAGAGAGATTGTGGCATGCCTATGTGAGAGGCCTATATGAGATAGAAAGGGAGTTTGTGTAGGGGTTAACTAATCATATATCCATCATTAGGTGTTGAAGATATCAATACTAAGGTTTAGGTGCTCAAAGGAGGGTCTAAATTAATTGATCTTACTTAAGGTAATTTACTCCTTATGAAATAAGTAATTCACTAAAGGCCTTTGATTAGGAGGATTTGATCAAGGTAAGCAATGAGACAGTTTGTTTGTTTTGAATCCAAGTCAAATTTAAGGACATTGCATCTTATAAGTTTAAAATTCTTAATCTAGGTAAGCAATGAGAGAGTTAGCCATGATTATGTCAAAAAGTTAATGATTCCATTAGGTATGTAAAAGTTGATCCCATAGTTTTTTCCAAATTTAGAAATCTCTCTTTATCCCCTTGGGTTAAATGCATATAAAATGCTAATATTTGATTGAGGTAATAACCATTGACATGGGTAAAAGTTTACATGGACATTTTGATTAACCAAATTTTACTAAGACCAGCTCATGGTAGTCACCTTTTTCCTCTTTCATTTAGAAAGAAAAAAAAAAGAAAAAAAGAGAAAATAATAATAAAAGGCATAATACAAAATGTCCAAAATAAAATCAAATAGGATTAGAATCCTACATGATGAAATAAGATCAATGTATCATGCATCATGTAAAATATGAAGGAAGACGAAAAAGGTAATCAAGGTATTGTTGGTGTCCTAGATTATACCCTAGCTAAGTAGGAGTTTGTTTAGGCCCTCCTACTCAAATCTAGTCTTACATGGGAATGACCTTGGGCTATGGGTCTTGGGTCAGACCTCTAGAGAAGGTCAACTTCCTTCTAGATATATCACCTAAACTAGACCTAAATTAACACTTGCTTAGATAAGGGGAGAGATATTAACATCAATCTATGAAAGCATGTAAAATGAGGTGATGAACCAATAATTTCAACACTTACACTTTGCACAAGATACACTATAAGACACATTCAAGAATAAATAAGATAATTCCTCACATAAATATCTCAAAAAAAGGCATTGATTATCTATCAACTTAGCATGGAAGGGCAGTTATCTACTTCCAAACTAATCAACAAACTATATATTGCACTTAGAATGTACCTATGAGAACTAAAAAACACTTCATGAAAGTGAGTAAAATCAATCGAGACAAGGAAAGCATACATTCACTTAACCACAACACATAGATTCATATAACACACTTTAATTCAGCTTGCAAAAATTAAGGATATCATTCTTTATTGCATCAAATAGGTGTTACAGTACAAATCTTAGCATACCCTGAGCAAGTCAAAGGCATAAGAGTATTTTTTCTTAAAATATTAGAGATTTCTTTTCTAAAAATTTATAGAGAGATCCACAATGTGGAATAAGATGGGACACACATAGAAAAAATGGAGGAGAGAGAGTGAGCTATGATGGATCAACATTAATTTGAGAATGCTGAGTCATGATCTTATCAATAAGGAACCAAATTTTAAAATATTTGTAAAATAATTCAATGATTTATTATCCTTATCTAACCACTAGGTCTCCTTCTTGGGACTTTATGCCATTTTCTACCTAATTTGCTAACAAGGACAAACTTTTCATATCTTGCAACTGACAAAAATCTGCCATATCTACTTTGGGTGGCCATAGGTACTTATTTGTCAAAAATGTGACCATATCAAAAGATGAGACACTTATACATAATAATCACATAGTTTTCCCTTACTTTGAAACATGATCATAGGTTCATGATAGATGAAAACCAATTTATTTATTGGTTTTCATAGAGCAAGAATATCGCTAAAAACCTATAGACTACTTGGTCTTATTACAACTACCAAATGCTTGTATTTGATTCCTATTAGGCCTATAAAGACTTATTTTGCCTATGAGCATTTATAGAATCCAAGAGCCTATTATATGCAAGGAGCTTCTTCAAAAAATGGTGAACATAGTTGTGAAACCATACTATAACTCTAGAGAATAGACCATGTATGTTCTAAAACTTCAAACTAGAGCTTCATATTAAGCTTTAATGGTGACAAAGCTTCATCCTGACTACATGAATATATCTCATTGCTTATAAGTGCTCATTTAAACTCTAATAATGACATATATCTTTGAAACACCTGCTCTAGTTTGACCTTGACCTTATGTTCAACCTCTATATTGAATCCCTTTAGCTCGAAACTTTCAATCTTGCTCATCAATTTACTTTGTACAAAATGCAAATGATCCATTGATTTACCTAGTATCTTAACACACTCATGACACTTGGTAGTCTTTCACTCTTCCTCAAGATCCTCTAACTTGTTGACCTTGATCACATTGTCAATCTACTTGATATGATTAAATATGCACCATTAGATGTACTTGGGCCCACTGACGCATCAATCAACATGTATGATTGATCCATATAATATGTACCTGAGATCTTGAAACTTAGTAGGAGCTTGTTCATGCTAACCTTTTGACTCAATGCTCATCGTTGATCTTTGATGTGTAGACACTATAAATCTATACACTATGGCTCTAGATGTTACATTAACCTTTAAATTACCCCTTGACCCCACTTTTAATTAAATTATTTATTAAATACATATTTATCCCCACTTAGATAATTTAATTATTTAATTAAATTAGTTAAACCTATTTCCACCTCACCTTCCTAAACCCATGGCTAGTTGGTTGACACCTAGCCTAGAGACCATTTCTACCCTAGTAATTAATGACCCTGACCTCCTAGACTTGTTCTTCATGTGTCCCAATGCTCTCATTATTAAAATCAAACTATTTTCCAAGGAATTAATTTATAGTCATTAGAATAATTGGCTAAATTTATCCAATTTTGACTGTCCCCTTGATTGTTGGAAGTCAACCCTCGACTGTTGATGGTTGACCCAAACTATCAAAGGTTACTTAAACTCTGCCTTAGGAGTGCATGATTGAAGGAGTCAACTTTAACTCTACTACAACTCACTTATTGATTACTAGATGTTTAAATTTAGTCTATTATTTGTATGATCAATACATGTTAGACTTTTTATTAAACTCTTTTATTTCAACGCTTCTTTGCTCTATATTAAGATAAGAAGAGGAGGTTAAATATAGGCTAGTGCAAGAGATTCTTACTCCCAGGTGAATCCAAAAGCTTCCTAGAGATAAAATAGAACTAGATAGAGACCAAGGAGGCAATTACACATTCTCAAAACCATTGATTTGAGTACCATTACTCTATCCAAGCTACTCCAGACTCCCAAGTGGCTTCTTTTTAGCTTCAAGATTCCTCTAAGCCATCAAGCACCAAAGCTAAGTATTCTACACTAATTTTTAATTAATTTATTTAGTTTCAATATATTAGATCCTACTCCTACTTTTAACCTCTCCCCACAACCTCTTTGGTGTAGGAATTATAGAACTCCAAACACCATTCTCTCCACCAAACATCCTCTGACCACTCTCAAAAAATTTAAATATTAAATCCCTAACCTTGAGACCTCTGAGACCTTACCTCTTCTCTAACAATCCTTAACCAACCCTCAAATGACCTACATACCCCCTCTAAAACTTACCCACAATCCATTTCTCACCCAAAGATGATATTATCAAACTCATAGTGATCGTCAATGATCACCTTTGATCTTTAGCAGTCATCTGTCGATTGTCAATGATCATACCCTAATTGCTAATGCTTACCAATGACTGTTGACAATCATTATGTAAATAATTTTAACCAAAACAAAAATAATTTATCAACCATCAACCCTAACCAAAACCCATATTTTCTTGACCTCTATCACTACACAAAATCAACAACAATAACCTAACCACACCTAAACCACACCTTGATACTTTAGCATTTCTTTTAATGTTATTTTGTTAAAATGCATTATTTCTTGAAAATTATTTATTTCATTTGGATTAATTACTTTCATTATGTTATGCATTCTTTATTATCAAAAACTTTATTAACATTAACTTGTCTAAATGGTAGATTGATAACCTTCAAATAAGTCATGTACTTATTAGATCTAGCTCATGCTAGGCAATCCACCCACCTACCTAACTAATCAACCATTTCTAGTGTCTTTCTTATTTGTAGGTCATCCTCCCAAGATAAATAAGAGTACCTATAACCATCTAGATGGAGTGTAAAACAAATCTAGGTTCTACTAACCTCACCCATCTTTCAATTTTTACATCTTTCTAAATAGAAATAAAATCAAAATTTTAGTGAAACATTATGGCATGCTCGATGTGACCCTTGAGTCTTTTTTTGGGTTCCTAGTTTACATTTAGGTGCTTTTATTCTTTTTTTATACTCATTTAAACAAAATCAATTTTTCTTTTGGAATTAAAATTAACCTCTCATCCATTATTTTCTTGTATAGTTAGCTCACATAGCTTAATTAATCAAGTAAATTAACCATATCCTCACTTCTCTCCACACACAAGACCAAACTACTTACACCAAATAAAACATCAAACACTTATATAAGGCTTGACTAGGGTTTCATCTCCTAGTGGTAAACCTTCACCCATTGGTCATCCCCTTGGACATCATTACCAAGGGGAGAAACCAAAACTCAATTCTCTGGTTGAGTATAATCTCTAGCATTTGGTATATCTTAGCTAAGCACCTAACACCCATATCATTGTGGTGTGTGAAGTGAGTGGGTAGGCCCCAATATCAAGCCATTTATTGATTCCAATACAAAACCTTTCAGAGCCTAAACTTACCTAAAACCAACCATAGACTTATTTTATAGTACCTATTTCAACAACCAGGTTGGGTCACACATTTATTAAAGCTTAAGGCATAAGCCATAAGAGAGATAAAAATAGCCTTAGGATTTAACATGATTTAGTGTATGTTTTATATTCCTTAACTTTTATTGTCTTTTTTTTGTTTGAGTTGTGAGGAATATAACTCCCCTTGGAATCCTTATATCATCTTGCCTTCATCCACCTCATCTCCATTGCCTTGTTCAATGGGGATCCCCCCTATATTTTCTCTAAGAGATCCTAACTTTATTAGACTCCTAAAAGATAACCCTCTTACCTTATAGCATTACCTTGTGTCAAGATCCACTTTTGCTCCCAACCTTACCTACAACCAACCCAACCTTGCCTATAACTAACCCAACCTTGCCTAAAACCAACCCAACCTTTCCTAAAACCAACCCAACCTCACCTATAACCAACCTAACCTCACTTATAACCAACCCTACCTCACCTACAATTAATCAAATTTTATATATAACCAACCAACAACCTATCAATAAGCATTTGATCATTATCATAACCCATCTCATCTACACATATCCCAACCTCACCAATATTTGGAATACCTAACTCAACCATTATATCAACTACCTCAACCTTATTAAAATTTTGATTACCCACCCCAACCATCATATAAATTATCTAAACCCCCTTTGTGGTAACCCTATTTATCTCAAGAACAAGACTTGGTCTATCCTCTCAACCATAAACTAAATTTTTTAAACCAACCTACCTTGTCAACCTCATCAAATCAAACCAACAGCTATCAAACCACCTTATCCACCTTTTCAACCTTACCCAACATATCAAACCAACCTATCTTATCAACCTCATCAAATCTAATAATAAAATATCAACCAAACTTTTTAAATCCACTAATTTTATCAAACCTACCCAACTTATCAAATTCAACAATCATGTCAAACCAAACAACTTCATCAAACTAGCCAATTAGCTCACAACCTCAAGAGCCATTGGTATACCCTCTTCATAGGTAGTACACCCCACTAGGGGAATCATATGCCTCAATCTTTGACAAAATCTTGGAGGATTTTGTCATTATAATTCCTCAAATCAAACCCATCAATCATTCTCTTCCAAACCCAATTTGGTTTATAGAAAATGATTTTTGTGCTTATCATCACAAAAACATACATGTGGTAGATAGATCTAGGTATTTTAGGATGTTTATCCAAAACCTTATCAATAAAAAGGAGGTTCCAAAGGATATTCTCCATGTTCTCGTAAACCTAGTCTTGAATGCCTTCAATCAATCCATCCTTGAACCTCTTCCTACACCCATTGTTGTGGAAACCCATAATCAAATCCATGAACACAATGAGGTCCATTCATTAGATTTGGTCATTAGTGAACCTATAAATAAGGAAACCATAATCGAAACCCCAACCAATCTACTTGTTGACCAAGTGTAACCTTCCCAAATTCCTTTTGCCATCATCACTAAGGAAGAATCAACCTTAACCCAACCAATTTTTGACCAAGTAGAACCTTCTCAACTTTCCTTCAAAACCAAAATTAAGAAAACAAATCTACCTCTTCCACTTCCCATTTTAGTGGATCAAACTCCAACCAACCTACCTCTTCTACTTACCCTTTTAGTGGATCAACCTCCAACCAACCTACCTCTTTCACTTCCCCTTTTAGTGGATCAACCTCCAACCAACCTACTTCTTCCACTTCCCTTTTTAGTCGATCAACCTAAAACTAACTTACCCTTTTCAATTCCTATTTTAGTGAATCAAATCTCAACCCAACCCAACCTACCTCTTCTACCCACCCTTTTAGTGGAGCCAACCTGAACTCAAAACACCTCACCTACAACCAATCCAAACTCATCTCAAACCAACATAAAATCTACCACAACTAAATAAATCTAATTCCTCTATAACTTACTCATTTTCATCTACCTAATTAGATTATATTTTATTTGATTCCCTTTAGAATGGGGTTAAATCTTTGTCATCTTACCTCACCAATAAAACCAAACAAACAATAAAACCAAATCAATAATCCAAATCAATGATCCAGACTATCTCCCTCAACAAATAAAACCAACATCTAAAACAAATCAATTAACCAAAATTAACCCAAATTTTAACCCAACCATAACCAACTCATCTATCAACCCAAACCAAAATCAACCCTTCATTCAATATTTCTTAAATATTGGCCACATTTTTATCCAAGATACCCATACCTCACCTAATCTCCCTCATTGAGATAACTAGACATCCTTATCCAACCGGTCTTTATTCCAAGATGATGTTCCCAACATCATTTCTAGACCCCAAACCTGACCCAATAATGTTTCCCTCGCCTTAGCATCATAGATGAAATCCCACTTGAACCACCACCTACAACTTGAACTCCAAATAATAACTAACAACCCTTGGGATGAAAATGAATTCATATTCATCCTTCCTAAACCCTCTTTACTAACCAATGTCTTTACCTGAGAGTATTTTTCCACCTCAACCATTGATGGAAAGAACATCTGGGGGAATTCTCCCTCTAAAATATTCAACCAAGAAATAACCCAAACATTAACCAATAACCAAACCAAACCTTAACCTTTTTCCTACCAATATTAACCAATGACCAAACCAACCCTTCACACTTATGCCTTAAACTACACCTATCCTAACACCAAACCAACCTTAAACTTAAATAAACTTTGACCTTGACCAACCTTTTATCAATAACCCAAACCAACCTAAACCATAACCAACCACCATCAAGCCTAAAAGCCAACTCAATTCAAACTATCATCACCTAACCAACCTTGCCTCTTTCTTTGTTAATCCACAATATTTTCCACATCTAGTCATGTTTCAAAAAATAACTGGGGGACATCAACTCTCCTGATTGAGATTAACCATTTATGCATACGTATGGATTTGTGGCATGTTTGAACCTAAACCCCTTAATGTTTTGCATTCACATCCATTATTTTGTTAACCAAGTTTTTAGTCATCTTGTGTCTAACTTAAGCTCATCCCTTATTTTCAACCTCCTTCATCTCCTTATTTTAAGTACAACTGATTAAATCTATAATCATGTGATTATCCATCACAACCTTAGCCTAATCCTAAGCATGGGTACCATGGATCTACCCATGGAATGATTATCAAGGATAATTTTTTCCCTTATAAGATGAATCCTCATGGTCATTGTCACTTAAACCACCTATTTTAACCATCATTAACCTTCTTATGCTATGGTTTTACCTCCATAAAGGAAATCCTTAAGCCTATATAGACTAGTCCATATCTAAAACATGATAAAAATCTATTTGGGATACCAAAATATCATTTGGGTTAAAAATATTTAGCATGTAAACTGTTCCCTTAAAGGATAGTTGCCTAAAAAAATCAAATTTATTAAACATAAGGAATAATCACTTCAAGGATAGATATTAACATAATAAATCTAAAGCCTAGATCACTACCTTGAAAGATGGCTAAGTCAAACATTTATCAAAGTAAATAATCATTTGGAAGCTTTCTACATTGATCAACTTTCCAAACCAAAAAAATCATCAAAAGACCCAATGTTAAAATTCAAAATTCAAAACAATCCCAAAGAAAGTTGCAATCAACTTTCATAAAAGTCTAAAAGTAAACTTCCCACATTGATCAATCTACACCAACTTTAATCATGGACTTATCTATAATTGTTCCTAGGTCACCTACAAAAGGGGTAACCATCCCCACAAGAAAGTTACACTATCATCCATTCACCTATTTCATCTATCTCCCCTTTTACTTCCTTTACAAATCAAGGGATTTGAGCTTACTTGACACTATGTGATCAAGCTACCTTTTTTAACAAATGGACTAAAAAAAATGCAAAGCATGAAAGGGATTTAGGTTTATAAGCCCACCCACCTTGCCATTTTGGTCTTTATCAATAGCATCCATCTTCTATTTTCATGACCACTTGTTCAAATGGCATGCGTCTTTCTCTTTTGAGTCATTAAACACCAACCACTGAATTTGTACCCTTTTACAAGAAAATGGGTCCATTTTTACCAAACCAAGTGGTACACCAAATTGGGGAAACCAATTTACACACCACCCAACCAACCAATTTAATATTTAATCAACCACCCCATCAAAACCAATCACCTATTGGAGAGCACCTTATTCTCTAACCAACCAACCGACCAACTAAATAACCTCAACCTTGGTCATTTTGGCCTACCTTTTCACTTTTTATGATTGACCTTGCCTTGGTCATTTTGACCACATCGACTACTTTACCATACTTGACAACCTTGTAACCATGTGATAATTTTATGCACTAACCATTTTGGTGCCTTAGAATAAGACCCATTTACAATCATGACACCTATGACCTATTGTATTTTCAAAATCTCACCCAACTTTTAGATCCCTATGAATCCAGATGCCTAGCCTAAAATACTTGAGTGTAAATGAGTAAACCATATCATTTATGCTTAATGTTATGGCTTGGTTACCCTATCACTTGTCCTACTAGTGTCAACCTTATTTTACTAATACCTCAACTCTAGAAACTTATTCTATGTGTGATCTATGATATCATACTTAGTTGCATTTTGTGTACTTATTCATGATTAAATGCCCAACGCAACCAAACCAACCTTGTTATCCACTTATCTACTTATCAAACTTGCAACTGAATCTTCTTCACCTTATCAATTCTTGATTTGAGGGGGAACACCTCCTCCCATACTTGGGACATCCAACCTTCCACCAACCTTCTATTTTTTATTTTATAGATTGTTGATACAAAATATGCAATAAAAAGGTGCAAAATTTAGACATTATAAATCCATACACTATGGCTATAGATGTCGCATTAACCTTTAAACCACCCCTTCACCCCACTTTTTATTAAATTATTTATCAAATAACCATTTACCCATTTATCCCCCTTAGCTAATTTAATTATTTAATTAAATTAGTTAAACCTATTTCCACCGTACCTTCCTAAACCCATGGCTAGTTGGTCAACACCTAGCCTAGAGACCATTTATACCCTAGTAATTAATGACCTTGACTTCCTAGACTTGTTCTTCATGTGTCCCAATTCTCCCATTATTAACCTTAGACCATTTCCCATATAATTAACCATCAGTAATTATTATAATTGACTAAATTTAACCAATTTTGACTGTCCCCTCGATCATTGGTAATCAAGCCTCAACCATTGACATTTGACGTGAACCACTGGTGGTTATTTAAACTCTACCTTAGGAGTGCATGATCGAAGGAGTCAATTTCAACTTGACATAGATCACTCATTGATTACTATTTTTTTAATTTTAGTCTTTTATTTGCATGATAAATACATGTTAGACTGTTTGTTAATTTTTTTTAAAAACCCTTTTATTTCAACACTCCTTTGCTCTATATTAAGATATGAAGAGGATGTTGAACAGAGGCTAGTGTGAGAGATTCTTAATCTTAGGCAAAATTATAAGCTTCCTACAACTGAACTAGAACCAGACAGATACCAAGGAGGCACTTCCATATTCTCAACACCAAGGATTCAAGTACCATTACTCTATCCAAGTTGCTCCAGACTCCCAAGTGGCTCATTTTCAGCTTCAAGATTCCTTTAGGCCATCAAGTACCAAAGCTAAGTATTTTGCACTAGTTTTTAGTTAAGTTATTTGGTTTCAATAGCTTATATCTTGCACCTACTTTTAACCTCTCCCCATAACCTTTCCATTGTTGGATTTATATAACTCCAAACACTATTCTCTCCACTAAGCACCCTCTAACTACTCTCAACCATTTTAAAAGTCAAGTTATTAACCTTGGGATCTTTTAGACCTTACCTATACTCTTATGACCCTTAAACAACCATAAAATGACCTATATAACCCATTTAAAACTTACCCATAGTCCATTTCTCACCCAAATCCAACACTATCAAACCCACATTGATCATCAATGATCACATCCAATCACTAGTGGTCGTCTATCGATCGACGATGGTCATACCCTAATCATTAGTGGTTACCAGTGATCATCAATGGTCACTATGTAAATCATTTTAACCAAAATAGAAAGAATTTATCAACCACTAACCCCAGTCAAAACCCATATTATTTTTACCTCTATCACTACATAAAATCAATAACAACAACCTAACCACACCTGAACCACACCTTGTTAGTTTAGCATTTATTTTAATGTTATTTTGTTAAAAAGCATTATTTATTGAAAAGTATTTATTTCATTTTTATTAAGTAATTTCATTATGTTATGAAATATTTCTTATCAAAAAATTTCTTAACATTAACTTGTCTAAAAGGTGGATTGATAGCCTCTAAAGAAGTCATGTACTTCTTAGATCTAGGCAATCGACCCACCTACCTAACTAATCAACCATTATCTAGTGTCTTTATTATATGAAGGTCATCCTACCCAGACAAAGAGGAGTATCTAAAAATATTTGGATCATAGAGTGCAAACCAAATCTAGGTTCTACTAACCTCACCCTCCTTTCAAATTTTACATATTTCTAAACAAAAATAAAGCAAAATTTTAGTGAAACATGATACATGATCAAACACTCACCGTAAGATATTTGGGACCCATTAACACTAAAGATAGATAATAATCATTATATTTTTGGTATTATTGAATTATAACCATTGATATTGATCATTTGATTTCCAACAGCTATTTTATGAGGCTTGAACTTGACATTCACACACCCATTTTATATTACAATACTAACTTTGAAGATTTATATCTTTAGATAAAAAGCTCATCAAGATATGAATTTTTCATATAATTTTCAAGACATGAATAAATTCATGTCCATGTATTTATTTTGACCTTATAGACTTTCTAAGCAAATATATTAAATACACAACCAACTTGCTCTATTTATTTGTACATGACATCTGATGACAATATGGTTATCTAAGATCACCAAATTCACACTTTAAGATTACTTAAAGTGTTTCAAAATATTATAAATAATAAGGTATATTATACTAAATTACATACACTCCTTGTGACATTGGATCACTCCTCAATCAGGACCATGCTCAGCTTCTCATCAAAGTCTAGGCACATTTTGGTATGTAGGCTAAGTTTGGCCAACATCTTTGACAACTTAGCTGGGTAGCATGCTTGATAAGATTGGAAAACTCAGACCATTTACATGATCCTTAGACTCACCAAAATTATGAATCTGATCCTATGATTGCAAGAAATAGTTTTGACTTGTAAAGACAAAGAATTCCACCAAATAGGGAAAGAAACAAACTTTAAAGGGAAACTATCCTAACAAAAAAGATATGAAAAAAAAATCACTTATTTGGGACAAAAATATAAATAAACTAATGTGTCAAAACAACACTTATATGAAAACAAGACCAACTAACTATGTATAGGGAACTTAGCTTCCTCAATAGTAGTGTTTTAAATGTGTCCCATTGACTAGGATAGGAAGTTCCTAGCCATCCATCTTTCTATGTTAGAAGGCATTGTGGGATTTGTAGCTAGAGATTCTATATGGAACACTCCAAAGAGAGTAAAACTTTGTGTGTCTTCATATCTTATCTCTATCCTCATCCCAATTGAGGACCAAATCTCCTTTGAAATTTCTTGAAGAAGCTCCTTTATCAAAAGATCTCTTCACTTATGATTGGTGGGCTTCCATGGCCAACATAGACTAGTGTATTATCCCTTATAGGTCTATGATCTTATCATATTTTATGTCCATTGGATAATTCTCTAATAACTCAAGTTGATGCATCAGTTCTAAAGTAGGGAATTCAAGAAAAATAGGCATTCTTGCTTCCTTACCATATACCAGCTTGTATGGAGAGTTTGCCATTGATATTTTATAGGTGATCCTATTAACCCACAAAGATAAATTAAACTTGAGATTCCATGACCTCTGATTATATTTAATATTCCTTTTGATGATCTTTAACAGGTTCTTATTAGTGGACTCAGTAAGCTCATTACCTTGTGGATAGTAATTTGATGAAGTGCTGAGAAAGAGACCATGTTGAACTACCCACTAGTTGATTCTTGACCCCATAATGGCCATAACATTATCATAAATAATGGTTGAAGGTAATCCAAATCTAATAATCAAACCTTCATATAAATCTAGAACATTGGACTCATTTGCTTCTTTCAATGCCACTATTTTTGTCCATTGAGTAAAATAATCTTTAGAAATTAATATCCATTTATGTCCTAAGATTGAAGGGGGGTTAATGATACCAATAAAATTTAATACCCATTATAAAAGTGGTTGATTCACTTCAATTGGTTGGATATGTAAGGATGAAAGTTTCACTTTCCAACAAACATAACACATTGTCTGCATTTCCTAACCCATGCATGATAATCATAAACTATGCTTGACCAATAATACCCACCTCTCATGATCTTGTGGGATATGGTCCTTACTAAATAATTCCATCCAACATGTCCATAATGGAACTATGTAAGAAAATTTTCTTTTTTATGTTATTCAATTCATCTTAACAACATGTCATTGATATCTTTTTTGAACAAAACACTGTCAACAAGAAGAAATGGAATGGATTGTAACTTGAAATATCTTATTTTTGAAGGATTTAGGTGGGAGGGATAAATACCATCCTAGAAGTATCTTACCAAATATTGGGACCAACTAGAAGGTGAAGTATGATAAGTTGTAGCTTCTTCATAATTTGACACTAAAATAATCTCATTTGCCTCTTGAAAGTCTTGGGCTAGGTGTTCACAAAGTCTTTTGCCTCTAATCAACTTTGTGACCTTAATCTCTAGCTCATACTTCATTACCCTGGTTATCCAACTAGCTCTCTTATCATTTATATCCTTGTTCAAGAGAAAGTACTTGACACTTGGATGTGTAACCATTAGGTGTATGTTATCGTTAGACAACAAGTATCTAAACTTATTGAGAGACCTTATAATTGAAAGTATGTGATTTTAAACTAAAGAATACCTTATTTCATATTCTTCCAAGCCTTGACTGAATAAGGATATTGGATTTTATAAGGCTTCATGATTTTGTTACATAACAATACATAAAATATTTTCAATCTCAGCATAGGCGTACATGATAAAATCCTTTGTGAAATCAGGGTTTAGGAGTGTAGGAGGATTGGATATGGCTTTTTTGATCACTTGAAATATTTTTACTCCTTCCTTGGACCAGATGCAACTCTAACCCTTCTTTAGCATGGATATAAGTGGCCTATCTAAAGTATAAAAATCTGAAATGTACCTTCTTATAAAATTAATTTTGCCTAAGAAGATTTGTAAAGCTTTCTTATGCTTAGGCAAGGAAAGTGAAAGAATTGAATCTATCCTATCAGGATCTATACTTATACTATGTTTTCAAATCACATGTCTAATAATCCTACCTTCATGAATATAGAAAACACACTTTTTTTTAATTAAGAGACACCACAAATTGCCTTCACCTTTCAAACACTTGTTTGAGGTGAATCATGTGCTCACCTGCATTCTAGGAGAACATTATTATGTCATCCAAATAAACAAGTATAAACTTATTAAGGAGACATTGTAATGCCATATCCATGGCTTTCTAAAACATTTCTACAGCATTGGA
Organism: Torreya grandis; assembly: GCA_037957365.1. NCBI lineage: Eukaryota > Viridiplantae > Streptophyta > Pinopsida > Cupressales > Taxaceae > Torreya > Torreya grandis. The sequence goes on along the minus strand of JARHVA010002197.1, from coordinate 1,773,392 downwards.
TAAACCAAAGGTCATCTTTCTATATGTAAATGCCCCCCACTTTGTAGTGAAGGTTGTTTTGAATTAGTCTTCTTCCTTGACCAAAATCTAATTGTAACCACTATAGTCATACAACAAGGAGAAACTTTATGATTATATAACTAACTATAAAATATGTTCCATAGATGGAAAAATATATTGGTCTTTAAAATAATCATTGTTCAAGTCATAAAAGTCAACACATAGTCTAATTTCACCATTCTTTTTCCATACTAGAACAAGATTTTCCACCCAACTTGAGTGCTTGATTGGAAATATAATAGCTGACTCAATGAGATTATGAAGCTCAGCGCTCATCAAAGGCCCAATTTTTGGATTGATAGGCTTTTATCTTTGTCTTACTATATTTTTTTTAGTTTCTAACTCAATGGTGTGCTGAGTTAGACTTGGATCAAATATTTTGAGGTCACTATATTTCCATGCAAATACATCCATAAAACTTGAACATAACTTAATGAAAAATTCCTTCTCTAAAGGAGTGCAAACCTTACCTAACTTTAAGTTCTTACCAGTTGTAATCTCCACATTTGTATAGTGTTCCTCCTTTGTTGATAATGAAGACTTTTATTTTCTCAACTCATCATCTCTACTAAATATGTTCTCAGAGGTGACCAACCCTTTGGGAAACTTATTTGTTTTTAGCTTCACAATCTAGTCACCATATTGCTACAATAACTTATATTGGTTCCTTGAGGAAAATTCAACCTCTTCTTACAAGGACCTAAAAATCTTATTATCATCTTCAAGCACCTACCAATTTTCATGGTTATCTATAATAGAAAGTCTTATAACCACCTTAATGTGTGACTAAACCTTTTCACTCTTTATGTCAGCTAGGATGCTAAATTGTGATCCAATGGAAGCCAACTTATCTGCATGTTTGTTCTCATTTCTTGATATGGAATAAATATTGAAAGCTTGAAAATATTCAATTAAGTCCCATTATATATGCTTATAAGACCTAAGAAATGGATTCTTACATATATTAATACCTCTTACTTGATGAACTACTAGTTTAATATCACCAAAGACTTATAAGGTATTGACCATCATCTTTCTTGCCCATTGTAGACCATGAACTAACACCTCATATTTAGAAACATTATTTGAATAACCAAACTAAAACTTGAGAGAAGATAAATAACTTTGATTGGATAGAGAATTCAACATCATTCCATCCCTAGTTCCATGTTTGTTCCTTAATCCATTAAAGTATAGTTGCCATAGGACATCGCTAGACTCATCATCCTTCATCAATGTTAGAATTGGTGTATTTTTTTCATGAAGTAAATAAACACCAAGTAATTATTATTAAATTAACTTCTAAGGATATTTTTGATGAAAATTAGAGGCCCATTCATAAATGAATAGATCTATAACTCCATATAAAGGTGACTCAATTTCCACTTCACTATTTTTAGTACCTTATCTGAGATAGTACAATTAGTTTTCACCATACTTGGCATATATGGATCCAAATGGAAATGTGTAATAGGTTTAAAATGTATTGTTATTTTAGTACCATAAATGGTCCTAAACATTGAATATATCTAGTCAGTTGATAAGTATCCTCTGATCTTTGAGGTAAAGTCCTTTGATAGACACATGGAAAAATAGGGAGGCAAGTCCACCACTACCACATCTTGTTGAATGGTAACATTGGGAGAAACATTTAGTGTCAAATTTATATCTTTTATAATGCCTAATTTATTTGTTGGAAACCCATCTAGTTTTAATACTCCTTTAGTATTTGTTTCATATACAAGACCAAGCTTATTTGTAATTTTCTTAGGCATGACAGTACTACTATCTCCACTATTTACCATACAATTATGAAATAAATAGTCACAAAATATTAAAGAAATGTAAAAAGGAGGAGTTTTGTGTGATTTTACATTTTTTTATCTACCTTTACCATTTTATGTGTTTATTGATCTTGTTGCATGGTTGGCTGGTCTGAATTAGCCAAGACAACACCTTGTTTCTCAACTAGTTCTTGAGATAATTTGAGAGTTGAAAGCTCTTGGATGCACATGTATTTTTTCCCTAGAATAGCAAGGGAATTGTTGACGTAGTGGATTGCACCTGGGGGTAGGATGCCTAGCTCCTGCCCTTCCACACGCAACAATGGAAACTCCCCTCTTGCTTGTGGGATCAGGTAAGCTGGAGGGGAGAGTCTCTAGATGAGGGCTAGCTCCCTCTGATGTATCTTTTAGGCCCTGGTTTCTCCTACTGCTAACAAACAAATTTAAAAAAGGGGGGGTGAAAAGGGAGAGAGAGATGTTGAAAATAAAACCTAAGCCTAAAAATGAAAAAGTGATACACCAGAAAAGTTGACCCACCCAGCCCGAACATACACTTTTCACCAAGAAGAAATGCCCATACACTTCATCTAAAGTGGGAAGCTCTTCTAAAATAGTCAGCTGGGGTCTATGGAAATATAGGGAGGAAGAAACTACCAGAGGCATCCTCAAACACACTTATGGTATCCTATTCACAGGCACCTACACTCCTCTGTAGACACTTCTAGCAGACCTACAGAAAGGAGACTTCACAATGCACTAGACATACTGTAATCGATCTGTGAAAAGCATGAACGAAAATGAATTAACAAAGAAGAATAAAATAGACATATACTTTAAAGTGTAAGTCCAAATAGAGGTAAAAATGCTAAGTCCTGATTCAAGGTAAAAACTGGCAGAACTTTGCCTTACAAGCCTGAGAGATTTTTGGGCAGAGTTTTGCCTTAAGGCTAAGAGAGTGGGATCCTTCTCAAATGAGAAATTTTACAATATATAGCAAGAGGGGAAGAGAAATTGGCACCTCTTTTTAAAAGAGTTTATCACCCTTTGATGAGCTGGCCCATGTGCGCTAAAAACATTAGAAAGAGGAAGTCACTGTTACTAATGTCATTCTTCTAGAAGAGGCCTACTGGAACCATGATGTATAATCGCCAAAATTGACTTTGGAATTCAATAATTAATATGGAAGCATAGGTTGCACCTCTTTTTTGCAAATAGATTACAGTTTGTTCCCTTTTAAATGCAAACTGGAGAAGATGGGCCACGTCATTTACTGTTTGCACCATTTGGTGATCATCTGGCAATAAATTGCCTTCCCTTTGACACTTGGATTGCTTTGTCTCCTTCTACTCCTTCAGCCCTCGAGGGTGATCTTCTGGTGGGTCACTGCATTCCTTGGGCTCTTTTCATGGTTGGTGCTTAGGCAATTCAAAAGCAAACAGCTATTTCACTTTCTTGAATTTGACGTTCACAGACCCATCATCACTTGAAAACCCAATGGCTAGTTTGTTGTGCTTAATTTTGATGTCCTCAGGGCCATCACCCTTGGACTTTCCTTTGGCCTCCATGCTTTGGCCTTTTTCCCTGTAGGTATTTTCTATGGGTTTTTTGCTTCGGGCTTTTTCCTGCAGACAAAAAGTCCACAAGAATTGTCTCAGTCTTTGTTATTCCTTGGCTCCTTTTTTAGCTCACAAATTTTTTGAATTTCTTCGAACTTTTTGTTCGAAGGAATTCCCTCAGACAAAAAGTCTGAAAGAATTCATCCTTAAACAAAATTTTGAAAAACTTACCCTTTGCAGCCATCTTTCCTTTGAAGTGCTTCCTACCCTCTATAAGGGCTCCTGAACCCATAACTGCCCTCCACAAGGGCACTTGTCCTTCAAATTTAGGACACTCCTTTGAACCAAGCCATTGAACCGACTGATTGAACCAAACATTGAACCAAGGCCAATTTAACTAAGGCATTGAACTGGTTCAATGGTTTAATGGTTCAATGATGCCAACCTTCCTTGTGATTTTCTTCAGACAAGAGCCTGAAGAAGCCTTGTAAAACCCAACACTCTCTGAACTTATTCTTCATGCACTAAAAGACTAACCTGCAAAGTCCGTAGAAAAAAAAACTTCTTTGCAGAATCTGTACAAACTTCACCTGCAGAGTCCATAGAAATAGACCTACAGAGTCCATAGAAATAGACATACAGAGTTTGTAGAAATGGACCTGTAGAGTCCATAGAAACCTCATTGATGAGTCTATAAAAATCCAAGCTCTACAGAGTCCATAGAAATGGACCTACAGAGTCCATAGAAATAGACATGTAGAGTTCATAGAAATAGACCTGCAGAGTCCATAGAAACTCTTGGACTTGTGCAAAATCAAAAAATGAAATGGCCTAGAATAGCAGGGAAAGAAGGGGACCAATTTTTGGCCTGTTGGGCAAAAAATGATCAACAAATTGGTGACTCGTAGGGGAAGCATGCCTGCTATGCTTAGAAACTAGTTGCCTTGTAGTCCATTGGGCACAGAGTCAGATGTAGCTTGAACAAAGTTAGCAATAGCCCCTCAAATATCCAAGAATCAAACATGAAGATTTTTACCCTAGACATAAGGGAAAACACACATAAGACTAAAAACACTACTTGTGCAAACTACACTTAGGGAAAGCAGGAAAGATAACTGAAAGTAAACTACTATGTATAACTAACCAAGTGTATTTTATTCCCTCCTGGATCAAAGGGAAAACTTATTAAGTCCCCTTCCTAACAAGAAGACTTATGGTACCAGACAAGTGGTTGAATAAAAAGGAGATTTGGTGACCTGTTCCTCTTGTCTGCCACCTAGGTTGGCTTGTATCTGAGTGGATCAGATTCAAACATGCTTCCAACATACATGTATTCCTTTTGTTCCTGGAAGCTTGTTGAATGTTGGTCCTTCATGCTGGTGCATTTCACCAAGAAATCAATGGCTAATAGCTCATCACCATAAGCCCTTTGATATGTATAACTCCCTTGCAGTGCATCATGGTTTGACCCATTTCCTTCTACTTCATTGAAGATCCTGTCAAACTCATCCTCTACTTCCTCTTGGCCTTCTTGAAGAAGGGTGACTATTGTGATGTCTAAAATAGAATCACAAACTAATTTCTCATCCCATAGAACATCACCTCTCTATTCAAAACTTTCTTCTCCAAGGCTTTCCTCAAGGAAGATAGACCTCTCCTTTTCCTCCTCAAAGATTAGGATCTCTAGATGTTCAAAGATATTCTCCTGATCCTCCTTCAACTTAGGCTCCTCGGCGTAGTCATCCTCTTCATCGAAGCAACAAGGAAGTTCATCAAACAAAGGGGGAGAGAGCTCACCATGCTTATGTTCCTCCTCGTATTGCTAGAACATCTACATGTATGCATGCCCTGTGTCTTCTCTATTGTTGATGAGGTGTTCACAAGGATTGTCGATGATGATTTATTCTTCATTTTTGCTCATGATAGCCTCCTGAAGATCTACAAATTGGATCTTTTCTTCCTCACTTGCCTCTTACAGAATAGGTTCCTCCTTAAAAAGGGATGAAGTGGGAAAACCATGTGGAAGAGGAGGCAGTCCTTGAGCTAGAATCGAATGATTCTCCTCCTTCCATTTGGTCAGTACTTCATCAATATTAGGTGTAGCCTGATAACTCTCTTGGAAATGTGTAGACGGGGTGTGTTTAGACATGGAATGTGCCATTGGGTCTGAACCATCCATCACACATTAGTTGAGGAATCCCTCTCTAGATTCCAACTCTGCAATTCTTTTGGCCATATCCTCTTGGAAGAGTCTTTCTTAGAGGTCACCAGTGTCATCATGAGTAGGAGCAACCTCATCTTCTTCAAGGTTTTGAGAAAAACCTTTCTTGTCCTCCTTCTTGCCCCATGATTCTGCTATTTTCTTCCAGTTCAGGATCTCAGAATTGGAATTTTGCTCCTATGAACAGGTAAAAACTTTGTTTTCTCCAAGGTCATGGGGATCCTTCTCAAGGTCTGGAAGTTCTATCTCTCTTTCACGAAGCAGTCTCATCTTAGCCTCTAAATCTTCAATTTTATTGGGTAGATTATCCTGAAAGAGTCTTTCTTGGAGGTCACTAGCATCATCATGTTGAGTAGGAACAATTTTGAGAGAGATGTGCTGGTTCGTAATGCTCCCCCCAAAGGAAGATTCATGATCTAAGGAGTTTAGAAGGTTCATCTCCATGGGAGGTTGTTCTAGTTCCCTTTAATGCTTGAAGGCTAGGTGTACTGGGTCAAGAGTAGGGTTGATTGATGCATTAGATGAGTTGGAGTGAGCAAGTGCCATCTGATAGAAAGGATTTGGTTTACAAGAGGGGGCTTTCTTTAGGATAGGAGGGGGCATGCAAGGCTAACTACCTTGCATGAATGGATTCCTCCATTTTTCTACCTCCTCCTCCATAGATTGCAAGGCCTCAACTTGCCTGAACAAACATGCCTCTTTGCATATCAGCTCTTGTTGATAATCATACTACTCATCCAGTCTATTGATTTCCATTACCTACTTCTCAAACTCCAGCACCACCTCCTTTATCATTGAAGGGCAAATAAGAGAGCTACTTGAGGTGATTCTCTAAATATCTTGAGCTTGATCATGGTAATATGAAGGAATAAAAGGCCCATGATTCTGTGAAAAGGAATTATACATACAAAAATGTGATTTTTGATGGCACCAAGCTGCTTAACCAGTTGATTCAACTTGGAGTCACCATTGGTGTTGATGCAAAAGCCTCCAAAGGCTGGTTGGTTGAAGAACACACCAAAAATTCAACTCTTTGAACAAAACCTGTTCTAGTTGATCCCACTGGGTGTGCCAAAAATTGACATAGTGGATTGCCCATAAGCAGGACGCCTAGCTCCTGCCCTTCCAAATGCAACAATGAAAACTCCCCTCTCACCTATGGGACCAACAAAGCTGGAGGGGAGAGTCTCTAGATGAGGGCTAGCTCCCTCTGATGTATCTTTTAGGCCCTAGTTTCTCCTACTACTAACAAAAAATTTAAAAAAGGGGGGGGTGAAAAGGGAGAGAGATGCTGAAAATAGAACCTAAGCCTAAAAATGAAAAGATGATACACCAAAAAAGTTGACCCACCCAGCCCAAACATACAATTTTCACTGGGAAGAAACACCCATACACTTCATCTAAAGTGGGAAGCTCTTCTGCAATAGTCAGCTAGGGGTCCATGGAAATACAGGGAGGAAGAAACTATTAGAGGCATCCTCAGACACACTTATGGTAGCCTATTCATAGGCACCTACACTCCCCTATAGACACTTCTAGTAGACCTACAAAAAGGAGACTTCACAATGCACTGGACATACTGTAATTGATCTGTGAAAAGCATGAAAGATAATGACTTAACACAAAATAAGAAAATAGACATATACTTTAAAGTGCAAGTCTAGATAGAGGTAAAAATGCTAAGTCCTAATTCAAGGCAAAAACTGGCAGAGCTCTACCTTACAAGCCCAAGAGATTTTTGGGTAGAGTTTTGCCTTAAGGCTAAGAGAGTGGGATCCTTCTCCAATGAGAAATTTTAAAATATATAGCAAGAGGGAAGAGAACTTGGTGCCTCTTTTGAAAAGAGTTTGGCACCCTTTGATGAGCTGGCCCATGTGCGCTGAAAACATCAGAAAGAGGAAGTCACTGTTACTAATGTCATTCTTCTAGAAGAGGCCTACTAGAACCATGCTATATAATCACTAAAATTGACTTTGGTGTTCAAGCATTAATGTGGAATCATAGGCTACGCCTCTTTTCTATAAATAGATTGTGGTTTGTCCCCTTTTAAATGCAAACTAGAGAAGATGGGCCGCGTCATTTATTGTTTGCACCATTTGGTGATCATCTGGCAATAAATCACCTTCCCTTTGCCACTTGGACTAATTTATCTCCTTATGCTCCTTCAGCCCTTGAGGGTGATCTTCTGGTGGGTCGTTGCATTCCTTGGGCTCTTTTCATGGTTGGCACTCAGGCAATTCAAAAGCAAATGACTATTTCATTGTCTTGAATTTGACATTTGCAGACCCGTCATCGCTTGAAAACCCAACAACTAGTTCATCATGCTTAATGTTGATGTCCTTGGGCCCATCATCCTTGGAATTTCCTTCAGCCTCCATGCTTCAGCCTTTTTCCCCACGGGTCTTTTTTACAAGTTTTTTTCTTCAAGCTTTTTCTCGCAGACAAAAAGTCCACAAAGATTGTCCTGGTATTTGTTATTCCTTGGCTCCTTTTTTATCTTGCAGCTTTTCCAAATTTCTTCAAAATTTTTATCCAAAGGAATTCCTTCAGACAAAAAGTCTGAAATAATTCATCCTTAAACAAAATTCCAAAAAACTTACCCTTTACAGCTATCTTTCCTTTGAAGTGCTTCCTACCCTCTGCAAGGGCACTTGTCCTTCAGCTTTAGGATGTTCCCTTGAACCAAGCTGTTGAACCAACTGATTGAACCAAATGTTGAACCAAGGCCAATTAAACCAAGTTGTTGAACCAAGGCATTAAACTGGTTCAATGGTTTAACGATGCCAACCTTCCTTGTGATTTTATTCAAACAAGAGCCTGAAGAAGCCTTATAAAACCTAGCACTCTCTGAACTGATTCTTCATGTGACAAAAGACTAACCTGCAAAGTCCATAGAAAAAAAACTTCTTTGTAGAATCTGTAGAAACTTCACCTGTAGAGTCTGTAGAAATAAACCTGTAGAGTATGTAGAAATGGACCTGCAGAGTCTGTAGAAACCTCATTGCTGAGTCCATAGAAATCCAAGCTTTGTAGAGTCCATAGAAATGGACCTATAGAGTCTATAGAAATAGACCTGCAGAGTCTATAGAAATAAACCTGCAGAGTCTGTAGAAACTCCTGGACTTGTGCAAAATCAAAAAATGAAATGGCCTAGAATAACAAGGGAACAAGGGGACCGATTTTTGCACTGTTGGGCGAAAAATGGTCAACAAGAATCCCACATGTTAATACTAAAATTGTATTTCTTTATCTGATTCATTATGATGAATGAGCCTCCACTAACTTTTGGCTACACCTTGTGAACCACTAGTTATTCTCTAATCAAAGGTATTTGAGGTACCTTCTTTGCTTCTACATTCTGATTTTTTTGTGTTATAGGGGCAACAAGTTGATCTTTGATACTCTTGACAATAATATTAGGAGTATTAGAATCATTTCTCACATCTTAAGCTTCCTCAATGACTCTTCTTTTAGCTTTAGTTAGAGTTGTAACTTGATCACTTATGTTGCTAGTATCACTAATTTAATTGAATACAACCTAATCATCCATTTATAAATTCACATTAATTTAATTAGGCTGCCATTGAACTTGTTGAGCCTCTCCTTGGGGTACAAAATTTATCTCTTGATACTGACCCTCTTGAAGAGAAAACTCTTCTTGTGTCATTTGTGGTATAGTAATATCCTATGATACCAAGGCTTGGTTTTGAGTATCATTTGGATTAAAAGGCTAAAAACTTGAATCTTACATCAATTTATTTTGGGGAGGTGTGGGAACAATAAATATTGAACTAGAGGGTACATTATGGTCAAGGGTTTCATATGGTTTAGCTTGAGTTATGGCTCTTGGAAATTGGTAAGGCGGTATATTTTCTCTAAAACCTTGATAAGGAAGCCTTTAATCTCTAAAATGTTGATAAGAGGTTGGATTATGTTATTGATAAGGCTTACCTTATTAATTTTTCCTCATGAGTTGAATTATTTCATTCCCAAAAGATTTTAACATACATTTCAAATCTCCAATCTCACTAGCATGATTAGAAGGGGATACAACTTAGGTTTTAGGGGATAGAATAAGGGATATAGATGGGATTTTAGGAACTTGAGGGGGTGGGATAGGTTGAAACTCTAGGAATATATGAATTAGGTCCCTTGGAGAAATCTTACCAACTCGTATCAAATTGTTCTTTGCACTTATTAAAACCTCAGGCATTTGGCAAGGTATTACCACCCATAGACTATATCATCACACTAATATCAAAATTAAGGGCTTTTATATATTACAAGAAAACATACTATGGGGATGGTCTAATAAATGTAGGTGTCCTGATCCATGTCTTTTGGAATATGAGGTTAAAATTAGACATGAACTCATGGGGTTATCTTTAATGGTAGTCAGTTAATTAACTAAGGATAGGTAATCAGATTTGTCTTCAAATTGTCTGACTAAAGCTACACCTAACTCATCCTAGGTAGAAATGGATTTTTAAGGAAGATTTATATACCATTAAAAAAAATTTACTTTGAAGGAAGCAACTAGCAGTCTAATAGCCACATTATCTTGAACAACATTGTGAATGGAACAAAGGTTGGCAACATCTTGGATATGTTCAATAGTAGTTGTTTTATCCCATTCTCCTAAGAATAAAGGGATAATATTAAGGGAAGACACAAGAATATCATCATATTGGGTTAAATTAAGGGGAATACCCCTATTTAATGGAACTAACACTTGATTCTTGATGACTATTTTGGTAATGGGTACAATAGCTTGGACTAAAACAATAGGATGACTAAGAGATGAATATTTATTTTGAGGATAAGGACTTGTCCTATTGAATCCTATTTTTTTATAAGAAATATAAGTAATCTCAATGAATTCAAAAGGAATACTTTTACTTGTTGACCTTGTAGTAACCTTTGTCATGGAAATGCTATCTAGACGATGTTATAAACTCTACTACTTAAATATTCTTCAGCTTCTAAAGATGGTAAATGTCTCTTGATGCTACAAATATTTATTCTCAATCCCAAGATTTAGATATACCAAGGAAAAATCAGTCCCACCAAGCATGCCATAACTATTGGTGTCCTATATTTCACCCTAGCTAGGCAAGGGGATTGTTAAGGTCCTCCTACTCAAATCTAGTCCAACATGGGAATGACCCTAGGTTGTGGGTCACCTAATCTTGGTCAGACCTTTGGATAATGTGGCTTCCTTATTGATTGATCACCTAAAATATACCTAACTTAATAATTGCTTAGAAAAGGGGAGAGAGATTAACAACAATCTATGAAATCATGTAAAATGAGGTAATGCACCAGTAATTTGAACATGCACAAGACATAATATAAGACACATTCAAGACTAAATAAGATCAATACTCACATAAGTATTTCACAAAAAGGCATTGATTAGCTATCAACTTAGCATGGGAGGTCAGTTGTCCACTTCTAAACTAATCAAAAAATTATATATTGCACTTACAATAACCTATGAGAACTACAAAGCACTTCATGAAGGTGAGGAAAATCAGCAGAGGCAAGGAAAGCATACATTAACTTAACCAAAACACATAGATTCATATAACACACTTTAATTCAAATTAAAAAAATGAAGGAATTCAATCTTTATTGCATCAAATAGGTGTTACAATACAAATCTTGGCATTGCTTAAGCAAGCCAAAGGCATAATAATATTTTAACTAAAAATATCAGAGATTTATTTTCTAAAAATTTCCAAAGAGATCCACAATGTGGAAGAATATGGGATATATATAGAAAAAAGGGAAGAGAGAGATGGAGTTGTGAAGGATTAGCATTAATATGAGGATTTTGAGTCATGATATTATCAAGAAGGAACCAAATTTTAAAAGATCTGTAAAAGAATTCAATGCTTTGTTGTCCTTATCTAACCACTAGGTTTTCTTCTTGGGACTTTATGCCATTTTCTAATTGATTTGCTAATGAGGACAACCTTCTTATATCTTGTAACTAATAGAAACATTCCATATCTAATTTAGATGGCCATAGGTACTTTTTTGTCAAAAACATGACCATATCAAAAGATGAGACACTTCTCCATAATAATCACATAGTCTTCCCTTACTTTGAAACATGATCATATGTTCATGATAGATGAAAACCAATTTATTTATTGGTTTTCATATAATAAGAATATCATTGAAAAACTATAGATTGATTGATCTTATTGCAACTGCTAGATACCCATTTTTGATCCCTATTAGGCTTAGAAAGACTTATTTTTCCTTTGAGAATTTATAGAATATAAGAACCTAATATATGTACAAAGCTGCTTCAATAGATGGAAAACACAGTTAAGAAACTATACTGCAACTCTAGAGAATAGACCCTATATGTTCTAAAAATTCAAACCAAAGCTTCATATTGAGATTTAATGGTGACAGAGCTTCATCTTAACTATATGATTGTATCTCATTAATTATCAGTGCTAATTTTAAATCTAATGGAAACATAGCTCTTTGAAACACTTGCATTGGTTCAACCTTGACCATATGTTTGACTTTTGTATTAAAACCCCTTAGCTTTTGAATTTTAGTCTCGCTTATTAATTTGATTTATATAGAATGCATGTGAGCCATTGATTTACCGAGAAGCTTAATGCACTCATGACACTTGGTAGTCTCTCTCTCTTCTTTAGGATCTTCTAACTTTTTGCCCTTGCTCACACTATCAATCTACTTGGTATGATTAAATACACACCAATATATCTGCTTCAATCTATTGGCCTATCAATCACCACATACTGTTGACCCATATAATATGTACTTGAGATCTTGACACTTGGTAGGAGCTCATTCATGCTAACCTTTTGACTCAATACTCATCATTGATGCTCGATGCATGATCAAACACTCACCATTATATCTTTGGGACCCACTGACATTGTATATTTATGCTCACCATTGTATCTTTGGTATGATTGAATGTTGACCCATTGATATTGATCATTTGAATTCTAATGGATATTTTATGAGGCTTGAACTTGAAATCCACATACTCATTTCATTTTTTAGTACTAAATTTGGATCATTATATATTGAGATAGCAAGATAATCAAGATATGAATTTTGTAAAGAATGTTTAAGGCATGAAAAACTTCATGTCCATGCATTTATTTTGACCTGAGAGGATTTTTAAGAAAATATACTAAATACATAACCATATTACTCTATTCATTTATGAATGATTTTTGATGATGGTCTGGTTGTCTACAATCACCAAATTCACACTTTAAGCTTGATCAAATTGATTTAAAAGCTTGAAACTAACAAGGGATCTTCTCCTGAAGTCCATATGCTCCTTGTGATGTTATATCACTCCTTAATCAAGACCTTGCTTAGCTTCTCATCAAAGGCCAGAAACATTTTGGTATGTAGGACAAATTTGGCTAACAGGTATCTCTATCAAATCTATGGATGCCTGATAGGTACCAGAGAAATGCCTAATATCCTTAGTCTCTATACACTTAACTCTGAATCAAAATAAAACCTACAGCTCACCCCTATCTTCATCTAAAACCCTTTGACAATGAATAAATAATATCACTTTCCCACACATAGGTCCAAGGTATAAGTTAACTTGGTATGTTGTATGGAATTATTAAGAGTCTCTTTTTAATTTTTGATTTAGTCATTTATTTTAGTATGGTTCATGGTTGATATTCAAGATCACAAAACTAGGGATTCTAGGTTATTGAAAACTTGGGAGTATTTACCCATATGAGTCTCAATTTGTTTTATTCACCATGCCACACCTTGGTTTTATTTATTTGAAAAGTGGGGACCCTATTTATTTGTAGATTACTTATTTATTATTTGGGTGTGTATGTGTTTGGGTTGGTTCTTATTATCTATAGAAACTTGATGTTTTGACATTGAATCATGTTTGGTGCACCTAATTTATATTTGAAATGACTTATTGAAACTAATCTATGAATGTAAATTTTGGAAGAATTGATATGTATGATAGGTATTTGGGTTTACTTATTCAGGTTCTTATATTCAGAGTTGCTTATTTTATTTGGAATTGCTTATTTTAGAATTTCTAATACTTTTGGTATTTGATATTTTGGTCTTTGAAAAAAATTCAATCAGAAACTGTTTGGCCGATAAATTCATTTAAAATTTTGTTTTGGTCATCAACCTAGTCTTTGGTAACTTTTCTTCAGATCATTTTGTTCATCACTTCTTATGTGGCAACTGTATACTTTAGAAACTTTGGTGTTTGAAAAGTTTTGGTCTTTGGTAACTTTTTCTTTGACATCTTTCATTAGAAAGGTTTTCATTTGGAGAATTTTTTGTGGTAACTTTCTCCCAAACAAAAATATCTTTGAAGAGCACTTAGTCTTCAATAACTATTCCTTCAATGGATTTTGCTCAAAGCATTTCATTTGGAAACTTTTCCTTTGGCAAATTGAGGACAAATCTTCTTGATTGAATCTATTTATAGAGCATTTTTTTCATCACCTTTCAATGAGAATCTTGGGCTCACCATATCATATCATTACGCCCGAATGTAAAGGTTGACCCCCTAAATAAACCATCCAATTATAAGTATCAAAAGGAAGAAGTAATATTGTGGCACATCGAATGAGTAAGCATCCTACGTGGCATGTCCATTAGGCCTAAGTGGTCAATTTTAAATTGAATGAAGGTGATGAGCTTGTATATGTTGGTAATTAATGGTACATAAAATAGAATGAATGTATAAATTTATAACATTGATACCCTAATCAAGTTCACCTCATTTAATTTTTAAGAGCTTGAGTGCACATAGCTAATTATAATTTTAAAATCCCTAGCTACATTTAAAATGACTTTCCATTTGTGTAATAGAGTTCTTAGACCATCATTTTCAAAAGCTTATATCACACCAACATCAAACAATAGAAATGGTATATTCACCTAAGGTGTACAAGGGAGCTCTACCAATAGCTAGGTTTTCCATAAAAGACCCCATAAAATACCTAGATATGGTCTTTGACATAACTGTGTTTGATGGATTCCATGCCAATTACTCAAATCTATGGGAGGTCATAGGGAATATTGATCCATTCACATTAGATAAAGACATCTCATTAGAGGAAAAACAAATTATAACTGGCATGCTATCAATCAAATGCCAAGTACTTCACTATGTAGTTTCCAAATTAGAAGTCATACCATGCATCAACTTGATATGAGACTTATTATTTGAATGCATAATTTCATATAGTGGCTATCTTCACTATGTCAACAATAACATTGTCACTGCCTACATCTCTAGAGATGTGTTTATGAGGTATATAAGTCTACCCATTATAGATGCTACCTTTGATTTACATAGTGTAGTCACCTAAAATAAAAACAATAATGTGGAATGAGCATTAGGGAATTAGATTCTCCCAGGTGAAACTTCCAATATCAAGGAACATACCAATAATCCCATACCCATCACCTGATTTAGGATGGGAATTTGTATAGGCATGTCATTATTGAATTGACTCTTTGGTCGTGTTGAGCATTTATTTCCTACATCTAGAATGGGTACCCCTATTGAACCTGCTCATTACTTTAGAGCATAGTTATGTAATGGGGGAGGTCATCAGTGCCTACCTACATGAAAAAATTATACACAAGGATAATAGTCTTGAAGGGGTAGATTTATATATAATGGTATACCTACTATACATAATCATGGGGACTATTTACTAATATAATGGGGGTTTTTATAATCCCAACCTTGATTATATCAAGAACTGAATATGTGTCTTATATTCCTTCATCCACATACATGCATATGTAAATAATATTTCCATAATAACAAAGGACCTCTATCCTGAATTTTGGATAGCCATTCACGGCTAGCCTCTAGCTAGGATTTCAAAGAGAATTGCCAATACACTAATGAACCTAGTTGATTATCAACTCTACTCAAATTATACATTCATCATGGTTGTTTGGCATAGGGTAGACAATTTCGCCTCCCCATGTTTGTCCATAACAAAGTTGTCTATCAAGATATTACCTTCCATTTATGAAATGGTATAGATGAATATTTGATAAAGAGTAAGAAAGGCACTTTCCTTGGCTCCCATATCACTATTAAGAGGATGTAATATAAATTTAAGAGACAATTTAGATAAGTTGGGAATGAAATGAGGGCTTATACATTGGCTACTCTTCCCTCATAGGTATTGGGACCGTCAAAAGAGAGTAAAATAAAAGATTCATAACTTTGGCATCCCATAGAAACATGATCCATTTGACCATGACTTCCTATTACTTAATTCCAAAGATGATGAGGAATTAAATGAAAGGGCTCAAAATGTAGGCTTAAATGAATATTTTTTGAGGATGATATAGTCAGACCCCTCTCTTACACTCAATCAAGCTAAATTCAAAATCCCACCACTAGGGACATGGGAGTACTCTAACTTCTAGAGTGGCAGGCCTTACAAATAGTTAGTAGACCAAAGTCAAGACCTTCAATACCCATCTATTGTGATGATAGCTCAATAAGAATAAGATAAAGTGGTAGGATAAAAATCATCTATGAGATAACATGAAGAAGAGGAATATATATAAGAGACACTAGCTATTACATAGGAAGAAGAAGAAGAACATACTCCTCTAGTTCAATCATCTACTATTGAACTAAGGAGAGTCAAAGAAGAACTAACAAAAGAGATAATGGAGTAGAAGGATAGCATAATTGGGGAGTAAGTGGATATAATTTACCTAGACTCCTTTTATAGGAAATATATGGTACCTACTATGGAGACTTTAATAGCCATAACATTTAGTATGACTCTTTCCCCTCTTACCCAATGAGTGACTACTCCACAAGCTGAGAAGATAACATTATGATATCATAAAAATACTAGGGTAGAGAGACCTCAAACCCCATGAATGGATATAACCATTGGAGAGGCACAAACTTCAATTGAATGTGATCCAAGTCATGAGGTGAATGAATAATAACTACATCAATCAAAGGTCTTGAGATTAAAAGGATTAAAAGTTAAGGCACCACTCCATGGCAATCAATTTGGTAAAGGTGATCTCTTCAGTACTCTACTAGGCCTTTCTTATCTAATGTCATTACTAATTGATTCTATTAAGCCTTCCCTAATTATTTCTACTTTCAGTCCTATGTGACCACTCTATATTGGGATTGTCTTCATTTCTCCAACCACTACTTAAATTTCCACTTCTCCTTCTCCAATAACCACCCTTTCAATCTCCACTCCTTCAATATTCATATCTTCAACCATTTTTACTTCAATCCCAACCACATCTACTCCCACACTTTCAATCTTTACCTCTACCACTATAGTTTCTAGCCAACCCATCACCCAAGTTACTACCTCCTCTTCTCAACTGGGTTCACCACTCCCATCTTCAGGATCAGTTCAAATGAAAATAGTGGTGGAAACAAAATGGGACCTCAAGACAAAATTATCTATATTTTGTACCCCATGCCATAATTTGGGAACATAGAATGGTCCAAGATAATTTTACCTTCAATACCTAAACCTTTCACTGAACCTGAACCTAAGCCTAAGGAGGATGCATAGATAGATGCCCAACTATTGGATCCATCAAAGCTGGCTCTTCTAGATTGGGATAAGGACTTAGGAGCATCATCTTTTAAGAGGCCCAATTTGAAGATAATTGATTTGCATACTATGAGATCACTCGTTGATAAATACATAAGCTCAATGCAAAGCGTCAAGAAGAGGAATATTGAAGATAGCAATGGTAGAGGCTTAATCCTTAAAGAAAGAGAATAAATTTACTCTCTTTCAAAGAGGTAGGATAGAAAGAAGGGTTAGTACCCTTATGTTAAGGACCTCAAGTCCTACATGAAGACCCATAATAAAGTGGTAATTACTATCCATGAAGGAATGGAGCTATCCAAAAAATAATTAGAAGAAGATTTATAAACTCTTAGAGAGAAACAACAAGTAATATGAGTTCCTTCCAGCATAGAGCAAGAAGTAAAAACTATGGTAATTAGGTTATAATTTTTTAAACTATGGTAATTAGGTTGTAATTAGGTTATAATTCATTCTTTGAGATTCCACTTGGCTCCACATGTAAATTCAATAACAAAATTATTTAAACTTCTCAGAGAAGATGAAAATAAATTGAATTTTTTGGTGTTGTATACCCCTATTAAGGCATTTAGCCACTTAAATCTGATGACCCCTTTGGAGGCATATAATGAATTAAATTTATCTACCATTAGAAATTAGGAGGCTTAAGATTGGGTGAATATTATTGAAGCTTTACTGAATAAATTTACAAAATAAGAAAATCAATCATCATAAATTTTAGATGATCTAGAGTTAATAGGAGCTCAAAATAACATGGAGAAGCTGGTAACTTGAGATATTTTTGATTAGATGATTCAACAAGATTTAGATAGTTTCAAACACAGTCTATAAGGACTAAGTCTAGATGATATTAAATAAAATCTAAGCACATCGAGGAATAAGGAAACAAAAGTGGATCTCTTTTAGGTTGGCTTTTGAGCCACCAAGACAAAACATGCAAGGGTGATGAAATGGATAGACAAGGTAGCCATACCTCATCTCCTTGATATGATCATAATTTAGGCATAACATGCCAAGGAATACAAGTATTATCAAGAGTCACAATACTAGAAGAAATTATCCTAAGCACCACCTACTAGTGCCACTGCTTAGACCCCACCTATAGTGCCAAATACAACACTTACATCAACTTCAATCCCTCATAGCTTAGCAAGTGATACAACATCGCCTCTTAGTTTATATCTTATGATCACCCTAGTCTAATCTACAAATTTATCCCCAGCCATAACTCCAGTCACTAAAACTATAATAACAAGTTCAACTCTAGTTTCCAACACAACTACAATTATAATTGTAGTTCTAATAATAACTTTGAAAAGTGTCAAGTAGGCACTGAGTTAGCCTTAGTCAAAGGATATATATATATAATTTTTCATGTAACTTTTAAAAATGGATAGTTAATTCTTATTATGTCCATGTTGTAATTAAATAAATTATTTTTTGCTAACATGCACATGTTATATGTCTGAGGTTATCTATAATTTATAACATGCATTTTTGTACTGGGCTAGTACTTATGTTCTAGTTATCATGATGTAATAAAAGCTTTTATATAATTGGAGGATGAGGTGACCCCTTCCCCAAGTCCTTTATATACATGTAGAAACCTCTTTTTAAAGGTTCAAATATTTGGTCAATATATAGGAAGAGATCAAGAGACTGATTGTCATGCAACTATGTTTGTTCTTTCTTCTTCCTTTCTATGTTAATAAAATTTAAGTTTCTTTATCTATATCAATTCAATAATTCTAAAGTGTGTTAATACTATGGATGAATCTAATTATTTCAATTAATGAATATTTATCTTAAATATGCAACATCAACTGAGGATTGGTGGATTTCATTGGTTTAAGCAATTAGTATAGGTTTAATTGATAGTTTGAGGTTTGAAAAGGTATATTTTTCAATATAGTCATCTAGGTATAAGCCATAACTACCCTAGACAAATTTTGGTTTGAGCTGTAATCTCTTAAATAAGGGTGTGCAACAATAGTCTTAAGGAGAGAAACCTTCAATTGAGATCATTGAGCATCATATACTTATTATCCCAGACTACTAAGCATTCTTGTTCATGAGTGTGCAATAGCTACAAATGACAAACATTAGTCTTGGAGATAATTGTCTACCAAAGAAATAGTCTTAGAAGTGATGTTTTAGGAACACATATCCTTCTTTTTTGTCTTACCCTTCTTTCCCATTTTGATTTTATTTGATATCTACCCACCTTATAATAATCCTCCACCCATCCAACTCACTTAGTGATTACTTTATATTATATTCCACGTATCCATCCACAAAAAATGGTAAAAAAACACACAAGATCAACCTATAGTAATTCCATCACCTGGTTATTTTAACCTCATTACATAGAGATCCTAAAATGTTAGAGGCTACCTCATTTAACTATTTGTGCTATGCATAAAACCCACATCAAAAAGTGTGATACATTCAACTTTGAAAATAATAAAATGAAAATACACTAAGATAGAAAGGGTGAATGAAAAAGTTAGACATTCAATAAAAATTAACATTAAATCACTTAATAAAATTAAATGATAACCTATAAGTGATGCTGAAAGAAATGAAATGCTTTCACATATACATCCTAAGATGAAATAGGAAAATGTTACAAACATACCTAGGTATGATGACTCTGATGATAATGACATATGTACATTTGATATGAATATATATGTCAATATAATTACTTTGTAAAAATATCTAAGTTATTAAGTTTGGTATCCTCTAGATGTAATCATAAGTTAGTTGGGACATAATGTAAATCAAATATTCAAAAACACAAAAAAATCAAAATATTCAAAAATACAAAAAAATTCAAAAAATTCAAAAAAATATGAAACCAAGACCTATGGATGACATTTATGACTAGTATACATAGTTTATTGATGTTATTAATCATATACATGGTGATTTACATATCCATTTTATATGTACATGTTTTTCATGGTATAAATGAATAGGATGCAAGACATACATATTGCATATGGTACACAGACATACAAATGTTTAACATTTATTACACACATGAGAAACCTTTATACATTAGAGACATGCCCATATTAGAGTCATCTTCACACATTTATAAGGTTATATATTTTTATATTTGTCCATTGATCATATTAGATCATTATACATGACTTTCTTTTTCTCATACTTTCTAGAATGTTATTTCCTATGAATATTATGTTTGGCTATACTAGATGATGATATTGATTAATTATGTATACTAGCATCAAATTATATGTGTGATTCATATGGATTATTTTTACACTACCTGATCATTGACATGTGTTATACTTATTTTTAATGGGTACATTAGCATTGTCTTATTGAGTCATGTGTTAATTATGTCAAACAAATCTCTAATCCATGTCATGTCGATGTTGTGTCATGTCTTATATGATTATTGATAGTGTGGATACACAATGTTGGGGGATAAAATGGGGACATTTTTATTTAAAAAAGACATTGTTTACAGAGGGAGACAACCCTTTTTAAAAGGGTGCACACCCTTTTTGAAACAAAAAACAAATCAAATTTCAAATGGGTCTTTATTGACCCTAAAGGGTGTAGGCCCTTTGTAATACAAAGGGAGCATGCCCTTTGAAATGAATAAGGACATATGAATTTTGAATTAAAAATGGAGTATGACCTTTTCCAATTCAAATGGCATGCACCCTTGGTAATACAAAGGGTGTATGCTTGTGTGTGCCTTTTGAAAATTTTTAAAAAAAAAACTTAAACCACAACTGCATTGTATTTTTCTATTTTTTTTATTTTATCATATTGGAAGCTATTAAGGATAGATAAAATAGAGGGTGAGTTATTTGTATCATTAATTATTATTCAAACATATCCATCAAATATTCATGCCTATATCATAATCCTAGGTATGTTGTTTTATTCCTTAGGGCATGCTTAGGATTTGTAATGAAATTTTTTGTCATGCATATTTTATAATAATAATAAGGCATAAGGGGCATTAAAATTAAAAATGTATCTTGAAATTAATCAAATACCCAATATTATTTTTATTATTATAATATTATATTCTTAATTTGAATGACTCATTATCTGAAGAAAACCTCCAATAAAACCCTAATGAAAATCCCCGATAATGTAAATTTACAAAATAAGTAGAATTATATCAAAAATATAATTCAATGTAATAAAAAATAAAAATTATCATTAATAGTTTGTGTAACTCTTAAAAAAATAGTGCACATAATTCACTTGTTGATATATTGGAGGTCATTTAAACAAAGTGGAAAATGTCACTTCCCAACTTGATGCAATGCTATATCAAAGAGAGGTATTGAAATATTATTATTCTAATAAATTGTCATATGAGGATATTTAACATAAAAAGATAAAAAAAAATAAGAATTATTTTATTTGTTCATATGTATAGACCACCAAACCACCACAACAAGTCATACACACATTAACATCAATTGGTGTATTCATGTAGAGATTTAAAAAAACTTTTGGAATAGGTAGTGGATGGTGTTTGATCAGATTTTATGAAATAACAATGAGGTTCCATAATAGTTTTTAATAAATATTTGTTGTAAGTTTGTTCCAATAAATATCAAATTATTTTGACATGAAGGCATCCCAAGATATGGGAGGTGGGTATTAATTTAATATACTTGGTTCCAAGTGGGACCAAAACCACTACAACTACCCATATAAAAACAAAAATTCAATAAAACATACTACCATCCCAATAATCCTAAATCATATTACACATATGGAAATCCATAAGTTAATTAAGAGTCTCAAGTAGGGCATGATTAACCATGGGATGTATACGTCAAGGACTACATTGGATATAGGTGATGGAGACTCTAGTAGTGTCCCTCTTATTATTGATGCTTCACATAGTGGCACAACTAGTAGACATCTTAAAATTCATATACATCATTGCACATCATGTGGGAGGAAGTGTATTAGGCCATGTATTTAGGTTAGACATATAGGTGTTACATATTAATATCCACTAGGCATACCCATAAAAACTATACACACATATGCATAACACACTAGTAAGAAACAACATTTGCCATATGTAGTTATTTTAGCACCTTAAATAAGCACATAGCTAGATATGAAAGAATTGTCTACTTCACCATATGCATTAACATAGGTAATTAATTATAATTTGTTTATGTAACTAAAGGAATATTTAGTTTATATTAATGTGTTTACTTAATTGACTCATATTTAAATTTTATTTTTTGATTGTATAGATGGTGACTGATATTTTGGGTGCCCTACCTGGATTAGATTTTTTTGTTGAGCCTATAATTAGCACTATATTTTTTACACTCAGGTTGTGAAATTAAATTTTCAAGTTTCTATACCATTTTAATATTTTGTATACACCATAATTTTAGTGTGTTTTCTTGTTTGGCCTTCCCCTCTCCTCTTACAAGAGAGACATAGGGAGAGAAAGAGAGATAACATTGTACTCTCTCTCTCTCTCTCTCTCTCTCTCTCTCTCTCTCTCTCTCTCTCTCTCTCTCTCTCTCTCTCTCTCTCTCTCTCACACACACACACACACACACACACACACACACACACACACACACACACACACACACACACACACACACACACACACACACACACACATGTGCGTGTTGTCCCTGAAAAGTGATTCCTCATTTTTCAGACAACATAGGACCATTTTGGTCATGAATGGCCAAAACTATCCCTCCCCTTTCCAAAAATTTGTTTTGAAACATTAATTTCATCATTTTCTCAAACTTTTTCATAAAGGGACTAACAGGTTCAAGCAATTCAAAGGCAGCCTCAGTCAAAGAAAGAAGTAGCGAATAGTTGGTTCAATCTGTGGGTTCAATCAATAGGTTCAAGAAAAAGCCCACATAAGCTGCCATGTGTCTCATTAAAACTCTACGGAGTATGACAAGTGTTGGTGTCCGCATCTCCAGCCTTTTCATATGCTGCAAGGTTTCTTTCGACAAGTTTCTTAGAGTCCTACAGATGGTAACAAGTGGCAACTACCGAAGGCCCCAATGTATTCATTTAAGAGTAGCAAAATGTCCCACATGTCCCCTCCAAAGCTCGATGGAAGTTGATAAGTGTCATTATTTGTGGCTTCTTTATTCTACTTTTTGTTTTTGTTAAAGACCATGGTGGGCCCTGGGTAAGTCTTAGAATTGAGCAAAACATGCCACATGTCATCATCCGAGATGGTCCAAATAAATCCTTTTGATCTCTGTGGTCTTGCTAGAACTTGGTGGAAGTTGCCACTTGTCATCATCCGCATGATTCCCAAAACACACCAAAAGCTGCCACATATCCCTAGTGGGTCAAAGCAGAATGTGCCATGTGTCTGCATCCACGTGACTAACAAGTGTATTTATATCATGCCACGTGTCCCTTGCAAAGATAAGTGGAGGTCGGTAAGTGTCATCATCCGTGAGAGCCCCTCCAAGCATTTCTATGATGTCACAAAGGACCAAGGAGATGGATGCTGCCAAGTGTCAATAGTGGAAGATGCCACATGTCCTCACCTATTCCTATGAAAGACGTTGCGTGGCACTTGTCCAAAGAGCAGAAGGTGCCATGTGTCAAAGGAAATGAAGGGGATGATAGCCCACCAAAGAATAAAAGTTGAAGGCCACTAAGAAGACCTCGAAGGGCAAGTTCCCTTTGGGAAAGGTTTGAGCCTTAGAGGGCTATGGAAGCTGCCAAGTGTCATGAGCTAAGACAGTTTCAAATAAAGCTTCATAGAGTAGAACCCGCTGCATGTCCCGACCCAATGCAGTGGAAGTTGCCACATGTCTGCGTCCACACCCCCCTTAACTAATAATTAGTTTTAAATCTTATTTTGATAAGCCAATATTGAAGCTATGGATCCCTCCATGTGTTCTCACTTGCATCACAAGCAGAAAGTGACCATGATAAGTGAGAAAGACACAAAGGAGTTACTAGGAAGCATGATGGGCCTGCAAATGTTAAATTTGTTGCAATAAAGTATCTATTGATTCTAGTAGACTCAAGGTATGGACCTGAATGCATTTAAAAGACACTAAGGTTAGGATTAAGAGAAGGAAGAAATGGAGAGGGAAACTTAGTAGGAGTTACTGCCAGTAGGTGAAGCAGTTTGTCGAGTAGATATTTGGGACTTGGTAACATTGAAGGTGGCATCTACTTGTGCCCTTGGAGGGGAAGATAGAGTAGATAGTTGCATGGCTAAGTAGGTGAATGAATGAGTGATTTAGGCTAAGGAGGAGGCACTAAGAGAGGAATCGACACACCACATTTAAGACAGCTACCCTACTCCAACAGGGCCCTTCCTGACAAAACCAAGAATGCATCCAAGGCATTGAGTGTGCCAAATGGGTCACTTCATTGGGAGAAAGTTCCAAGCCCCCCTCAAGCCTCTATATATTGTAATCTCTTGTGCTATTTCAGGGAGACCTTTTTGATTATCAGAAGCAAAACTCTGCCTAAATTGAAAGACATTACTGAGACTTTGAGCTTAGATTGTAATTCATATTATTTTATCTAAATGAGAAAAAAAGTTACTTGCAGACTTTGTGCTGTCATAGCTTGTGCTATCTTAGGAGATTGTTCATATGTCTATTTCTTAGGAGCTTTCTTGTCCATTTAATTTGACAAGCAGAACTAGTGGAGGTGATCAGGAAGGTGTCTTGAAGGCCAACTGTGGGATGATGTTGTGCCCCCATAAGTACCTTTAGTGTGTTTTCATTTTCCTTTCCTATGTAAAGAGCCTTGAGATGACGTGGTGCCCCCATTGTTCTTCATTTTTCTCTCTTGGGTTGCTGGTCACTCAGCACCCCTATTACCAGTTACTTGCTACCTGAAAGATTCCTACTGCCTGCTGAAGAATAGTTTTAAAAGAAGAGAAGTGCCTTCTGTCATTGCACTAGGATTTATATCATTTAGGAAAGAATCTGGGTCTTGGCTAAAAGTTGCTTCTGAAAGAAGAGAAGTACCTTCCCCATCACCTAGGATTTCTTCCTTGTTTATCAGCATCATCTCTGAAAGAAGAGAGATGGATGGTTTATCCTACCCTTATGTCTTATTTTTTGCTTATATATAATATATAACCTTCGCATATTTAATAGGGAACCTCCCCTTGATGAGAGGAGAGATTTGTCCCCTTGTGATGCAGTAAACCTACACATCTAGATGACCAATCTCCATATGCTATGGTGATAGGAAATATTTTGAATGCTAGTTAGTTGGTTGATAAAATATTCACCCAATAGTTTTTGGCAACTCCACTAGGGAAGGACAAGCAGTTTCAAGCCTCAAGCTTCAAACTGAAGTGCGACCAATCCTTTTCCATTTTTGATTCACAATCTGGCAACCCCACGCTATACCAAAAGCTAGAGAGCTCAAGGTGTTGTTGATCTTGTCTTTGAGTTGGCACAGCAAAGAGATTTTGACTTGATTTCTCCCCAACCCCAAGTTTAGCGATCTAGGAGTGTTCTTCCTACACGTACCAGAACACCAACATAAGGCAAAGATACTTTTCCTATGGTTAGTAGAGCCTTACCTATCCAAATTCTACCCAGATTTATTATCCCTACTTTCAATAATCCTATCATGGTAGCTCGAGGCCCTTGGGGTAACTCTTTTGGCCTACTTAATTTAACTCCACCCCTACATGAAACTCCATGAAGCTCGATAAATAATTTCCCCAAATTCTTTGGGGATGGAAAAGTCCATCCTTATGAACATGTTGCTTCCTTAAGCATAGCCTGTGGCGTGATAGGCATAGAATTTGAGGACGTGACAGTTAGGCTTTTTGTGGAAACACTACAAGGTGCTGCTATAAACTAGTTTTACCACCTACAAGCCTGATCAGTAACTGATTGGGACACACTCAAAGCCAAATTCAAGGAAAAATTCAATCTTGTAGAGGATGGACACACCTTGTTGGCCTAGCTCATGCAAATGAAGAAGGAGCCCCAAGAGCCTATGAGGGATTTCATAGCAAAGTTTGATAAGTTGAGGAACCAGATTCTTGCTATTGCTCAGCTAGCCCTTGAAAAACTCAAATACTTCTTCATTAACTCACAACTACCTGAAGTGAGTTTCTTGCTAAGAAGAGCTGGTCACATAGATCTTGAAGCTATTCGAGATTTGGCTATCGAAGTTGAAGATGACCTTATCTTAGTAGGAAAGATAAGGAGGGACCCAAATAAAGGTAAATCTTCTTCTTCTTTAGAATATTCCCCTTCCACCACCTTTGATCCTATGATGCAAAAGCTAGCAAATGAAGTGCTAAGTCTTAGAAGGCAAGTGGCATAAGGAATGTCATCCACTCCTGCATACAGAGATATACCCAAGAGGACATTTTAGAATCAAGTGTACCAAGGCAATGCTACCAAGAATCAGGGACAACAAAATCACCTTCCTCCTCCATAGAGGAATCTTACCCTTAAAGCACCTCCAACTGACTTAGCAGTTAGATATCTTGAAGTTGAATCGGAATTCTCACCCTAACCTGAGTTGAATCCTAAATATGACCCTAATCTCTTCACTGAGGAAGAAGAAGAATTAGCTAGCGACTCCCATATTGGTTTCCTGAACTATCAAGATGAACCCAGGAGTAAATAAAATGTAGTTGAGGGGTCATATGATGTATTCACCCAGTTTAAGAATCAATCAGCTCGACAAGCTGATAAAGAGAAAGTAGAGGAGCAACCTCAACTAGCAATTTTGATTGCTAAGCAGGGATCCACTCTCCCTTTCTAGCCAAAGGGCTTGGTGATTACAAGAAAGGTATGTACCCCAAATGCCCCTACACCTTTTACTTCAAACTCGTAGTCCATTTCTCCCCCCTAAAAATCAAAAAGATGAGTTCTCATCCTCTGTACCTAGTTCATTTCTAACATTTGACATAATTGATTATATTAAGAAAACCAAGATTTAAATGTCTGAATTTCAATTCCTACAGTCACATCTTGAACAATTAAATAAATTGGTTCAGTATGTAAAAAACCAAAACATCCCTATTGAACAAGCAGTTCCCAAAGTGACTCATGATCCCCCCAAAGATGCATCCACCAGGAACAATCTTGTCATTTCCCCTCCTGCTGCTCCTAGTAGGACTGAACCATTTTATGTCTCATTGTTAATAAATGAGAGGCAACTTAATAATTACATTATCAACTCTGGAGCTTCAGACAATGTCATGCCTACTAAATTAACCAAATCCCTTGATCTCACACTGACCAAAATGTTTGGTAGGTGCTTCTCCATGGAGAACAAACAAGTGCCACTACTGGGGCAAATAAAAGATGCCCAATTTGCATTTGCTGCCTTTCCAGACAAAAGAATCAAAATGACTATCTTGGTAGTAGACGTCCTAGCATCATATGGTATCCTTCTTGGGTGGAATTTTTGCAGGGATGTTGGTGGTGAATTGAGCATGGATTTATTAGATGTAAGGATTTTGGTCAAAGGTGTCATGAAAAGGCTGCTCCCTAAAAAGGAAGCAAAATACATAGTTACCCAGACCTCAGCACTTGAAGCTCAAATCATGTTTGAGTCTTCAGGCCTGGGTAATCACTTTCTATCCATGGATGAAGTTCATGAGGCATCCAATGAAGCTCTTGCAGTTGACAAACTAGAAATGTAGTCAGGTGGAACAATAGAAGAATTGGCTGAGCTTGACACAAGTGTGGAAGAATCCCCTCCTCAAAATAAAAAAGAACCCCAAGGTAAATCAGTATCAAATGAGGTATGGATTCTTGAATTTGATGGTGTCTACTCCACCAGTTTAGGACCTGGGGTTGTGTTAATATCTCCTCAAGGAGATGTTTTTCCTTCACCTTATAAGTTGCAATTTAACAACACCAATAACATAGCCAAGTATGAATCTCTGTTGATGGGATTAAAATCTACTAGGGACAAAGGCATCAAGCTCTTTCATGCTAAAGGAGATTCCAAACTAGTGGTTTGTCAGGTGAGAAACCTATATCAAACCAAGAATGAAATATTATGCCACTACCATAATCTAGTCTAGGATCAACTCAAAAACTTTGATACTTTCAGCATCTCTCCAATTCCCAGAGAATTCAATGATCAGGCTGATGCACTAGCTATTTCAGCCACCCTCTTAATCCCCCACCCAGACTTCAAAGGAGATAGGTACACTGTTGAGCTGGTATTTAGACCAAGTGTGCCTGATAATGCCAGTTATTGGTAGGTATTTGATAATGACAATCACATCATTGCCTTCTTGGAGCAAAAGGAGAGATTCAAATGGCTACATTTTGAAGGCAGTGAACCTCAAGAGCCTGAACCAACTCCTGAATCAATTTCAAGCACAGGGGAGGAGTTCTTGAAATTAAAAGGGAATAAAATTCCCAAAGGCCTTATTTCCCTTGAGAAGCTATTTGATAAGCATGATAGATTCATAAAATAGTAGTAAATGGATTCAAGCTCCTCCTAGGAGTTTGATCAAATAAATCTGGGAACCAAGGTAGACCCCAAGATGGTGAACATCGAGAAGTGTTGTACTCTTGAAGAATGTTTCAAGTTCACCACTTTGCTTAATGAATACATGGATGTCCTAGCATACTCCTATGATGACTTGAAATCACTCCAGCCTGATGAAATCTGACACAACATTCCTCTCAAGGCTGATTCAACACCTTACAGGCAAAAGTCTTGGCATTATAATCTAAAAATATCAGGTACTATTTTATCGAAGATTCAAAAAATGCTAAATGCCAGGATAATCTTCCCAATCCATCATTCCACCTAGATTGCCAATATAGTGCCTGTAAGGAAGAAGAATGGTGAAATTTACCTTTGTGTGAATTTTAGAAATTTGAATCAGGCATCCTTGAAGGATAATTATCCTTTGATAATCATGGATCAAGTGCTACAGATAGTGATAGGCTTGGAGATGTTATCAATGCTAGATGGCTTCTCAAGATATAATCAGGTTGAAGTTGGTGAAGTAGACCATCATAAGACCGCTTTCACCACACCTTGGGGCACATTTGCATATAAAAGAATGCCTTTTGGCTTGATAAATGCTGGTGCTACCTTCCAAAGAGCAATGGACCTTGCCTTCAAAGATGAGATGGGTAAGTTCATCATAGTTTATCTTGATGACTTGACTGTCTTCTCTAATCATCGCCTAGATCATGTGAGCCATTTGTAGCAAGTGTTGGAATGCTACCACCAAAATGGCATTTCCTTAAATCCCAAGAAGTAAGTCTTCAGAGTAACAGAGGGGAAACTTATCAGACACATTGTGTCTAAAGGAGGCATAAAGATTGACTCAGACAGAGTCAAGTCTATCCAATAACTTTCCTTGCCCACAAGCAAGACTACTATTCACTCTTTCTTTAGAAAGGTGAATTTCTTACGGAGGTTCATCCCTGAGTTTGCCGAGAAGACCAAGCACATCGTAAACATGATGAAAGGAAAAGCCACCTTCAACTAGACTGAAGAAGGCAAGTCAGCCTTTGAGGATGTCAAGACTGCCATTACCCATGCTCCAATTGTAGCCTGCCCAGACTATAACAAAGAGTTCACTATTTATAGCTATGCTTCAGAACATATGCTTTCAACAATTCTAGTTCAATAGAATAAATAAGGTATGGAATCTCCCATATTTTTCATGAGTTGTCCTCTCAAAGCTCATGAGATAAAGTACTCAAATATGGAGAAGCACACTTACGCAGTGGTGAAAGCTGTGAAACATTTTCATTTCTACATCCTCAATTCTCGAGTGACTGCCTTGGTCCTTGACACAACAGTGAAATCTATACTAACTCAGTAGGATTTTGGGATGAAAAGAGGTAATTAGGTTGCAAAAATCTAGGAGTTTAATCTAATCATCAAGCCAACAAAGCTGGTGTGTGGGAAGGGGCTATGCCAACTGATTGCTGATAACAAGCCAGGAGAGACGGAGCATGAAGAGCCAAAAGTGGATGAATCACCTACAGTCCTCTTTGTCTCCACCACAAATGAGTGGTATTCAGGTATTGCTCATTTCCTTACTTATGGTGAATGTCTTGAAAACTTATCTTATAAATAAATGAGGACCAACAAGCTGAAAGCAACTAATTTTGTCCTCTGGGACAACATCGTGTACAAGAGGCACCTTGATGGAACATTCCTTCGCTGTGTAGACAAGGAGCAAAAAAGTTGACTTCTAAAGTCCTTCCACAATTTAGCCTGTGGGAGACATTTTTATGCCCTAGTGACTACCAATAAGATCCTGTGAGCCAAGTACTATTGGCCAACTCTCTTTTAAGATGCATACAAGTGGGTCAAAGGATGTGAATTGTGCCAATAGTTTGTCAAAAGGCCCAAGCTAGCTGCCCTGCCTCTCAAACTAGTGGTCATAAAAGAGCCTTTCCAAAAATGGGGAATTGACTTTATTGGTGCGATAAACCCATTGTCAAGTGCTGGACATGATTATGTCCTTATAGTAACAAACTACTTCACCAAATGGGTGGAAGTAGTTCTAACCAAACATGCTACTTCAGAAGTAGTGTGCAATTTCCTCAAAGAAAACATCATGTCCAGGTTTGGGGTCCCAATCAAAATTGTCATTGACAATGCCACCTGCTTCACTTCCTAAGAGATTACTCGATTCTGATTCTAATATGGAATTACACTCTCCCATTCCTTTGATTACTTCCCACAAGGGAATAGACAGGCTGAGTCAAGCAATAAAAACCTGGTGACTATCATCAAGAAGCTAGTAGATGATAACCAAAGGACTTGGCATAAGGCATTGGTTGATTCTCTATGGGTAGACAAAATTACACCAAAGAGAGCAATTGGTATGTCTCCCTTCCAACTTCTTTATGGTGTAAATGTTGAGATACCAATCACCTTGGAATTGCTAGCATTAAAATTGGCTAGGGCAATTGAAGATCAAATGTATGAGAACTCACTTGAGAAGAGGATCATGTGCCTTGTTGAGCTGAATGAGCAGAGAACTATAGTGGTGGATAGAATTTCTGCCCATCAAAGTTTGGTGAAGAATCTCTTCGAATAGAAAGAAAAGAATCATGATTTCCAGATTAGAGATCAAGTCCTACTATGGGACAAGAGAAGAGAACCAAAGGGGATGCACAAAAAGTTTGATTCCCTATGGAGGGGCCCTTTTACTATTCATCAGCTCAATCGTAAAAATAGTTTCCTATTGAAGTATCAAGATGGCACTCTCTTTTCTCTACCTCAAAATGGGCAACATCTAAAGCACTTTAACTCTTGAAGTATCAGATGAGTTCCCCTGTACATATGTATATCTGTATAGTCTGTTGTTCTATTTTGTTCATTTCATTTTCATTTTTTTTGGAGCCTTTCTTTTTGGGTAGCATGACTCTATAGCCTAATGGCACACTTCAAGGCACTAGAGATTTTGGTTTCTACTCCCCTCAGCTATTTCAAGTTTTTGATTGAAGGAAGTTCCCCAATAGGAGCCAGCTGTTGTCCTTAAAAAGTGATTCCTCATTTTTCAGATAACATAAGACCATTTTGGTCTTGAATGGCCAAAATTGTCCCTCCCCTTTCCAAAAATTTGTTTTGAAACATTCAATTTCATCATTTTCTCAAACATTTTGGTAAAGGGACTAACAAGTTCAAGCAATTCAAAGGTGGCCTCAGTCAAAGGAAGAAGCAGCAAACAGTTGGTTCAATTTGTAGGTTCAATCAATAGGTCGGTGTCTACCATGTGTCTCATTAAAACTCTATAGAGCATGACAAGTGTTGGTGTCTGCATCTCTAGCCTTTTCATAAGCTGTAAGGCTTCTTTCGACAAGTTTCTTAGAGTCCTGCAAATGGTAACAAGTGGCAACTTTTGAAGGCTCCATTGTATTCATTTAAGAGTAGAAAAACGTGCCACATGTCCCCTCTAAAGCTTAATGGAAGCTGACAAGTGTCATTATCCATGGCTTCTTTATTCTAATTTTTGTTTTTGTTAAAGACCATGGCGGGCCCCGAGTAAGTCTCAGAATTGAGCAGAACATGCCACGTGTCATCATTCGAGATGGTTTGAATTAATCCTTTTTATCTCTATGGTCTTGCTAGAACTTGGTGCAAGCTGCCACTTGTCATCATCCACATGATTCCCAAAAAACACTGAAAGCTACAACATATCCCTGGTGGGTCAAAGTGGAATGTGCCATGTGTCTGCATCCATGTGACTAACAAGTGTATTTAGATCATGCCATGTGTCCCTTGCAGAGATCAATAGAGGCTAGCAAGTGTCATCATCTATGAGAGCCTGACTGAGCCCCAAGCATTTCTATGATGTCATAAAGGACTGAGGAGATGGATGCTGCCAAGTGTCAATAGCGGAAGATGCCATGTGTCCTCACCCATTCCTATGGAAGATGCCATGTGGCACTTGTCCAAAGAGCGAAAAGTGCCACGTGTCGAAGTAAATGAAGGGGATGACAACCCGCTAAAGAATCAAAGCCAAAGACCACTAAGAAGACCCCAAAGGGCAAGTTCCCTTCAGGAAAGGTTTGAGCCTTAGAGGGTTGCAGAAGCTACTAAGTGTCATGAGCCAAGACATAGTTTTGAATAAAGCTTCATAGAGTAGAACCTACCACATGTCCCAACCCAATGTAGTGAAAGCTACCACATGTCTATATCCATGCCCCCCTTAGCCACTAATCAGTTTCAAAGCTTATTTTGATAAGCCAATCTCAAAGCTGTGGATCCCTCCACGTGTCCTCACCTATATCACAAGTGGAAAGAGACCATGACAAGTGAGAAAGACACAAAGGAGTTGCTAGGAAGCATGACATGCTCGCAAATGTCAAATTTGTCACAATAAAGTTTCTATTGATTTTATCAGACTTAAGGCATGGACCCAAATGCATTCAAAAGACTCTAAGGCTAGGATCAAGAGAAGGAAGAAACGAAGAGGGAAACTCAGTAGGAGTTACTGCTAGTAGGTGAAGCAGTTCACTGGGTAGATATTTGGGAGCTAGTAACATTGAAGGCATTGTTTTCTTGTCCCCTTAGAGAGGAAGATAGAGTAGACAGTTACACAGCTAAGCAAGTGAATGAATGAGTGATTTTGGCTAAAGAGGAAGCACTAAGAGAGGAATCGACATGCCACATTTAAGGAGTTGCCCTGCTCCAGCAGGGCCCTTCCTGACAAAACCAAGAATGCATCCAAGGCATTGAGTGCACTGAATGGGTCACTTCATTGGGAAAAAGTGCCAAGCCTCCCTCGAGCCTCTATATGTTGTAATCTCTTGTGTTATTTCAAGAGGACCTTTTTTATTATCAAAAGAAAAACTCTACCCAAATTGAAAGACATTACTAAGACTTTGAGCTCAGATTGTAATTCATATTATTTTATCTGAATGAGAAAACAAGTTACTTGTAGACTTTGTGCTATTATAGCTTGTGCTATCTTAGGAGATTGTTCGTATGTCTATTTCCTAGGAGCTTTCTTGTCCATTTAATTTGGCAAACAGAACTAGTGGAAGTGATCAGGAAGGTGTCCTAAAGGCCAACTGTGGGATGACGTTGTGCCCCCATAAGTACCTTCAATGTGTTTGCATTTTCTTTTCCTATGTAAAGAGCCTTGGGACGATGTGGTGCCCCCATTGTTCTTCATTTTTCTCTCTCAGGTTGCTAGTCACTCAGCACCCCCGTTACCTGTTACTTACTACCTAAAAGATTCCTGCTGCTTGCTAAAGAATAGTTCTGAAAGAAGAGAAGTGCCTTCTGTCATTGCACCAGGATTTCTACTATTTAGGAAAGAATCTGGGTCTTGGCTGAAAGTTGCTTCTGAAAGAAGAGAAGTACCTTCCCCATCACCTAGGATTTCTTCCTTGTTTATCACCATCATCTCTGAAAGAAGAGAGATGGATGGTTTATCCTACCCCTGTGTCTTATTTTCTGCTTATATATATAGATATAACCTCCACATATTCAATAGGGAACCTCCCCTTGATGAGAGGAGAGATTTTTCCCCTTATGATGCAGTAAACATGCACATCTAGATGACCAATCTCCCTATGCTGTGGTGATAGGAACTATTTTGAATACCAATTAGCTGGTCGACAAAATATTCACCCAACAGTGCGTATTATCACTATTTTTCTCATTTTTTATTAATTTCTCATTCTCTCATTTTATAGAAGGAATAATTTTAATTTATTTTAAATGGGTTATGTAATTTTAATCTTTAATTTTTTTTATAGATGATGGAAGACACAATTAATACCCCATCTAGATACAATAATATTATGGTAACTTTAAAATTATCATTATAGTTTCATTCCTTTCTCTATCTCTATTTATGTAGAAGGAATAATTTAAATTAATATTAAAATAGGTTTACTTTTACTTGATTCATAATTGACCCTTTCATTTATTTATTGTAAAAATGATGAGAGATTTTATGGGTACCCTCCTTGGATCATAAAAACCTATGAGTGATGCTATAGTTGTGTCCCAATGTACTATATCTCCCCAACACCACTTGATTTCAAGATAGAGACTAGTGAGAACAAAATGTAGAATTGTCTTTTTTGACTTCAAGTAATGATACTTTATATAAAATTTATATTTGTATGCACATCTCTAACCATATATGTATGTTCCATAGGATTTTACATTATTGATATATTCAAGGTCATGTAGCCCTAAGCAACCCTTCAGGTGGTATGAGGTGAGTCCATGATCAACTCATTGTAAATTATTTTCTTGGCAACTCTATCATTTTATATACATCATTTTAATGCATGATTTTATAATTCTTATGTTGTGCATATAAAACCATTTCATAAGGTTGTGTCATACACATTTGATACTTCATAAGCTTAGAGGAGAGCCTTTACAAGGAATGATACATACATCACCCTTGGTTCTACATCTATGGTAATGAGACACAATTTAGAGGCACTACATAGTAGGAGAGCTAGTCATATTTTATTGAGGTAGTTATAGGCATAATTTAGTTTTTAGGTAAATATGGCTATTTTTATATGCCTATATGAATCAATTTTTATGCCTATATGGCCCATTTTTATGTCTATATGGAATATATTATATGCCAATATTGAATAGTTTTGATACACATACATACTAGACATATTTATATAAATAATGCATTGTTACAATTTGTAAATACATATTTAATTTTTATATATCTATAATATTTGTTTTTGGTTGTTGTTATACATTAAATTTCTTGAAATTATTCTTAAATGGATATGTTTTCATAGCATGAATATTTCAATGAACAAAAAACTAATGTTTAAATTTTTTGATTGTTGTATAGGAAGAATGTGTAGAAAAAGTATAATTATGGCATACTTGAATCAACTTGAAAAGTTATTTGTGACACTCTTTGTGACATGTGTATTGAAAACTCACTCTCTAAAATATTAAATGAAATTTAAACCCATAAGCTCTTGAATTTTCACACAAGAGTCCTTTAAGGACCCCCAAAGGATTATCTTACACTCATAGTGAGGAATAAATAGAGGCATGTTTTCTCTTGCAACCATAACTTGCTTTAGGGAGAAAAATTTGGTTAGTATAACAC
Organism: Torreya grandis; assembly: GCA_037957365.1. Lineage (NCBI taxonomy): Eukaryota > Viridiplantae > Streptophyta > Pinopsida > Cupressales > Taxaceae > Torreya > Torreya grandis. Next base: position 1,737,546 of record JARHVA010002197.1, on the reverse strand, counting down.
ATTTTAAATTGTGTGCCAAATCAATAAAATGGATTCATGGTTATATATATATGGGATATTAATGAAATAATGACATTTTTCACCTTCAGCGATCCCCTGCACTCATAAATTGTATTCATCATGATGCATCCCTTAAGAGAAACTTATTTTTCTTAAGGGTAAAAATAATATCAACTTTATATATTTATTATAAGGAAATTATGGGGGGTATATTTTTACAATTAGATTCTAAATTTCCATGTAGGAGTCCTCTGAGCACCCCTAGAGGATTCTCTTTCTCTCATAATGAGGAATAAATATAAGCACATTTTCTCTCATAGCCAAAACTTATTTTAGGGAGAAAGCATTGGTCAGTAGAACACAAAAAATTTAAGCCATGTGCCCAATCAATGAAATAGATTTATGGTCATGTTTGAATGGAAATATGAACATAATAATGTCCTTAGTTCATCCTTTAGTGGCCTCTACAATTAAAATTTTTAGGTATTCGATTGCATCCCGTAAGAGAAACTCATCGTCTTAAGTGGGAAAATAGTACGAACTTAGCACAACCATTTTAGAGAAATTGTGAGGGGTAGAGATGAACCATAATATCCTAAATTTTATGTGAGAGGTATTTAAGCATCTCCTAGAGGATTATTTTCCACTCATGACAATGAATAAATGATATAATATTTTCTCTCATAGCCAAAACTATTTTAGGGAGCAAAAATTGGTCAATATAATACACAAATTTTGAACTACACATCCATTCAGATAATTGGATTCCTGTTCACTTCCAAATGGGACTATAAATGAAATAAATACCTCCATATCCACTCCATAAACCCCCAAACTAAAAGATTATAAGAAATCAGATGCATCTTGTAAGAAAAAAAATTATTCTTAAGGGATAAATAGTATAAATTTTATATAGCTATAGGCATTACAAGGAAATTATGAGGGGTAGTGATGAATTAGTATAGCATCCAACCATGCATTATTCCACTTGCACAGTTCCACATTTACTATTTATGACCTTAGATTATATCACATCACATTAGTTTGAGTTCACAAGCTCACCCCAAGGTACAATGGGAGAAGATTGGGTTGGGTCAGGGTTAGTTGGAAATGGGATCATCTAAATGAGTAAGTCAAGATATATTAACTCTATCTTATCCATAATTAGAACACATAATTATCCAAATATGAAAATAATAGTACTATCATGTCTAAAATTCATTCCATCCATTACCATAAAATATATAAATAAATAAAATCATTTAACCCTCATAACAATATAATAGTAGCTTTAATAAGTACATCTATTATAATTCAATAATACATGGTTACAATAGATACTCTTAGGAACTTATCAACATGAGTTATCTAAGTGACTCTCTCTATCTCTTAAAAATTCTAATGGTAACTCAACAACACTTCATTGTTAATTCTCATTCCTTCTACTCTTATCAGGTCTCTACCTTATATATGCATCTAAATAGATTTAGGTGTTACTTTATAGCTCATAACCACCAATAAGTAATTAATTCCTTTCCTCCCCATTTAGTAGTTAATGTGGTGCTCTTCTCTAGGTCATCTACCATTTCATTTTTTACCACTTCTTATATATCTATTAGAATCAAGCCATCTATTATAACTTCATTATTTATGATTTGTGATTTTTTTTATGATTCCTAGATGTACTTCAGAGTTATTTATCCTCCATGATGGCCTTGTCAAGTCTCGATCCTAAGGATTTTTTTATATGCATGTGGACTTTGTATTTTTTAGTTATTGATTTTCTTGTTGGTAATCTCTATTGGGTGCACACATTAGTAGAGAGAAAGTTATACATGTACAAACACCAATTCCCATTATCCATTGGTCATGTATCCTTAACTTCACTCATCATTCATGTGTGTTTCTAATCTTAGTAACCCTTAGCCAAAATTTGGGTTCAACATCACCCACACTAACTGGGTTATCTATCCTCAAGAAACCTACCAAATTTTTTAAAACCCAACTACTTTACTTTGCTAAGTCAAATAATTCAAAGGAATCCAACCTATTCTCATCTTCAAAACTATCTCACCTTATAATCACACTTAAAATTCTATATTTGATGCCTATTACTTGTGTGCTTAACTCCTTCCATGTCATAGGTTATTCTTGAAGCCCTTTAGTTATTTTTGTGACCTTATTGATTTATGTGATGGATTCTTTTATTACTTCTTCAAGGTAGCCCTATTAATCAATGATATTATTTTTTAGTTTTGAGAAGTGATTATTGAACTCCTTTATGCTTATGGCTTGGATATTTTCCTCTACCTCATATATCAAACAATTATGCTCCTCACTATATTTATTAGCATAAATTTGGATGTCTAGCATACTCTTCTATTGTTAATCCTCTTGGAGACATGCAATGATTATATCCATCTACTTGGATAAATTATATAATAAGTGATTTGTTACTTTCATAATTTATGAGAGTCTATTTAGTGTAGATTCATAATTTTTCAATTTATTGATGAAATAAAAATGGGTTTGCTTGGATTCCTATTATGTCTTTCTAGCACATATTACTTTACTTAGGAGCTCATCTATAATTATATCTATATTTTCCATGGGTTTAACCTAGGTGACATTAATTGCATCAAGGATGAGTGGTTACATCTTCATATCTACTCATATAGCCTCAAGGTGCTAACATTCATATCGGTTAGTTGGTGTTTGACCACTCAACACCTTTCCTTCTCTTTTACGAGCTCACTCTCTACCTAAACCTATCTCTCCTATATCATCCTGAATGATATTAATATTTAGGATCATTTATTCTCCTCCTCCTTGAAGGCCTCATCCATCTCCATCATAATCCCCTTTTACTGCCAACAAGTCCTTATATTAATTAGGTTATGTATAGTCACAATTTTAGATAATTTGTTTAGCACATTTCCTTATTACATGTCACTCATTTTTGTGTAGTTAACCATAAATAAATTTGAACCATTACAAACATCTTAGGGTGATCATATTTCTACCAACTTAGGGACCTCAAATAGGGCCTCCTCCATGTAGTAGCTAGTGGAAAATGACACTTGCTTACATGTCATTAATAATTATGGTTGGGATCCATCATGTCATAATAAATAAATTTATTAATCCCTCATTTCCCCTTATATTATTGCATGGATGATGTCCTCTCCTTCCCATTTTCCTTCATGAAGGATTTTATCTTCTATTACGATAATGTTTTATTTTGCATCCATTCTTCATTCCTCCCCCTCTACCTCAAGTTGAGATTGTTATAAACTTTCATCCACATTTTGTGCATCATGGTATCCTGATGCAGATTCCATGTCCATTACATGATGCATGGTTTAATCCACTCATTGGTCCACCATCACTTCCATATCCTTTGTTCATAGCAACACTATCTCAAGATTTTTAGTTGTGCATAGTTATGGCACTACTTACTCTTCTAATTCTACCTCTTTTTTACTATCACTAGGGGATTATTGCACTATTTATTCTAATAAAGGCCCTCGTGGGTCTATCTCTTACCTTATCCCCTTGTCATAGGCTTGATCCTTTTTAGAGAGGGTTTTAATGTTTATTTCTTATTCTCAAGCCATACCTATTGTTCATGCCTTAGAATTTATCACATGGTGTCTTACAGTGGTTGTTTCTCAAGCCTTTAAGAGGGAAAACTTGCCTCCTCCTCTTATTTTTTCCTTTCCTACCCTAAGGCATCCTCCTCCATTGTGATATCCTAAAACCCTATTGAAATAGGATAATGGAGCCTTGTCTCCTTCTTTAGTTTCCCATTCTTATATGGAGGTTCCTTTTTATCCTCTATTTATTCTAACCTATAAAATTTTAGAGACGGTGGTTGATATCCTTTTTATTCCACTTAATTATATTTTATGTAGACATACATAGTTATATTAGATATTTATTCTTATTAGGACTATCATCTGACTTGGTTTCCTTAGATCCTTCTTCTGTTAGGAGGGTAGCTTTAATTTTCTCTTGGTATCCTTATTCTGATAGTGGGGAGCATTTAAACTACTTGGCCCCTATTAATTAAAAACATGAAGTCATCTCTCACTTGTTTACCTACACCTACTATCTTCTTATTCGGTTAAATCATATATACAAGGCTCTAGTTCCTACCCCCTATGGTAATGATGTTAGTGGTGATAATGATTAATTTAATGGAATATAGATCATCATCCTCTTTATGTGTGATTTTTATTGTACATGCATATTTTTCATGTAGGGTATGTAAATCCATGTCGATCCATTACATATCCAATATTATTCTTTGTACTTTGATACCATTCAATACATCCATAAAGTATTTCATTGTGAACCCATATGGATGATTTATCCATCACATCATATTTCCATAAATAGACCTTATTTTAGCCAAGGAGAAGTGTTGCTTTATGGTATATTTACCCTGATCATATAATATTTTAGGGAGAACCCTTGGTATGTACCATTCATCCCTTATGTCCTCCTTTAGTTGGGTGAACCATGATTCCAATTTAGCCTTGTATTTGAGGGAGACCATTTCATGGTATGTATATTAAATCTATTTTAATACTGAGGACTTGTGATTCATGGGATATGTCCACCAACCCTCTTGAAGAGCCTAAGGTATGATAATTTCATCAAACAATAACATTTTTTGGATGGATATGTATTTAAATATATCTATAGTCATGTTCCTTCAATTATTGAGTTGGATAAGAACTTATAGATGTTAAAAAATAGACCCCAATTTATTTCATGTGCTATGTAGAGAAAGTTCTTATTTACTTCTACCTAATATGACCTATTTAACTTAGTAATTATAAGGCACATTGCAACCCTTATTACTGAGTTTTTGATATTTAAAGTGGGGAAGGTGAAACCTCCCTTATATTGTAGCTCATTTTCCACTTGTTCTACCTCCTTGTATTGGCTAGCACCTCTCTGATGTCCTTACTTGATTGAACTAGTTTGGATGCCTTATGGATTTGGGCTTGGGTAATATTCATTATTCATCTAATAAAATATAATTTTTCTTGGTGTATGAAGGAGAGTAATAAATTTACCAAATCCTTAACCTTATCAAAATAATAAATTTAATATATTTTGAGAAGCCTTACTCTATCTAACCACTATTGGATAGAGTCATAAAGATTGTATTTCCCTTTATGGTTTTCCTTGTATTGAACATATATTCACTATTAAAGTCAACCTCATTTATTCCTTGTCAGTGGTAGTAATCATTCACATGTAATGTTTCTACCTCATAATCCTAGGTCTCACTTTACACTATGTTTTTAAGATATTAAATTTTTGATAAGCTTATTTTCATTAGTCTTAATTTATCTCTTATTTAGGGCAGAATTGGCATACTTTTATTTTCTCTAACCTCATGTGCATTATTTCTTGGCTCTATATTCTTGGCCTTTTCATGGATGGTAGAGGCCTCTCCTATATTCATGCCTGAGTGTTTTTCTATTAATTTCTTTATTTATTCTTTGATAACCATTTAAGACCCCCTAAATCATGTGTTGTCAATTTTTTTCCCTGATAGACACTAGTTTGTTTTGTATTCACCTTACCTCAGCTAGTCACTTATGACTTTTTGATTTTTGGGGTGTCATGATTATGGATACCTTTTATTTTTTATATAAGTGTCTGCTCTAAATTTTGTATTATCTAACATGGTTTTAAGATTCACATAGATATAATGGTAGTCATTTTCCTATGAAACCTTCAACTAGTCAAATCCCCTTTTTCTATTCATAAAATTACCTCAAATATTGGTATGATTAGGTTGTAATCTGCCAAGGGTCTAAAATTCATAGGTATATTTATCACTCTAGTTCACTTGGGTTCTTAGATCACTTAGGGATTTGAAGTGAAAAATAGTGTTATAACATGTATTTTCCCTTTCTTATCCTTCTTGGTTATTTTACTAATACTTTTATTCAAATTATTTTCCACTAATGCAATGGCCTTTCCTCTTCCCATGATTTAGCATTCAATGCTACCATCCTTGCATTAAATACTAGTGCATGCCAACTGTTCTCCATATTTATTCCAAAATTTGAATTTTTGATAGTGATGTCATCTTTTCCATGTACACTCTTTCCTTTCACATTCCTAGTAACTATGCTTCCTTGACCTAAAGTTAATTCTTATTTTAATTTACACTACCCCCACCTCACATTAAATTATGTGCTTGGTATTCTAACATAATAAGTCTCTTTCTCAAATACTATTAAGAGGGGGTTAATCATGTGGGTCATAATAAACATGATAGAATAACATACAACACACAATGCTATTTAGCTATGATGTTGAAATGGTCACCAAAGTACAAATAAACCTTCAAGATTTCTAACTTTTTGCATTCTTAAAAATGTCCATATTATCAATTTGCTATTAAATGTGTGTGTGTGTGTGAGAGAGAGAGAGAGAGAGTTAAAAAAATAGGTGGTGTAACTCATACAAAAAATTAGACACATATGGAATAAGGATTCCAAAATAAGACCCTTACTCAACTCTCCTAGATGGTATTATGAGGCATACATATTTTATTACACTAATAGGTGTAAAACTAGTTTGTGTAATAACTAGTCTAATCTACCCTAATCTATAAAAGAAGAGAAAAATACAAGAAGTAAATAGAAGATGAATTATTAAAAAATTAATCAAGAATGCTACATATGATACAACTTGAGTTGATTTATATTTAAATTCCTAGGGAACATTTTAGCATCTAACAATCATAATCAACATGCTTTAGTCTCCAAAATGTTGTGCACGATATAAGGCCTAAGCCACTAAATTTGAATATTTCTAGGGTGCGTTAGATATTTGAAGTCATAGAGGAGAACATGGGAACCATTGATAAATATATTTCCCTAGATATTATTAACATGATAATCCTTATATTTTTCATTTTATGAGGTCTAACTCCATTAGAAAATGACATGACATTTGTCTAATTTCATTAGGTCTTCTAGTCACACATCTAGGGAATCAATGTTATCAAGTAAATTGACTTGGGTTATGTTTAGGGAAGGAAATAATAACTCCATGGGTAGGATAGATGTTTTTAAAAACACCAACTAAAATGGTGTAGCCTTATTTAGGCACTTTTACATGGTCTGAGAGGCCCATAAGACCACTAAGACTTGGTCATCCCAATCTTTATGTCCTACATCACATATCTTAGTAAGGCAATTACCCAAAATAATTTTAAAATAGCCTATATTTAATTTTATTTTAGATGGTAGATGTTATCTTATGGTGTGTGATCATGAATTCAAAAATTAAAATATATATAGTTTCCTTGATGAAAACATTCTCTAGTTTCGAATTAGATTGAGGGGGCATCCATACTAGTTGATGATTTTTTCTTAAAAAAAATGTATAGTTGTATCTATAGTGTAATGTTTGGTGTATGTGGACTTGGCCCAAATGGTGAAGTAGTTTATGGTAGTGATGATGTAGTAGGCATATATTCTTCACCAATTGGAGTAATAGGGACCACAAAGTCTTTGACCTACCTTTCATAAAGTGCTTGCATGAGAATGAGGATTAGGGTAATCTAATCCCTATGATTAATATTTAAATTCCTTTGGCACACATCAAATTTATGTGTGTATTCGTTTTCATAATTAGACAAGGTAGGCCACCATAGTTTGGATAGTAAGACTTTGTAAGTAGTGGCTTTGCCAACAAAATTTATGCTAGTTATGCCTTTGGGCCCTTCTTTAAACATGTCATATTATTCATTATTTAACACATTAATGTTAAAATTCATCATGCTCTATCTTTTATAGCTCCCCATAAAAAAAATTATATGGGGTGGTGTGAATGGTGAATTTCTTATTATCCTCAGTAGAGAAATATTCAGACATGAGTCTAGAGGTGAGGAAAGTAAAAATATTGGATAGATATTTTAGGACATGTTATAATTTGTATAGTTACACATTTGGCAGTTAATCCTAAATTAAAAACACATCATTTGTAGTATTGAGGTGTGACAAGTGATCTAGGCCCAAATTCTTCGTACTAGGCTTTAAAAAAATAAAAAAATAAAATTATAAGAAGAGGATGATCCAATGATAAATGTGCCCATGGAGAATGTTATTAATTAATAATTAATTTAAGGCCTCATGATCATTGAAAAAATACAAAAGGTCTCCAAAAATTACTATTGAAATTTATGGAGAGTGTAAATAATTTCTATGGTCATGTACTCAATGGCAGTGTAATTTTTCTCAATGAACAATAGCTTTATTATTGTAAGGTATATCAGGTGTTAGATCTTTTTTTCACCTAGCTAAGATAAAATAGTTATAATTTTTATTCTAAATTACAACATGCACATGGAAGGAGGTGTTCCAAATGAGCACACTAGCTAGTTTATACTTCAAGAACTAGAACACATGTTCTTATGCCTTACCCCATATGAATGGCTTATGTTTGTGTAGGATATCTTCTAGTATCATAATCTTATATAATGTTAGATAAAATTTTGGTATTATTCAGTATGTATTAAAAAATAATGCACCTCCCATTGGGGTTTAGGTACCACCATTTGAAGAATCAATACAAGATTGGTAGGATCAATAAGAATACCTTTTATTTAGGTGATGTGACTAAGTAATATGCCAAAATGGGTGGAAAATATATGATTATATAAATAAAATTAAATATGTAGATAAAGGTATCACTCAAACACTAACCTTAAGTTTTAATGATGATCCATCACTAGTCCATAGAATTTCTAGTCATCTAGATATACTTAGAGGAATCAATGGAGGAAGTCCTTGAAAGTAGAAATGAATATGTGGGACAAGATAAAAGGAAAAATATTTAGACCAAAGGTCATGACATAATGATCAAATGATCTCCATTTAGGGGAAAATTAGTTTTAGGTTTATCTTCTTCCTCATCTATACCTAGTGGTAGCTTGAGAAGCCATCCGTAAAGGTGTATACCTCAAATACAACTACTCCCTCAAGTATTTATTCAGTGAAGGGGGTAGGAAAGGGATAAATGACACATGTGACATTGATAAGATGATAATAAACATAAATTTAAATACACCCATCTTTCTTGATGACCATTGTGATTACCTATTCAGACTCCTACACTAGTTAAATAATGCCAAGTGAAATTTATTATCATGTTATCAATCTCCATCTTCAATTTGGCACAAAATTTAGGATTCATCTGGTATGACCTCTTATTCATAGGCCTGACATGTTTGAAAAAATTAATCTCCATATTTACTAGAGAAGGATGCATTCCCTTCATTTAATTATAGATCCTAGGAAGAGATCTTGAAATTTTTAGAGTAGCTTTATTATGTGCATGTAGTCATATAAAATGTCCAAACTGGTATCTGGAGTGTGGATTGTGATACCTAATCAATAATACCTTATTTCATACTCTCATGACCCTTATAGACACCTTTTTTCTTATTTACAGTCATCTATGGACTTTTGAAACCTTATTCTAGCTCAACCAGGCACCATTTCCTATGTTAATTCCACCCCCTAGCTCCTAAACCTATAGGATAGGATTGTTGGGTTTGGACTATATTGTTGGACCCTAGGGTGTCCCATTTATATCACTCCTATCCAATCACATTTCAAGCCCAAATGACCATTTCCTTCTAGTTACTATTCTTCATTGTGTCAGCCTAGCATGAATATATTTAACCCATGACCAATAGATCTCATTAAAAGTTTATTTAGAAGGGGTTATCAAATATTACAAAGCAAGTGAGAATACAAGTAAGATGACTAATGAAAATTTTCCCTATTTTCTACTTACAACCATCCAATACAACTACAAGCATACTCAAACCCTCACACTATTCCCTAGTCACCTCAAGAACACTTCGTTTGGAATTTTTTCATCCACATAATACTATTACACAAATAACATCAAGTGGGAGAACTACATATGGCTTGATCCCTCTTTAGAGTATTGGTACGTAGGCAACATGCCAATATAAGGGGTGTGGATATATGTTTAGTGCATATTACATATACTACCCCCCCTCTTTCTCAAGTTTTATTCAATAATAATGAAGGTCTAGAGTTCAATACTAAATAATATCTACAAGGAGCTCCATCGACATTCAGGATCTAAAATTTTATAAACATGCTCACATAGGGACAAAAAACAAAACCTAGAAAACTTAGATCTTTGTGACTGGTTTAGATAATAGTGGTAGGACCTAGACTATAGTGCCAAACCTTGAAGTATCCTATTTTTGGAACTCCTATCCTTTCACCAAATGAAAGTTAGATCTAGGTTCACAACATTTTCCCAATCTTTCATAATTAGTTTCAACCTCTATCTCAGCCATCTCAATCTAATCTTAAGGTAAGTTGTATTTCTCCTCTTTCATTACTATTTTTAGAAAACTATAAAAGTCAAATAAATTATACAAACTAGTACTATAATTATTTCAATATTATTTAATAATTTATTTATTCTATACCCTTAAATAAATTAGGAATAAGACTCCAATATTCCCAAAAATAATTAAATCATTTGGTGAACCTGACTTACTTCGTTTACGTATAAAAACCCTAGAAACACTAGGGTAAATTCCTTGCTAATTTTTTTCAATATTTTTTTAATTTTTCTTGCATATTTTAAATCTTAAATTCACATTTAATTTTTAAATTTACCTTATTAATTTAAAAAAATATTTATTCAAAACCCTAGTTGAATTTACTAGGTCCTTTTGCACACAAATACCCTATAAACCATAGGGAAAATTCCTTCCTATTTTTTTTTATTTTTTACTTGAATATTTAAATAAAAAATTTATAATAATTTTTAAAATTTCTTAGTAATTTTAAAAATATAATTTTTTTCAAATTTCTTATTAATTTTAAAAATATCATTTTTCAAAACCCTAGTTGCATATACTAGGTTCCATGATTTTTAGGTATCACCTTATATCCAAATCAGATTTCACATAAAAAAGAAAAATAGATTTCACTAATTTCACAACATTTATTTCAAACAAAAAGGAGTCCATACTTGGTCTTATGATGTACATGAATGATGAATGTTACTATATGTTAATGTAAAGCTTCATTATTGTTGGGGATCAACCAACAATGTTGATTACAATATGAAAGCAATTAATGCGAAATTAAACCAGAAAGATAAGTAACTAGAATCAGAAATATAGCAAGAAGAAGAGATACAAGAAACCACCTTGAAAACTTGTATTAAAATCTTTATAGAAGGAATACAATTGAAGAAACTTCTTTTCTTCCACACCTCTCTCAAATGTACAGATCTCTCTCTAGATCTCTTTCCCTCAAGAGCTCTCTCTCTCAATTACAATCAAAATTCACACCTTGAATTGTCTATCTTACAATATCTTGTACTATTCAACACCAATTCTACAACTGTGTCCAATAAGCTATGAAGATCTATCCTATTATATAATAATTAGGAAACATGAGCATACAACTACAGCCATTAGATGCACCTCCTAATCAAGGGCTCTAAACAGTCTTACTAATAATAGAGATGCAGACTTAAGACTATCACTTAATCCTAACATGCAAATAATCTATTCTATCCATGGAAATAGCTTTCTGGATGCACAGGTAATCGACATCGATTTCTGTCTACTTGCCTGTGACCGATGTCAGCCGATCCCTGCTGACGCTGACATCTCCTAGTCTGCTCCTGACCGATGTCGGTCGCTCTTGACCAATGCTGGTGACTGTGTAAACCTGTAACTTTGAAAATTCGCTCATTTGGTGAAGATTTTAGCTCCACACCTTAACAATCTCCCACTTGGAGATAAACAGCTGCACCAGTACCTGTACATCAACATCTTCTAGCTCCTCCATCTTCAAACTCAATCATGAAGACCAATAGAAGTTGAATGAAGATTCAACTTCTCCTTTGTAACTGGCTTGGTTAACATATCTGCAGGATTCTTATTTGTATGGATCTTCTCCAGCTTCAACTCACCATCCTCCAATACATGTCTTATGAAGTGGTACCTAAGCTGTTTATGCTTTATTCTTGAATGAAAGGCTGAATTCTTAGCCAAATGAATTACACTTTGACTATCACTATATAGTCTGCAACTCTCTTGCTCCTTTCCAAGCTCTTCCATGAACCGTGTCATCCATATCATCTCTTTGCTAGCCTTCGTGACTGAAATATACTCTGCTTCTGTAGTTGACAAGGCAACAACCTTCTGCAACTTTGATATCCAACTAACCGTCGTTCCACCAATAGTGAAAACATATCCTGTGGTGCTCCTTCTACCATCCAAATCACCTATCATATCTGAATCTACATAACCATGTAGAGAAGTATCTGAACCTCCATAGCACAAATGCCTAGTGCTGGTTCCTCTCAGATATCTAAGGATCCACTGAACTGCTTTCCAATGCTCCTTCCCTAGATTGGCCATATACTTACAACTCCCACTACTTGGGCATTATCCGGTCTAGTAAAAACCATTGCATACATTAAACTCCCTACTGGAGAAGCATATGGAACTCTACTCATGTACTCTACCTCATCATGTGAATTAGGACATTGTTCTTTACTCAACTTAAAATGTCTAGCCAAAGGTGTGCTTACCGGTTTTGCATCCTGCATATTGAACCGTTTCAACACCTTGTTCACATAATCCTCTTGAGACAAAATCAACCTGTGATTTTTCTTGTCTCTCTTAATGCTCATGCCAAGGATTTTCTTTGTTGCTCCCAAATCCTTCATGGAAAATGTGTGAGTTAATTTCACCTTAAGCTCAGAGATATCCTGCATGTGTGATCCTGCAACCAACATATCATCTACATACAATAACAGAATAATATATCTACCATTATCCAATCTCTTAAAATACATAGAATGGTCAGATTGACACCTAATATAGCCATGCTCAGTCATAAACCTGTCAAATCTCAAATACCACTATCTAGGAGCTTGCTTGAGGCCATACAAGCTTTTCTTCAATCTGTACACTAACTTCTCCTTACCTTTGACCTCAAATTCTTCAAGCTGATCCATATATATTTCTTCATCCAAATCTCCATGAAGAAACATTGTCTTAACATCAAGATGCTCAAGATGTAAATCCTCAATAGCAACTAAAGACAATACAGTCCGTATAGAAGTAATTTTAATAATAGGAGAAAAAATATCACCAAAATCAATACCTGGTTTTTGTGTAAATCCTTTCACTACCAACCTGGCCTTATATCTCATTTGTCCATTCTCACATTCCTTTAACCTATAGATCCATCTATTCTTCAGTGTCTTCTTTCTTGTTGGCAACTCAACCAAATCCCATGTTTGGTTCTCTCTCAAGGAATCAATCTCCTCATTCATGCCTAGCTCCCACTGATTCTTGGATTCCACCTGTATTGCTTCATCAAAACTCTCTGGTTCTCCACCATTAGTTAGTAATAAATAGAATAATGAAGGGGAATATCAAATTAGAGGTTTACTTACCCTTTCTGACCTCTTGATGGGCATCTGAGACTCATTCACAACATGTTGTCTGCCCAAATTCTCTGACAGTGACTGACCTCGATCACTTCCAGGCCTATAACTGGCCGACATCAGTTCTGTTTGACTGGCGTTGGTTCCTACATGACCAACATTGGTCACTATATGACCGACATCGGTTCCTGTATTGTCGATGTCGGTTCTTGATTGACCGATGTTGGTCTCTGTGTTTTCCTTTTTGTGATTAATTTTTCCCATGAGCTCATTTTGGACCGTCACTTCGTCTAATTCTCCATTGCTCTGCCCAGATTGATTTAGCTTCTTGAGCTGATCACTATACATCACTTTTTCATTAAAAATAGCATCACAGCTCCTAATTATCTTGTTAGTTCCTAGATTCCAAAACCTGAATCTGAAATCATCAGAGCCATAGCCAATAAATGTGCACCTCATAGACTTAGCATCCAAATTCTTTCTATTTTCCTTATCAATGTGCACAAAGGCTTCACAACCAAAAACTTTAAGAAATGAGAGATCTACTTTTTTACCTGTCCATGCCTCTTCTGGAATTCCACCATCCAGAGCTGTAGAGGGTCCTCTGTTAATCAGGTACACTACAGTATCAACAGCTTCTACCCAAAACTCTAAGGGCAAACCAACATGCAATCTCATACACCTTACACACTCCATGATTGTTTTGTTCATCTTTTTAGCAACTCCATTTTGTTGAGGTGTCCTTGAAACCATCCTTTGCCTACGTATTTTATGCATATAACAATACCAGTTGAACTTATAGCTGCAGAACTCACCACCATTGTCAGATCTCAGGCACTTCAATCTTTTGCCTATTTCATTCTCAACCATAGCTTTCCAAATCTTAAAAGTCTCAAATACATCATATTTCTTCTTAATACAATAGACCCATACCTTTCTTGTAGCATCATCTATGAACGAAACATAGTACTGTGATCCTCCAATAGAAGCAACTTGAGCTGGTCCCCACACATCTGTGTGAACAAGCTGCAACTTATGCTTTTTCTTTATTGACCCAGTCTTGAGAAAACTCACTCTCTTATATTTTCCAAACACACAATGCTCACAAAAATCTAGATATGTGCTTTTCAAATATGAAAGCTTACCTTTTGACTTAAGAATTGACATTCCCTTCTCACTCATGTGGCCAAGCCTTGAGTGCCACAATTTTGCATCCACATCTGAAGTAGATAATACAAAAGGAGAAATATTAGTAACACAATTACATAAATAGAGAGTACCTACTCTCTTACCTCTAGCCAATACAAGTGCACCCTTGGTCACCTTCCAAGATTCAGCTGTGAGAGTTACTGTACAACCCTCATCCCCTAACTTTCCTGCAGAAATCAAATTCCTCTTCAAGCTGGGAACATGCATAACATCTCTCAACACCCATGTGTTGCCATTCTGCATTTTCAGCTGCACTTTTCCTTTGCCAACAATTTTACAAGGCTCATCATCCCCTAAATACACTATTCCAAAATCTCCATGGACATAGTCACTAAAATATTCTCTATTGGGGGTAGCATGAAAATATGCACCAGAATCTAAAACCCAAGATTTTATATTATTATGCAAAGAGAATATTAAAGCATCTTGTGCAATACCTGCAACCTTTGCTTCTTCTTTTCCTTCGTGCTGATTGTCCTCCTTAGGCTTTGACCAGCAATCTCTGCTTATGTGCCCCATCTTTCCACAATTCCAGCATTGTGGCTTCCTGCCATTTCTGGATTTGGATCTGCCTCTCACCTTTGACTTAGACCTTGATCTCATCTTGCTCTTCTCTTTTTGCCTTCCCCTACTCTCAAAACTTAAAGCGTTCCCTAATATTTCTTCTGTGCTTTTCCTGTGAATTTCTTCATTCAAGATTACACTAACAACATCCTCTACTTTTAAAATATTTGAAGCAAATGCAATATTACTAACTACCATTACCAAGCTATGCCAGCTTTCAGGCAAAGAACATAATATTAAAATAGCTTTAATTTCATCATTAAACACTATATTGACTAAACTTAATTGATTTACAATTCCATGGAAATCATTTATATGATTAGATACAGATCCACCTTCCTGCATACGCAAATTAAATAACTGCTTCATAAGATATACCTTATTAGAAGCTGAGAGTTTTTTATACAAATTTGCTAAAGTAGTCATCAACTCTACCGTTGTCTTTGCCTGTGATAAATTAGATATCATAGTAGATGCCAGACTCAGTCTTATAGACCCCAGAGCCTTTCTATCAAGAAATTTCCCATTCTTCATCATCCATGTCTTTGGGCTTCTTTGCAATCCCACCTAACGGTAAGTATAGATCTTTCTGATATAGATAATCCTCTATCTGCATTCTCCAATGTTGATAATTCTTTCCATTAAACTTCTCCATTCTCAGTTTACTTTCTTCGGCCATTGCTTCTCCCACTCAAACAAAAATCGCTGTAGAAACCCCTGTGAGTACCCTGTAATCAATAGACACTAACCAGATCTAAAACACCTGTTAGTCAACCTGAGCTCTGATACCACTTATTGGGGATCAACCAACAATGTTGATTACAATATGAAATCAATTAATGCAAAATTAAACTAGAAAGATAAGTAACTAGAATAAAAAATATAGAAAGAAGAAGAGATACAAGAAACCACCCTGAAAACTTGTATTAAACTCTTTACAGAAGGAATAAAATTCAAGAAACTTCTTTTCTTCCACACCTCTCTCAGATGTACAGATCTCTCTCTAGATCTCTTTCCCTCAAGAGCTCTCTCTCTCTCAATTACAATCACAATTCACACCTTGAATTGTCTATCTTACAATATCTTGTACTGTTCAACACCAATTCTACAACTGTGTCCAATAAGCTATGAAGATCTATCCTATTATATAATAATTAGGAAACATGAGCATACAACTACAGCCATTAGATGCACATCCTAATTAAGGGCTCTAAACAGTCTTACTAATAATAGAGATGTGGACTTAAGACTATCACTTAATCCTAACATGCAAATAATCTATTCTGTCCATGGAAATAGCTTTCTGGATGCACAGGTAATCGACATCGATTCCTGTCTACTTGCCTGTGACCGATGTCAGCCGATCCCTGCTGATGCTGACATCTCCTAGTCTGCTCCTGACCGATGTCGGTCGCTCTTGACCGATGCTGGTGACTGTGTAAACCTGTAACTTTGCAAATTCGCTCATTTGGTGAAGCTTTTAGCTCCACACCTTAACAATTATTTTCCTCTCATGCTTACTTTTTATAATAAGAGATGATATTACTAAATTTATTATTAAAAATGTATAAGATTTAAATATTTATTTTGCATATTTTCTCTCTCTCTCATGAAGAATAATTTCCAAATCTATTTTTCTAAACATGTTTGAAATGTTATGTTACAAGTCAAAGTTTTTTATGCATTAGTACAAAATTCCATGATCTCTATCCCTTGTTTGTTATCTCTCATGTGGAATATTGTTTATAATTATATTGTTAAATAACTTATAACTTTAATTAATTCTTTAACATGCTATATCTCTATTATGTGTAATTAAATAAAGAATAAAATGCTTTCATACTTAGAGGATCCATTGCATAAGCTAACAACCACCTGTCAAGTTTCAATGTCATATCTTGTGAACAAGAAAGAATTTCCTTCTCCTCCTCTCTGCCAAGAGGGTGATAGCTACTTTCCCTCTAACCAAGTCCATGATATCACCCCTCCAAAAGGTAAGGCAGCCTATACTATTGTTCCTAATGCATAAATTTATCCTATAGCTTCTTCAAATCCTCTTTAACATATGTGATTACATGTTAAATCAGAAGCAACTAGGGTTTGCACTTGTGAGACTCTAAGGGATCAAATCACCAATATGAGCAAGTTAATTTCAGAATTATAAACATAGAATCAATTATTACATGAAAAGATCAAAACATTGGAAAATCAAATTATAATATAAAATCCTCAGAGGCACCCTAGTACCAATCATGTATATACACCTTCACCTAGTCTATTGGTTACAAGCAATATTATATATCAAAACATGAAATCACAACAAAGTAACTCTACAACTAGTGATTCAAAAAGCATTCAAAGATCAAAGAAGAGTTCAAGTAATGTACTAAGGGAAATGATTAAATCTAAATTGATCAAACTACCTCCTCTACATCTAGTGAGAAGATCTAGATATTATTGTGCATGTTATAAAATGCATTGACATCATAAAGATTCACGTTCAACTTTGAAAAATATATACAATAGATAATTGCTAATGAGGACCCTATACAAGATAAATTGGTCAAGTAATCCATAGTGACATAGGAACACATTCACAAAGGGTCAAATTCATAAATAGTACAAAAGTGGTTACCAAAGTATAACTCATAACAAAAAAAGGATAAAAAATAAAAATTAGAGCAAGAAACAATACCACAAGCATAGGAAAATCATGAAAAAGATGAAAATTTACCTCTCCAAAATGAGGTTCAACTTTCAAAGCAGTATGGGTATGGTAAAAAATATCTAAAATAGTTTGATTATCAAGGTCAAGGGTTGGTCAAGCATGCTCAAGGCATCAATACTCCTATTCTAGCAGTTGATAATGTTTGTCACCAAGGTTTGGGAATTATTGAACATCCTAAGTCAAATCATTCATAGACATAATTTATTAAAGGAAAATATCTAGATACAACAAAAGTCAACACTAGAATTCCATTGGTTCAAAATCAAGATGATAATAATGAGTGATATAATATAGGTTATTATGATTTTTGAGATACTGACAATGAATTTGAATATTCAGAGTCATATTCGCAACCATTATCTCATGCTTTGTAATCATGCATGATTCCTTTATTTGATAAAGGACACCATGATAGGGAGTCTCTCATGAGACTCATTGGGTAGTATCATTTCTTCTCAATCTTTCTTGTACATAATCTTTCAACTTTATTGTACATAGATTCTTTTCAATTACTTGTACATCATCTTATTATGATTGATTGTACATAGCAATATTTCAAAATACTAAAAATAATATAACATGTCAAAATAAAAAAATAATACAAAAATCCAAAAACATTCAAATAATTCAAAACACCAAAAAACATTTCAACTATATGCATTATCCATGCTTTATATTTCTACTACCATGCTAAACTTACATTTATTGTTTTATGCTATTTTTTTGTCAATTTATCTACATTTCCATGCTTTACTTGATCTTCTTTGAGTGTGTGTTTTGGCACCTAGATCCTTGATTGCTTCACTCTACCTATTGAGTGGGCATCATACTTCTACATTTGAGACATACATTGACATATCTACCTACCAAGGGCATCTTCTACATGACTACACTATCCAAGTTATGTCATTCCTACACCACACACTCTATTTATCATGGTGATGTACATTAATTAATAGTTTACATAGATTACTCTATTGACATTCACTAGTATATAGCACTTGTGTATTTTTTACCATATACCTAGTCTTATACTCTATGTTTTGCATACTTTCACTTCTTTCTTTGATTAGTTAGATGTGATAGTATTTCCAACTTTATTATGCCTTAATTTCTTATTTTGAGTAGTTAGATGTGATTGCATTTATTAATTCATATTTTGTCTCTTATGTGTGCCTTAGGACATTTTCCAATGTCCTTTGCTTCTATTCTTTTATGTGTCTTAGGACATTTACCAATGTCCTTTTCTTGTACTCTTATACATGTTTGAGGCCCTCATGCCAACCTTTCTTGTTTTTAATTATATGTGTATGTGGAATTTGAACATGCCTTATATGATTACTTTCTAGTTTTAGAGACATGTGCCCATGTCACTTGTTTGCTTGACCCCTTGGCCACTCTTATACACTTCTTGCTTCTTGCCTTGTGTGTTTATTGCTTGTTTATTTCTCACTATTTGCAATGCCATGATCCATATCATGCATTATGTTTATTTCTTGGATGTCATGATGGACATCATGCTTCATCCCTCATTGACATATATAATATTGCTTGTAACCAATTGAAACTAGAAACTAGAACATTTCTAGTTTCAATTAACAACTAATAACTAACAACTAACATTTCTAGTTTCAATTAAATATATTGCACATGTTATTACATTATTATATCTATCTAGGCATACCCCTATTGATCTAACAATCTCTAATTTAAACCATGTTATATCTTGAGACATCATTTTGATTATCATTGCTATATCTTGTATTTTTAGCATAAGACATTTGTAAGGCTATTTATTCTAAGGGAAGTCATTTTAGGGTCTTCATTCCTACCCTTAAAAGAGGAGGCAATAAATAGGTTTTTTTTCATAAAGATCAGACTTCCTTCCAATCAAAAAATTAGTTTTTAGAACACTTAGAATAACAATCAGAGGTCAAAACAGGTATAACAGACCAAAAAAATAATGATGATTACATAACAGTCATCATATTTAGCAAAGGAAAACAACATCAGACATGAACAACAATGCTAGATAGTAGGGTGTTTTATTTTTGGTGCTTTTGTCCAAATAGTAAAAAACCCAAATTTTCCAAAAATAGGTAGAAAGGTCAACTCAACTATAGTTTTGTCACATAAAAATTAGTTTAGATTCTATATTTTTAGTATAGTTTTTCTTAGAGAATCTAAATATAGGGGGCATCATGTATGGCATGATGTCTCTCACTTATAATTTTAGATTGGGTAGTTGGTATAACTTGCAAATTAGAATCCATGTTACAGACACTAGTGATTAGGGGAAATGTGCATGGCACATTTTAATTCTTTTCTTTCCAAGTTTAGTATATTACCTAAGCATTCTTAGTAGTTACGTGCCTTATTCCATCTATAGGTGGTTGGCATAATTTTAAAGTAGCTTTCATACAAACCTAACCTCCACATTCTCAAGTGGCTTCCACATAAGCCTAGTTTCCAGTTTCATAGTGGATTTCATACAAGCCTAATCTCCTCCTTCCAGAGTGACCAAGATTGGCCTAGTTTTTAGTACACATTTGACTATCCATACCACATTGTTAGATTTTAGACCATTCATGGGCTTTAGGATCCATTTCATATGATGTACATTTATACCAGTATTAGTTTATAGCTTCACTTAGTGGTCAATGATGGATCTAAAGGTCTAGATAGCCTTTGTATTCTTGAGCCACCTACTCAAAGGTATTGGACACAGTCCAAAAATTGATTAACACATGCATGATTACATAACTTCACTTAGTAGGTGATGATGGAGCTAAAGGGCTAGACTTTGCATTCTTGAGCCACTCTTGGGGAATTGAGCACTCAACTCCTTTCATGATATTAATCTTGGTAAAACACATACCTATCATCCCTAAACATCACTCAATAGCAAAATAGGTTTTGTATTGGTCTACGTACTTGGTGAGGTGTATTTGTTCCTTTCTTTTCTTCTCTCTCTCTTACCTATTTTTTAGATATATCATATCTAGTAAGAACTGATATACTCTTTGTTTTCTCTTGAAAATTTACATTTCATAATGTGTTATCTATACACACACTCAACATCACACAATTTCATGGGCTTCACCCTTGTAGGGAAGTTTAGGTATGCTTTATACTTTCCTTTATCCCAGTGTTTCACTTTGCTACATCACTAGAATAAAGAGGGGAAATATTTTCATATAAAATGTCCAAATTGGTATCTTGAGTGTGGCTTGTGACACCCAATCCATAGGACCTTCTTCCATGCTCTCATGACCCTTATAGACACCTTTTTGCTTATTCCTAATCATCTATGGATTTCTAAAACCTGATTCTAGCTTAGCCAAACTCTATTTCCCATGCTAATTCCATCCTCTCATGTCATAATATTGTAGGATAGGAGTGATAGGGTTGGAATATAGCACTAGACCCTAGGGTGTCCCATTTATAATGCTCTTATCCAATCATATTTTGAGCCCAAATGACCATTTCCTTTCGATTCCTATTCTTCATTGTGTCAGTCTAACATGAATATATTTAACCCATCACCAATAGATCTATATAAAATCCCATTAAAAGTTAATTTAGAAGGGGTTTGTAAATATTAAAAATCAAACAAGAATACAATCAAGACCACTAAGGCAAAATTTCCCTATTCTTTGCATACATCCATCAATACAACTACAAGCATATTCAAACCCTTACACTAGTCCCTAACCACCTCAATCACACTCAATTTAGCAATTTTACATTTACATAACACTATTTCATAAATAATATCAAGTGGGAGAAATATATATAGCTTGATCCCTCTTTGGAGTATTGGTATGTAGGTAGTGTTCCCATATAAGGGGTGTGGATACATGTTTAGTGCATCCTACACACACTAAGGTCCCCTCTTTCTTAAGTTTTATTCAAGAATAATGAAGGTCTAGAGTTTGATATTAAATCATTTCTACAAAGAGATCCATTAACATTTAAGAACCAAAATTTCATAAAATGGCTCACACAAGGATGGCAGATAAAACCCAAAAAACTTAGATATCTATGACTAGTTTAGACAATAGAGACAAGACCTAGACTATAGCACCAAAAATTGAAGTCTCCTATTTTTTATGCTCCTTTACTTTCACCAAACAAAAGTTATATCTAGGTTTATGACACTATCCCAGTCTTACATAATCAATTTCAACCTCTGTCTTAGCCATCTCAATCTAATTTTGAGCTAAGTTACATTCCTCCTCTTTCATTACTATTTTTAGAAAGATACGAAAGTCAAATAAATTATACAAATCAGTACTATAATTATTGTAATATTATTTATTAATTTATTTATTCTAAACCCTTAACTAAATTAGGAATAAGACTCCAATATTCCAAAAATAGTTAAATTAGTGTATAATCTTCACATCCTACTAGTAGTCCCCAATGGTGGAGATATTTGGTTCCTTTTGATCTTATGTTTACCTTGGTAATTTTCATGGGCTTGCATAGTAGTAGTTTATATGTGTAAATGCATCAACTCACCCTTGTGAGGATCTTCATTCACTTTTAATGCCATTCTTTCTGTCAATTAACAAATTCTAGTTATTCTTTATATGTAATAAGAATCTAAGGGAAAAGATGTGTTAGTCACTCATTAGTTAAATCAAACATCAAAATAATAAGGTTGAGACAAATCATTCCTAATATTAGGGGTAGCTTAATAATAACAAGACCAAATGAAAAAAAAAAAAAAAGACAAAAAGATAAATAAGTTCTACCTTCCTTGTAGCTCCAAATTGTTTGTTGAATAGTAGTTGGCTTGCTAGGGGTAGCTTAATAATAACAGACCAAATGAAAATAAAAATAAAAAGACAAAAAGATAAATAAGTTCCACCTTCCTTGTAGCTCCAAATTTCTTGTTGAATAGTAGTTGGCTTGCTAGGCCTATGTCCAAATTGGAATTTTTATTAGTGTTCTTGATATGCAATTAATGCCTACCCTTTGCCCACTATGTTTTTGGCTTTGTATGTGTTAATATATGAAGCTTATCTTATTCAATTTAACATTATAAGAGTACACAAATAAGCTTGTTGGAAGTGAGTTTGAGGCCTTGTATTTATAGGCTTCAAACTAACCCTAACCTAGGTGTACTTAGGTGTAAGCTAACCCTGGGTCAACCTTGAAATCCAAATATAATAAATAATGTCCTTAATTATACATTTATAAAGGCATGGCTCAACATTTCTCATTTGTAAGGCATTTATGTTGATATTTTATAATTTTTGACTTTGAGGACGATGATGTCCCCATGACCTCATTTCCCTTTGATATTTATTGAATTTTTATTTTTAGAAATTATTTAATTAAACATGGATTATTTAAATAAGCATTTGATTTGATTTTCTTATTTCATTAATTCTACTTAGGATTTTTGGTCATTTTAAGAATTTGATCAAGTGCCCTACTTAACTAGCTTAAATTGTCAGTTTGCTAGCGTAGAACTTGATTAGGGTTGAATCTATGGGAGGTTATCATTATGCATATGGTAATACCCCAAATAAGGATGAAATTATGTGATTATGATCACTTACATCCAATGGGTAGATGAATTTGGGATGTTTAGTGGTTTCTAGGCTTAATGTTACATAGTTTGGTAGAAACTAGTCTAAAGTCTGATTTAGAAATGAATGTAGCTAAAAAAGAGTGTATACATTTTGCCCCTTTTTGATTAGGAATTACAAGACATAGGAATAATAACATCCTCTCAAATAATGAAAAAGTTTTTATGCTTTGGTTAATACCCTATAGGGTAGTTGATAAGCCCTAAGTACCCCCTCGAGGGATCAAGTGACAAGTAGTGTCATCGAATGAGACCTCAAAGAGAAGAAATAATAAGGTATAATGGGAATAGGGTTAAAATACTAATTTTACTAAAGGAATTTATAATCAGTGGAACAATGATTTTTCCCCTATAGGAAAGATGGATGGAAATGTTAATTTTCCCAAAGGTGGTTATAATCATTAGTGTAGTTATTGTTCCCCAGCAGGGTAGATTGTTTGTGGAATAAAAATCATTTTTATCCAGTAAGGTAGAATAGATCATTAGTCAGTCAAAATAATTTACCGCATTTAAGTAAATTATCAAAGGGGAGTTCATGGAATAAATATATATTATAGATGAATGATGAGCTATTATATAATAACAACATGAATCTAAAATACTAGTTAGTACAAAGATGCATGTTTGAACTCACACATGGCATGAATAAAAATTATTGATGTTAAAAATGTCTCTAAAAGGCCCAATAACATAACCTGGTCAAAAAATAATGAATGTAGCAATGAATGATATGAAAAATAGACCACAAAGACAAAAAGAAGACCTCCTAAAATTAATGGTAGGAAACTTTAGGCCTTGGGGGGTGAAAAATTAAATTTTCAGGCTATAAAATCACCCCATGGGGTGAAAGTTTTCATTTTCACCCAAACCCTTTGAAAATTGGATCTCTGACCTAGTGAAAGAGAGGTGGTGAAAAATGGCACATGGATGAGGATGGAGGCATAATAGTGACCGAGTGAGGGAGCATGGGTGACCACCACATGACAAGCCACTGGTAAGTCACCTCACTTGAATTTTTAGAGTAATTATTATGAATTTATGGATAGGTTTTGAGGGAAAACTAAAAAAATTATCATTTTTATGGTAAGGCAAATGGCAAGTTTTACCCTATATTTTTTGGTGACTTCACTAAAATTTAGTAAAAATCACTAATTCGATGATTTCACCAAAAACAAGAGAAGTCTCCATTTTTGAGTAAAATGAAAATGGTGACTTCACCTATTTTCCTTAAAAAATAATGATTTTACAACTTCATGAAAAATAGGTGAAGTCACCATTTTCATATAAAATAAAAATGGTGACTTCTCTAATTTTATCTAGAAAATGGCAACTTCATATAAAACATTAACTAAGGAAACCCTAGAGAAAATAAGCATTAGGCTTGGTAGTGGAGAGATAGTCATGTGGGCTAATGTGGATTTATCTATGGTTTTAATAATGACACAAGGTACTGATGGCATGGGAGTGGTGCTCTCATTACTTATGGGTGCCATAGATATGAAATGATGACATGGTGGTCTTTCTATAAATTTTAGGTCTACATGACATAGTGCAGATGCCTATGATTAGAGAAGATCTAACATGTTTGAGTACATTGGTAGAGTGATAAAACTCATAGACTTCCACCTTATAATTATAAATAAGAGAGGCTATAGTGACACTTGAGGATACCTTGTGTATCCTAAAGTTACCTATGAGAGGTCACACATTATTTTTGATAGATCCTAGATAGTAGTAGGTAGTACTACATGACTTAACTAGCTATAGAGACATTCCCATGGTTCATGGGAGGGTCAAAATTTATCTAATAGAGATTTACACTAATATTTGTCCATATGACTTACTCTTGGAGGACCCATAACCACCATACCTAATTGATAGAGAGGTCATTATTCTCATGGATATTATTAATGAGATACTATTGGCCTGATAAGAGTGGCTTATTATTTCACATGGGTCTAGGTGGAGTAATCTTGTCTCTGATGGATGAAACTACTAGATTTACTTGGGGGATAGTAGTATTGACCCAACTTTATAGATACTTACACATTATGGCCTATCAAGGAGGTTAGAATATTGGTGCTTCTAATTTTCTCTAGGGTTGGCAATGAGAGAACATTATTATTGAACAACTAATTAGATAGAGATTTTTATGAGGCCCATAGGATTTAGTGGTAGATGGATAGGTTTAGATAGGATTAGGATGTAGA
Source organism: Torreya grandis (assembly GCA_037957365.1). NCBI lineage: Eukaryota > Viridiplantae > Streptophyta > Pinopsida > Cupressales > Taxaceae > Torreya > Torreya grandis. The sequence goes on along the minus strand of JARHVA010002197.1, from coordinate 1,711,724 downwards.
GGAAATTATGGTGAGATATAATTTTTTTGATGTATACTAGATGATTTGATACTCGAGTTCTTGGTTTGGAAACCTTACCTTATCATCTATAGTGGCCATGATATGATTGGTATATGATGTTTATGACTACTAGGTGCTTCCTAATAGGTAGAAAATAAAATTTTGTCAAGAAATATAGGATTGATAGAGTGCTATGGTAGTTTGGCATGCTACAAGATGTCCATATTAACCTGAGATGGTTTGTACATAGTACTTTGGATATTAGTCATGATATTCCACTGATTACTAGGAACAAAATTATGGGTAATTATCAGAGAGTTCCACTACTTATATGGGCCTATGCTGATGGCTTGATAGATATAGGTGTGATTTTAGCCTATGTTCTATGGTGGGCATAGGTTAATCCTCTGAGATTGACACCACTGGTTTAGGCACTAGGACAAGTTTAGGGTGGACAGGTACATGTTGTATAGGTATATGATATGTGGATATAGCTTGGGTAGGTATGGGTGGTGATTATATGGATACTAATGATGAAAGTGAGGCTAAGGTTGAGATTAATAGTGGTACTAGTAATATATCTAATAGTTGGCATAGTAGTGGAGGTAAGGATGATGATGATGGAGATGATGGGGATGTTAATATGGATGTGATGATAGAATATATCTCAATAGGTATAGCTAAGGTAAATTTTAGTGGCCTATATATAAATTAACTTGGTTATTTTTGGTGAATCTCTAAGTATGTGTTTTAAAATTGATCTGAGTAATAATTCAGGTGATGGGTCCACCCCAATTGATGATGAAACTTCTAGGAGCCATAACTTTTGCACCATAGCTCCAATTGACTCACCATTTGAACTGTTGGAAATATATTAATGAGGAAAAAATAATGAGATGGCATGGAGCTTTGCTCAATGAAGTTTGAACCCCTAAAACCCAATGGAAGTGTCCTAAATTTCAATTTTAATAATGCAGTCTAAAAATAGTAAGTTGCTAAAAATAGTAATTCCTTGAATTCTGTATTGTTGTAAATCATGAAAGTCAAACCAATTCATCTCCCTCAATATTGGTGACCTTCCACATCCTCCCCACACCTTAAAAACATGTATAAATGAAGATGTAACCTGAAATGGAAATTAGACATCTCTTCTCAGAGATAAGCATATGTTTGGGTCTGCAAATTTGATCAGTAAAACATCTCTTCTCAGAGATAACATTATTTGAATTGTTTTGTTCTTGTTTCTTTAATTATATTTCAACAAAAAATTTTGATTTTTATATCAAAAAGTCTAGTAAAAGTAAACATATGGTGTTTGTGTGATAAGGTGAATGGAAAGGTGAATCATAATGGGGTATAGAATCTAGATGGGCATGTTACTATATAGAAAACCTATAAATAGACTTCCCCTTATGTTTATATGGATCACACATTTTCATCATAAAAATATATTTTATGGCAAATGATAGTCTTACTAAAGAATGGTAGTTATGCTACCATTTGACAGTAATGTTATCGAATGACAACAATGGTATCATTTGATAGTAATACTATTAAACAATACCAATGTTATCATTTGATAATAATGTTTTCATTTTATAACATTGTTGTTAGATGAAAATAATGATATCTCTTAGCAACAATGTTGTCATTTGATAACATTACTATTGAATGATATAGATTGTTTTTAAATGAAAAAATTGTTATCATTTGACAATGTTGACATCATTCAACAACATTATTATTGAGTGATAACATTGATATAATTTAGAAACATTGATATAATTTGATATCATTATTATCATTCAATATATTTGGTATCACTTGGTAGCATTTTATCATTCTACACCATCACCTAACACTTATTTTATCCCTTTCCTATTACTAAAAGTTGCCATTATGAGTATATGGGTATATGTGTATTTACATATAATGGTGAATAAAATAAAATGCATATAAACATGAAGTAATAATGCACTTGGATGTTGAGTGACTTAATTTAAATTTAATCTATAGGTGATATTTAGGGCCTATAGACTAGAGTTAGCTAATTACATGCTCAGGTGACCCATAAACATGGTCATATTATTGCCCTTCAATTAGATATTGACTAGTTGAAGGTAGATCTATCTCAAATGACATATATATAGGAATAAATATAGGTAGGAAGGGAACAAGCAACATCAGAGAGGGATCAAGGCCTAGAAGATGTATAGATGCTCTAGCATGAGCAGTATGAGGCACATGGTGATATCTCATAGGTAGGATTTTCTAAGATGGTCTTGGAGAGCCTTTGGGTTAAGGATGATCCCAATTGACTCTTAACGTCACCATGTACCTTGAACCCTTTTACATAGGAGAATATATGAGAAGTGGTGATTGAAAGAGGGAGGCTATCATCCAACCTAGCCTAATGCCCAGGATCATAAGTTTCTTGAACTTGAAGCATGAAAATGAAGGAACACAAGAGAATTTGAGTTCCATGTGAAAGTATAAGAATGCCTTATCATGTGATGAAACTTGAATTCAAAAGGTTGAGCATGAGTGAAATAAACTTACATAGTTCATATTTATCAAAAGTAAACTTGCACATAGAATTCCCAGACCCTAAGTAGTGCACAAAGAAAAGTGTACAAATCATAATTTCCAACCTTAAGTTTTCAACCAAGATATTTATTTTTATCATACACTCCTATCTGGGAAATAGTGTAAATTCACACCTATGATCTTATGATTCATAAGATATGATTTAAGTTATGCACCACTCCCATAATAGTCCAATGTAAACTCCTAGATGTGAGTCTCAAACTTTCAAAACCACCAAAAGGGACTAGGTATAGGAAGAATTAAGGCCTTATGAGTTTCACATAGAACTACCATCTATGTCATCACATAATTTCATAGCTTACCTACATCATTGCACCATTATGTTGTATTTCCAATCCTTGCATGCAACCTTATGTGTGTACCTTTTGCATAAGATGCATCTAAGTATCAAGTCACACATGGGATAAACATGGAGTAAGCACATACTTGGCTATTGAGTGAATGTAAGTATTCAAAGTGTCGAAGATAAGAAAGAATTCACTATGTATAAGGAACAACCAAGATTATAATAATAATTAAAGGTATGTTCCCCCTTTACTATGGATTCTTTGTGTGTAGCCTTAGGTGCATAGTTAGTGTAAACTTAGTAATGTCCAAGGTGCACAAGATTTAGTACATAGATGATCCCTAAGAAATATACACATAAAAAACTATCTAATGTTCAAATATGACATGATGAAATCTAAATAAAGCCTATGTAGCCACTGCATCAGTGATTAATATATGTGCATTAACATATGGAAACAATAATCAAAGGTGGTTTCTATACCCAATTTGATGTCAAGGGAGGTTAAGTTAGAGATAAATTAGATGAAAATGTAGAATGAAGTTAGATATAAAATTCACACACACCTCTTTTGACTAGAGGAGCATAATTATGACCTCAATGCACACATAGATCATATGAAGATCTAAGAATGACATTCCAAATAATCATACAATCAGATTTTCAACCCAAATTGAATGAGCATGCTTCATAGTAGCTATTATGTAAGATTATAGTTCTTTTGAATTCTAAGCACCAAATTTTGAATTCAAGTTTCCTATCTACCATCTCAAGTGGTGAAGTGATTAAGCAAGGTCTCAACCTTCTCTATATAAACCTTAATTTTCATTATGAAAAGGATACCTATCCTTGGTATAAAAAAGATCTACCAATTTGAGTTTGTAATATTAGATTAGGCCTTAGAATTAATAAGAACTAAATCATATTTATTTCATGTTCTATGTTTTGTGTGCACTAGAGGTTATTAATATTTGTCTATGGATGTCCATCCCTCTCATTGTTGTCCTCCCTTTGCACCTCCACATGTAATAAAACTTGTTCATAGTTTTCAAATTATGTATAAACAAGTTTTCATAGGAATTATTAATTTATTGTTTGTCATCCCCCTTAATGCTACATTGTGTTCCCATACCTCTATGTGAAATATTTATGTAATTGGTGTCTAGTTTGAAGACTATGTGCATTTAGCTCCTTATTTTTATTGTGAGATTAAATGGATGAGGTGATCATTATATTATTAGTGGATCACCCTTTTTAATTTTATAAAACCTCTTACCTTCTATACCTCTTTTCCCTCCAAATACTAGGTTTAGTATTAGCCATAGATTTCATTTCTACTCTTCATAGGTTTGTGTGCTGGTCTAAAGCTAGGTGAACTTAGATTATAATGATGTTGGCCTTATCTATATGTTCATCCCAAGGAACAAAATATTACCACACATTAGGAATGTTTCAGATTTTTTGATGAGACAAGATCTTCTATGCATGTTGGTAAGTTCAAACACACATGTTCCTCATGTTAAGAACTTTCACACCTTGTACCAAGTGCTCATGATCTATGCCCATCTTTAATTACCCCCATATAGTAAGATATCCATAGGTGCACATTTCAAATGATAACATTTTATGACACACTCGGTGGGACTCATAGTATAAATAATTAAATTAAGAGTTTGAGGTGATTCTTGGTGGTTATATGATTAAGGACATTTTTTCAATCACTTGGTGAATTCATTTCATTTTAGTTTCTACAGACTAACCCTATGTGTTTTACCCAAAGGGATATATGAATCCTATTCTTCTCATATTTATTATAAGATTCCATACATTCACTCCATTTAATATAATCACTCCTTTTTCCCTGATTCATTATGATGATATCCCCATTGCATCTCTCAAGAGCCTTCCATTCTTCATAGGTGAAGATGAGACCACCCCATTAAGCACATCAAAGACATAGCCTATGTATGTGAAATTCACCATATGGTTGAAGACAATGTGGTTTTTTGGATCCTTTCTTCATCATTAAAAGGGAAATATCTATGGTGGTATAGAGGTTTGAGACTATGATCCATTTGCAACTAGGATGAGATTTGAGTATATTTTTAGGTAGTTCTTAGATATAATCGACCATTTGTCCCTCATCATTTAGCTCACCACCATCAATAGATCACGCCACAAGCATATAAAATAGTTAAATATGATGTTTTAAAGAACATGGGACCACATCTCTCCATTGGTTAATCACTATGTGGATTTGAAATTTTTAGACTTCTTAAGGGCGGTTGACTATAATGTTGTGATTGTGATCTAGATAATGGGAGGAGCCACTTTTCCCAATGATTATGATATTTATATGGAGGCAAGGAATTTTTTGATCTGAACAAGTAATACTACACCTATGATTCCCATGCCTTTACTTCCTTTGCCTACACCCACCCAACCCACTTTTATTCCTCTTCCACTATTAATTGGCCAACCAAATCATGTTATTCCTTCAAAATAGATACATGAGGTCAAAAACCTATTATAGAGCATTGGGAATGAGTTGGTAACTCTCAATAATTATAAAGTGTATCATATCCAATCATATCAACCCTTTAATAAACCTTTCTAATATATGACACAAACTCAGCCTCATCTCACATATACTAGGCCACCCAATATACCAACTTCCAACTCTACCAACACTTAAAAATTTATTATGCCTGTGCAAAGTGACATAGTTAAATGCACAAAATTTTGGGGAAAATTCCAAGTATAACTTTCCCTTGAGTAGATGAAATCATAGGATTGATCATAAAAATAAATGTAAAGTGAGGCTCTACTCTTGAATTGGGAAGAGTCAAAATTTGAAGGCACACATTCAAGCATAAGTATAACACTATAAATCTATTACATGTATGATGAATATGCCTCTATGTCAAATACCATGAAGCCAAAGGAAGAAGCATAGAATTATTTTATCTTATAAATGTAGTAAAACAACCTTAATGTGATAAATTTGAGTGAAGAGGAAACAAAGGTGTGTGATGACTGTAAACATGAGAATGACTTAGCCTTGCCAATCCTTTTAGAGATAAAAGAAGATAAATACCTATGATATTAGTATATTATAAGATCATTGAAAAATTTGAGGAGCTCACTGGATCAATATTTATTAAGGGCATGGATATCAAATGGGTCACAGTAAATACAACTTGAGTCGACATACTAAGGGTTACCCACATGAACTTTTAGTAGCCCATTAAATTCAAGAGTCTCCTAGCTACCTCAAGCAATCCATAAAATTTTAATAGAGCTTATTATGAGTAAATTACATGATTGAGTTCTCACAAACCACTAAAATATCCCATCTACCTTGTAGATATCTTCAGCCTATGTGATTTATTTTATTACTAACATTTGCACTCACATCTCAATTACAAAAAAATTTATTGGGTGTTTGTCACCATGGACATCCCTTAAAAACCAACTAAAAGGGTGAAAAGTTACCCCAAAGAACATATATTTACTTAATTATGTCTTTCACTCGACAATATCCTTATGTGTAGTATGGGAGACCTCAGAGGCTTTTATTTTGATTTAGGTGGTCTGAGGCCCCATATTTATATATTGTATATATTAGAATAGATTAGTTTGTATTTTACATCCATAAGTTCCTACACACACAATATGAATGGACATATTTTAGTTTTTTTTACTTTCCTCTAAGTGCATTTCACACTTGTTATTGTTCCTTTCCCTTTGTTTCATTAGGAGTAGGTTTTAGTTTAGTTTATTCAATGGAGGGCCAAGCACTCATCAAGAATTTGTAACATATGACAAGATGAGTCAACACCATTTTGCTCATGATAATTACATTTTAAAAATATAATTTCTTAGTCTTTTATGACTCTATGCCTAATGGATTGCTTTAAAGGTTGTTAATTCTCACTTAGTAGGTAAGTGACCCATAGAGGTCATAAATAATGTTAACCCTTTAAGTCACCATGTACCTTGAACCCTTTTATGTGGAGCATGCACAAAAATGTGTGAGTCTAAGAGAGAGGCTATCATTTAGCCTCATCCAGTGCCCAAGATGATGAGTTTATCAAATTTGAAGTCCAAGAATGAAGGAACACATAGGATGATTTCAATTTTGCGTGCAAGTATAAGCATGCATTATCATACATGGAAACTTGAATTCCAAAGGTTACACCTGAGCAAAATCAACTTGTGTAGTGTCATATTTATCAAAATTAAGATTTTTTGAAGAGTTACCACACCTTAAGTAGTGCAAAAAAAAAGTGTGCAATGTGTAGTTTCTAACCTTAGGTATGCAATTAAGATCTTCATTCTTATCTTTTACTCTTATCTAATCAATTTTATAGATCCACACCTATGATCTTATGATTTTTATGATGTGATCTATGCTACATACCACTCCCTTCAAAATCCAATCTAAAATCCCATACGTGAGGCTCAAACCTGCAAAACCACCAAAGGGGATTGTGAAAAATCCATTTTCTCTTTTATGTTCCTCAAATCAGATCTACACCACTCCATTAACAACACCCCTTTCACATTTCCTATTAAGATAATCCTCTCATTTTATGTGCCACTACACCTTGATAATTTTAGTCTCCTCAACCACTCTATTTGATCATGTTATTACATCATATGAATTAATTGTTTAATGATCATATTGTCCTAATATTTCACCTTCTTCTTACCCTTCCATATCCTCCTTTCTTGGAGATATCTCCATTAATTTAATGCATTAATTCATATTATATTTTACACAAGTCCCCCTTATTGGGGTCATAAATACATTTTTACATGAAACAACACTCATCTAATACCCATGTCGTTAATTATTTAGGGTTATATCTTCTTGATAACATTGGCACTTTAGCTACAGGATGACTTTATATGCACTTAAACACCTCTATATGTTTGTTCTATCTACAAGCTTATTTCCTCATCATTTGATTTTTCATATAAAAAACTATGTTTTTTTCATATTTTTACCTTTAATATAATATGTGCATTGTATATGTTTAATTATCCTCATGATTTACAACTCCTGGTCACATCTTGTCTTGGATTTCTATTGAGCCATCTTATTAACACTTTTATCTCTACCCATGTACACATGATGGAGATTAAATCCATCCTTGAAAATCTTACACCCAATGTAATCTTATTATATTGTGTCCATTTTTATGCAATGAATGCCTCATGGTTAGTGATCTATTGACACTTCACTTCAACTTCTCACATTTCTAATTTTAGAACTCCATGTGTAGCCTCACACTTGTAGTATAATTTTCAACACTTCCTATGGATTTTTAGTTTTCCTCTCTTCACATGATAACTTAACCTCTCTCAAGATATTTCTCAAAACTTATCATATATGTTGGCTTCTCCTCAGTATCTTCTCACACTTCTCAATATTGTGCTTCTTTATTGTAATCCCACATAGGCACTCTTTACTCATGAAATGCTAGCATGTGATCTCTTTTGTGTTGGGAATAACTTATACACAAATATTTTTTATATGAGGAGTGAATTAGAATTAAAAATATTAATAACACTAAAATTAAATTAAAATCATACATATATGCATAGAGACAAATTTATCTTGGGAAAACCCTTTAAAGTTAAAAAACCTAGCATAAAAACTACTTACTATTCACACAAATTGAATTGTCTTATAAATAAAATATAAGGTACAAGGTTATGACACCCTCATATAGTGCCTTATTTTATAGTATACATGCACACACTTTATAGTTCATATTTTTAAATGTAACAACCTTTTCTACACATATATAATGAAAATCCAAATCGATATTTTACATCAGATGCATAGTCTTCATTAGAAGACTCATTCTTATAACAAAAACTTTACTTCATATGTAATTCCCTACATGATACAAAAAAAATTCATGCAACCACCACTATACTAAATGAAGAACATGTTGTGAAAATCCTCACATCACCTTAATGTGTCTCAACCATTATACACACCAATTTACACATTGGAATCTTCAAATATTATCAAAATTAATCTCCATGTAACACTACACAACCATTACAACATACACAATTCACATGTGTAGCACCTTACACAAGCATAGTTGGGCAAGGCATAGATTCATGTAAATCTAAAACATACCCAAAAATCTATGATCCTATTTAGCTTTTCTTATTCAATAATTTATTTATTTTTTCACCCCCTTTTTCTCTACTAATATTTCTCATAGTAGAGAACAACACTAAACTAACCACCTCATGTTTGACACTCTACCAAATATTTTCATCTCACTTAGACCTCACTAATTATAGGATTTAATCTTATATAATAATATATGATATAGTCACAGTCAGGGGTCTCATTTAAGGGATACCTTAACTTTAAATCCTAACACTCTCTCCACCAATATTTCACATAAAATTCATATAATTGTTTTTTAAAATTAAAATGGGGGTTAAAATTTATATTTCTTAGTGGTTAAGATGGATCTCTTTGATTTTATCTCCATCTAGTCCTCTAATTTGGATCTACCTCTATCACTATTTATTTGTATAATGATAATGAAGTGTATAAAATATCCACAAACTCAATCAAGGCAACAAGACTTGTTTTATCAAGCTTGTTCTCACTCATGTCTACAAATTGATATAATATTCTTAAAGGAGTGAACCTCTTAAAAATTAGCCTTGAATCTCCTTACATATCAACCAAACCATAGTTTTATATGATATGTGCTCCATTTCGATCCAAAAACCTTAGTTAATTTTATACCATGTATCTTTACCATTTATAGACAAATGTAAATGCATGCTTTATAGGTATATCCCCTATGAAATTTGTGGCACTAAATTCCAACTACCTATTAAGATACATCTACATGTAATATATATTCATCAACCCTTGTCCTAGCATATAATTTCATTTTGTGTGGTTAGATGGGAGTATATATGGATAAAAATACATCTATGTGGCTTGATAAATGTTGTAAACTATTTAATTCACTACCATGTGCCATGTTAACGTATATGTAATTCATTTATATCATGCACATCCTTTCTACCTACACACAAACTTATACATGTTTAATACATGTGATTTATGATACATTATGACTAATTAATTGATATTATTATTCCCTAACACCTTGCACAATTGTGTATGTTTAAACTTCTATAATATTGTGCAAACCAATGTTGACAAAAATGACATGTGGCTCTATTTTTACATGCTCTTGATTTAGTCACTTATCTACATGATTTCATTCCCTTTAGATCTATTTTAAAAATGTAAGTTATATGGCCATAAATTTTTCCCTATTATAATCCTTATGTATATGTGCCTTATCCACTTTTTGCATGTTTGATGATATTCATGTTGTTATGGAGGAATCAACTTGCCTTGCTCTAGAAATATAATCCCACCTTATTTTATCTACACATTTCATGCCTTTACCAAAACTTGTCCACCTTATACACCTTAAAAAATTATATGCTTTCACTTTATAATATGTAACCTTCATAAAAATATACTTTTCCATATTTGAATATTTAATATTATTTATTCACGTGAGATGCTCCTTTACATCAATATGATAAAATATGTAGCTATTAAAAATCCTTATTGTTTACTTATGATGTTTCTATGCATTGTGATAATTGTTCCCATTCTCCTTCAACCCATATTACCCCTATTTTTCATATGTTTGAAATCCATACAAATATGTGTCCATTAAATGAACCTCTTATGAATTATATTATTTCTAATCTTGAGATAATTATGATGAAGTATGTGTTATTTTTTCAAATGTGTTATTTTTTCAAGAGTCAAATCTAGGTGCATTTTTTCAAATGTGTCAAAGTATGTCAAAGTTGATGTTTCCAAAGTAAATGTGTCAAAGTATGTCAAATTTGATGTTTCCAAAGTATGAAAGAGCAATTTTTGTGTCTACACCATATAATAAATGGATTTTATGCATTACAAAACCATGTGTTATATGACATACTTTGACATATTTGAAATACTTTGACATACTTTGACACATTTGAAAAAATGCACCTATATTTGACTCTTGAACACACTTTTACTCTATCTTTATACTCATATATTGTTTTGACCATATGCATTGACAAGATATATTTTTAACTATCAATTTAGTCTATACATGAACCCTTCAGAATCCTAGGCAAACCTTATCCATATTTCATATCATTATTTTTCACTTCTAAGACATTACTTGTAAACCTAAATAGTGCAAGTTGAAGTAAGTATTTTACTCCATTGATAGTGATTAAGAGCCATAAAATATTATTTTTAAAATAAATAAGTATCCATTAGGTCTACCTATACATATTCCATGAGTTAATCATAGTGATAAATTAACAAAGAGTCATTTATAAATACAAATCACCTCTTAGGTTATTATACTCTTCACAAGTATTAAAAACATTGAAGAATAACATAGAAATATAATGGAACATTATCAAAAGGAATGTACACATCTCAAAATTTCAAGGAGAAACATTAGATAATTACCTAGAGTCAAATATAAAAGATTGGTTCCAAGTATTAAAGATCAAAATATAAAATCACACTCTATATTCTTCAAGATGTTTCACACATAGAGAAGTGGGATAACTATGTGTATTTAATACATATTTAGATTATACAAACATAATAAATTATAAACCATTTATGGGTAATTTTGGGGGTTATCAAAACCAAAATATTAACCCTCATTTTAGCTCATTTTGTGGTCAATTGAGAACAATTAGGTTCTAGAAAAAGAGACATAAAGATTTAATTTCATCATATGATCAAAGATGTACACATGCACTAAACTATATTTTAATCACAAGTGTGGGATTACAAAAAAAATATACCCTTAATGTGAATGGGGAAACTTATTCTAAACCATAATATTTTCATATGTTATAGGTGTTTTAATTTGTTGGCAACATCCAGGTAGGTTTTTATTTGTTGTTTCTTAAATAATTGATTATCAAAGAACATACAAATAATTTATATATTTAGTGATGCCTTATATGAAAAATATGCATGCATAATTATTTATTTTCATCATCTTTATCTTGTATTTTCATTAATAAATAATGTAAGTGTCATATCAATTATCCCATTTCAATTCAAATTATCATGTTTATTGTTATATTTTTTATAATCAGAAATAATGCATAGTTTCAATTATTTTATATATCTTAGGTGTTAAATAAATAAAATATTTTTTTGAGCCCAATAATTCCTTTGAATTATAAAACCATTGACTTTATTATATATTATGGTTTCAAATTTTTCTTAAGGTTTCATATTTATCTTTTTGTAGCGTTTATATTTAGGTCCTTTTTTCTATTACAGTTTCAATTTCTTACTTATATCTTTTTTTAAAATAATATAAATAAAATGGAAGAAGCCAATGGTTTGAATACTTATTATTTTGGTAAAATTATATATAATAATCTTCATGACTACTTTGATTAAATATAAATATCATGAGATAAACCCCCATATGATTGAGGCATTATTGCATGTAACTAAAGATGAAAAGTAAAAGCTAAGGAGATAACTTATAGGAACCATAAGATGGATATTTGATTGATATTAATCTACATTAAATGTAGGATTACATCATAAATTATGTGTTCAAACTAATATTCATACTACTTATATTCATGTGTCAACACCTATGGTGACATAAGTGGTGCCTACTATACCTATTATGTGGGTATCTCAAATAACATGGATATATATGGTATTCCTAATTAAAATACTCTATATTATAAGTCTCGTAAGCCTAATATTCATGTGACACCATCTATTCCTAATATATATAATGTGGCTACCAATATTATTAGCCAAACAATAATAAAAAGTTTTTATCTTCAAGTCAAGGTTGCTCAATTAGAACAAGGTTCTAATAGAGCATGCCATATCACAAAGTCTCAAGAATTATTACATAATTTTTTCACCTTAGATATTTCTAACTATATCTTACCTAAACAATTCATTTCAACTAATATTACACCACTTTATGTTAAAAGTGATCGATAATAACATCTTAGATCCTTCCATGTAACACATTTATATTATGCCACTAAAAAAGTTATTTATTAATATCCTTAAGACTATGACTTAAAATGGTTTTAATACCTTACCCTTCAATAAATAAACACTTAAACCCTTTATATGACTAATTATTGGCTCATTTCTCTATGAATATTAGTGAGAATGTCTCTTATGCTTGAATTGCATAGCTCAAACAAGGATCTAATGAGCCCATTAGAGAATATGTGATTTATTACAAGACTATGCTTTAAAAAATGAAAAATCATATTGTTTAAAATGAATTAAATGATAATTCCAAGAAAACACTACTTCCAACCATCCTTGAGTTTATTGTGTCTAATATTTTTTATTTTTTGATGATATGTGCCATATGGTAAAATAATGTGAGGTCAAGCTTATTTTAATGTTAATATTAAAGTATGAGAACAATAATAAAATTTATTATAAATATAAATTTAAAATAAAAACACATTTCAAATCTAAGACTAAAAATATTAATAATGAGGCAAAAACATAAGTTAATACATTTTTAAAATCTAACAAGTTTGTCATTTCTTATCCTCCATGGAGGAAATTTACATGATTATTATAATATTTTCATAATGTATTTCAAAAATTAATTGATTTAAACCTCATATATTTTCCTTCACATGTGTGTATTGACATGAAAAAACCAAACCAAAGATTTTTTATGTTAATGCATATTCTAATTGGCATAGATGCACAAGACATTCAACTAACACATGTTTTAGTTTAAAACATAAGATCTAAGACTTAATTGAGAATAATACTATTGAGATTAATGATAGGAAAACACCTAATAGTGATTTAATTTCACAACATAATGTAATATTAATATATTTTGAAACCATGAGGCAAAATAAATTGTCAGTGTACGCTTTTCCCACTACTTGGTTTTACCTACACTTTCTAATTAGTTTGGTTAGGTTAGTAACATGTCATTAGGGTAAATGTACTTTAAGTCATTTTATAATTGTGAGTTGAATTAATTACCTTTCTGGGTGACCTAATTTCTCACTATATAATGTGTCTTCCTTTGTACTTTTAGGCTAATGAATGTTAATGCAACTTTTTATTGTGAATAGAATATTCTTCCTCTTGTGAGTTGTTCTTAAGATTTCACTATAGATTAAACATCATGAATTTGACCCTATATATTTGATCCTAGATTATGGCCCACTTAGAAATGGTATTAAAGCTACACTGGTAGACAAATCTATAGATTCTATTGTGAGATCTTGCATTCTTTTTGGTTTAAGATTTTCATTGATTTCAATTTTATAGGATTTGGTGGGGTTTCTTGTAAATCTATGTAAATATGCATACCCATAGTATCTAAGTGAAAAATATATATTTATAATGGATTTAAAATTTGTAAAACCCCTAGGAATAATTGTAAACATAACCTAGTTTTACGATAATCCATTTTTGGAGGGTTACAAAGTTATTTTTAAATTCTACAAAAATCAATAATTTATGGTGACTTTGAGGAAAAACCATTTCTAATTTTTTGGGGTTTATCAAGAAACAAAGTCAGTCTCTATCATATTTTGGAGAAACTATATAAAATCCTTATTTTTGGAGGTTTTCTAGTTTGATAGGATTTCAACCCCTCACAAGAAAGTTTAATAGTTGGAAGACTTTCCATGGTAGAAAAATAGACCTCGATAGACATTCCATGGTATAAAAATAACCATCGATGGACGTTTACATCTTTTTAGATTGCATCCCATGCTCATGTACCCTCTAATTTCTAACTCCTTTTTGTGCAACACTTGGGTTCCAATGCCTACCAAAACACTTATCAAGTCTTGATGACTATGAAAACATGCTCTAGATTTTGACATCTATGAAAACACCTATTGAGTTTTGACAACTTCTAGAATACTACTCATATTTTACCAACTAAAAAAACACACCTCCTATTCCACCCACCTTTTCCCTTGGTCACATAGGAGTTAATCCCTGAGTCACTTCCAACCCAAGATTGGTTAACTTTTGCTCCAAAAGGTCATACACTTTTTTTTGTAGGAAGTTGTTTTAAAAAAATCAAAATTTTGCACACCCAATTTTTTTAAATTTTATAAAGTCAAGATTGCCCTTACCATCTAGAACTTAAAATGCACATAAATTTCATCCTACTTCTCCTTTTGAGGTGCAACATTTTTTTTAAGTCTATTTTTTTTTAGCTCTACACATTGGTAATATTCTTGTGATTTCTAAATTTGATCCTCTAAAAATTAATGGGGGTTGAATTTTCCTATTCTTTTAACACCTTTAGTTCAACACATACTTCCTTTCCATAGCATAGATCTGAGTTATATTTTGATTCTTACACCCTTAAACTATCATGAATGGCAATTCAAAGTGAAAATACTCTTGAGGAGTAAAGGCTTACATAAAATCATGATGGGTATAGGAAAAGAACTGACACCTAAGGTAGAGAAGGTGAAGTGGTATAATAGAACCAATGAAGCCTATAGTATTTTATGCATGTCTATGTTTCCTAACCTTCTCTTTCATATTTAATTTTACACCACTAATGAATTCTAGTCCATGTTATAAAAATCTTTGGGAAGTAGGACATAATGATAGGTCATGAGTTAGAGAATGAGATCATCAATTTGAGCCTAGGAAATTTTGATATGATACAAGACTTCTTCACAAAGTTCAAATCACTTAAGGTATAGTTGAAATTATGTGTCATTAATAAAAAGTATGATCAATTGATTCTTTCCATCCTTTCTAATTTGGGATCTGACTATTCTATCTTCATTTTTACCCTCCATGCCACCAAGTGTGTTATTAGAGATACATGGACCATGTTGTCCTTAGATGATTTTTTTGTTGAATTGACTTGGGAACAAGATAAGATCATTCAAATAGGTATACTGAAGTCATATAAATCACATGCCTTAATTATGAGTCATGACAAATAGAAGATTTTTGGTAAAAAGGAGAAGAATCATAAAAAGGAGCTAGAGCAAAGAAAGGGTCAAAAATATGATGTTAAATCCAAATCATCAAAAGATTCCATCTCTTCATAATGGAAACCCAATAAATAATGACTCACATGTGGCTACTATAATAAATTTGGGAATGATGAATCCAAATGCATGAAGAAGTAGATTGAACAACTGACTAAGATTCACCCCTGAGTCTTCTAATCATATTTCATCAACACAAGAGTCTTCTAAGGCCAAAGTTAGTAATAAGGGAAAAGATAAGGTCAAAGCACTTTTTGTAATTACACCCTATCCTTCTACATGGGTTATTGATGCTAGTGCATTGCACCATATGGATTCCTCACATGACATGTTTTCATCCTTATATATTTGTTCTATACCCTCCATTTTGTTGGGTGATGATACTTCCATTGAAGTTAGTGGGAGTGAATTTGTTGAAGTGAATGATGGGACATTTCATGACGTTCTATGTGTTCCCTCTTTATCCATCAATATAGTATCTATTATCATATCACTCACATTAATTTAGGTAATAAAATTGATTTCACACCAAATTTTATGGTTACTAGGGAATCATATATTGAATCCATTGTTGCATTTGGGAAAGCATATCACTAGACATGATTTTATACTTTCCCACATTTTTCTCTTGATCAACCCTATACTGCATTGCTCACTCATTCATATTCGGTGAGTAAATTATGGCATGAGTGATTTAACCATCTCAACTACCACTAATTGGAGAAACTTAGTCATCATTACATAGTTTTAAGGTTGCCATGAGTCAAGTTTTCTAATGGATTTTTCTAGGGTTTCATACTTGGTAAGCATCCTATAGATAAGTATGATTAGGGAAAATCATAGAGAGATAAACAAATATTAGAGATTCTCCATAGTCACATTACTGATATATTTCCAAAACCTTAATTCAATAAGACAAAGTACATGCTTACATTCTTCAATGAATTCTATAGGCATACTTGGATGTACTTTCTTAAGCAGAAATCTGAGGTCTTTGATCATTTTCAAGACTTCAAGGTGCTTGTAGAGAAATAACTAGGTTAAGACATCTAGATTTTGTGTACTGATAATGGTGGTGAGTTTGTTAGTAACCATTTTGAGTGATTATGTGTATTAGAGTGGATTGAACTATAGTGTGCAGTTTCATATAGTCCTTAATAAAATGATGTTGTAGAGTGCAATAATAAGTCTTTGAAGGAAATCACTAATTTATTTCTAAACTCCAGGTATCTTGTACCTTAGTATTGGGTAGAGTCCATCAATTGTGTGTATTATATATAGAACCATGTTAATCATAAATAATTTAAGGGATTCACTCCTTTTGATGTTTAGAGTTGTAAAAAAACCATAGTGAAACACTTATGAATGTTTAGATCTCCTGATATGGCCCACATTCCCAAGAAGAAATGTAAGGCAATGGAAACTCAAAGTCAGCCTTGCATATTAATTGGATATCTTAAGGGTGTTAAAGGATATAGTCTTATCCATCCCACCACTCATGATTTGTTCATTAAGAGAAGTATTCATTTTCAAGAGGGTCCTCAAGACTCCACACATGACACTCATACCTCTTCCTTGGATGCATTAGGATTTGATGATAGTTATGATGATTCAAATCTACCTAAATAGTTTCTTGATGATTTAGACTCTTCATCTAGTTCAGGTGATGAGAGTAGTGATGAGGATTCCCATCCTTCTCCAAAAATATGTTTAGAAGATGAGGAATATCCTCCTAACTCTCTAATCAATTTTCTTCTTTGGGATAGATAGACACTATAAAATGATATCTAATGGGTTGGAGATCCATACAACATTGGATGAACATGTTCACAATTATAGAATCGCCCATATGTTTTCATTTCATCTGCTTCTAATTCACTATCATTTATCAAAGCATCAGACACTCTTGATTGGGATATTGCTATGGAAAAGGAATATGGTTCCTTATTGTGAAACAACACTTGGGATTTAGTCTATCTTGATAAGGGAAGAATAATTGTTCAATTTAGGTGGATTTACCCCAAAAAAATTGTATTATATGGGTTTTTAGAGAATTTTAAATCATGTTTGGTAGCAAAGGGTTTTTCTCAAGTACCTAACATTGATTATAATGAGATGTTCACCCCAGTTGCCAAAATGAACTCAATCTGACTCTCTATCATCATTACTACAACATATTATTAGGATGTTCATTAGATGGATGTGAAGAGTGACTTTCTTCATAGTGACCTCAAAGATGAAATATTCATGGAGTAACCACAAGGATTTATGGAAGATTCTTCCTTAGTTTGTAAACTTCAAAAATATATCTATGGCCTCAAATAAGTTCCTCAAAATTAGTGTGAAAATATGGACTCCTTTCTTAATTTATTTTAGTTCACTAGATTCCATTTTAACATGAATTTATAATTTTTTTTTTAGGATGATTCACTGTTGATTCTAGTTCTCTATCTGAAGGTGATGGGCAAAGAAGAATGCACCTTCAAACTTTTTTAAATAAGGAAAACAAGCCTAAAAACAAAATAAGCATAAATTAAGTTAAAATATTGATATATTATGTTTTAAATACCTTATTACATTCATAAAATGCTATTATAACTAATAAAATTGAGCTTAGCTTTGTAATTACCTAAAACTTCAAGATTTGCAAAAATAAAGTTTGTAGAGGACTAGGCCTACAAGCCTTCTGAAACCTTTTTCTTGTAATTTAGATTCACACAAGGAATATTTTAATTTATCAACATTTTTTATACCAATTTAAATATATTTCTACCCTTAAAATTGATATTTTTTACTATATTTTCTTAAATTTTTAAAATGGACTAAAATAGGGTCTTATAGCCTTTCCTAATATGCCTATTGATTGAGTTTTTTTGCAAGTTATCTTTTGGCACCTATGTAAAAGTATTGAATCCATTTTAGTATTTTAAAACATAAAAAATTATGTATCTAAATTTTTTTATGTTTTTTCAATGGTTTATTTCCTTTTATTGAGTTTGTTATCTCAAAACCCTAGTAATTAGGCCTACAGGTTTGTATACTGACCAAAAGCTTCAAAAAGGTCTAGACTTAGTTTTAACTATTTGTTTTAAAAATTTCCACCTGAATATGGTATTAATAGTCCACATATACCTTATCATTCAATTTTTATCCTTGAAATGATATAAAACTTGAATAAAGTAACCCTTTTCTAACTATAGTTGTAGGTTTTAAGGGACTGTAATAGTCGTACTTATGTTCTTAAATCCTGCCAAACTAGGAAAACCAATTCCTAAAATAATAAATGATTGAACAATAACATAAATAATCACTTAAAATAATGTTTCAACTTGAATTTTCTAAATAAATTGGAATGAAGAATATTTCCATTAATTTTATGTAACTGTGAGATAGTACAACCAATAATACCCTATTTTATTGAGTTTTTGTTCTCTTTTCTTAAAGAATTTTTATTTTTAACCTTCTCTTTTATCTTCATACACTCTCCATATTATCCTTATATCTCTCCCCATCCTCCTTTCTTCTCTCCAACTCCCATATTCTCTCTAACTATCTTAACAAACTCATGAACTCAACTCTAATATTGACCTTGGTTGAGTTTTGACAAGGTTAGGAATAGGTTAAGACATTAGAGACAATTATAACATATTATATGACATTTATATCCATTTAAAATAATACTAAAATCTTTACAATCCATTATAAATTATTAAATAACACCAATACTCTTAGAACAAGTTTCAAAATTTGAATTTCCTAATTTTGGTAGGAAAACATGAAACACACCAAAATGACTGATTTTTAAAAGTATAACTATTGGATGACCTTTAATATATCCAAATAAGATTGTATAAACCTAAACACCACCAAAATTTTACAAAAATGGATCCTCTAAGTTGATTCACTTGCATCAGACTCCCTAGGAACAATATTTATTCATGAGCTCCTACTCATGAGGTCTTCAATAATGTTTCCATGCTTAGTTATTTTTGAATATGTCATACATGTTTCATCCTAAATTGTATGGTTTATCCATTTTACCAAGTAATTAAAGTACTCTTTTTCTCTACTCTTCTTTACCACCTTCTTGTCTATAATAGATTCTATCTCATCTAGTTGAGCTTTAAGCAACTACTACTTCCAATTGATGGTTTGATCATCTTCATATTTAGGTTCCTTTGTTAAATTTTCCTCTCCTTTGAAAGTTTAGAAGTATTCTGCATTAAAAATTTATGAAGTACCAATTTCAAATTAGATTTACAACTCATAAACATTGGCAAAAAAATACCTTATGACCTTATAAGGTCCAATTTTGTTCAATTTCAAATTGTTATACTCTCCCTTAGGAAATATCTATTTTATAAGATGTGCCATCAAAAAATAACCTATCTCAAAGTTCAATTCTATTATTCCCATATCATCACTTCTCTTATACTTACTTTTACTCAACTTGAGTTATTATTTGACCTTCTCATACAACTCTTACATAGTTGTAGTAAAGTTATCTCCTTATGCACTTATTTTCTCTTGCTTACCAAATTTCTTAAGCTCATAGAATCCTCTTAGATGGATTACATATATAATATTTAATGCTCTATAACATGTACTTATATTTGGAGAATAATTGTATGAAAATTCTACTTGAGTTAACACTTGATCTCACTATTTTGGATGATCACTAAACAAACATATGAGTATGTTTCCTAGAGTTATGTTAACAACTTCATTTTAAACATCACTATTTGGATGTTAGGATGAAATTAAGCTCAAGTTAGTCCCTAATTTATTCCAAAGTTTTCTCAAAAAATTCCACACAAATTTTGTATCTCTATCAGATATAATGATTTTAGGAATCCCATGCAATCTTACTACCTCATTAAAGAATAAGTTTGTAATATTAATGGCATAACTTGTTTTATTAAAATGTATTAAGTGTTCCATATTATAAAACCTATCAACCACAACAAATATGGAGCCATTACCTCATTGTGTCCTTGGCAACCCAATCACAAAATCCATGCCTACTAAATCCCATGACCTGTTTGGAAAACGTAATGGTTGGTATAGACCTATAGTATGACTTTTCCCTTTGGCATGTTGAAAAAAATTACATCTCTCCATATAATTATTCACATAAACTTGCATCTTTGGCCAATATTAATGTGCACTTAATTGGGCAAGTGTCTTTATTTGCCGAAAATGCCATGTGAAGCTACCACTATGTTTTTTTATAGAAAATTTTCCATCATAGATCCTTTGGGTATGTATAGTTGGTTACCCCTAAATAATAGTCCTCCTTATATCATGTAGTCCATCCATTGAATCATAATTATGCTTACATGTTTCTCACAAGCTTCATAGACCTCCATGAAATCAGGATCTTCTTTATACAAATATTTCAATGATTCAAATCCTAGAACATTCATTTGAAATTCATGCAAAATTAGATTTCTTCTACTTAATGAATTAACAAGATTGTTAGCTTACCCACTCTTCTGCTTGAGAATAAAATAAAATATTTATAAAAATTCAATACATTTCATGTGCCTTTAACTTAATTTAGTTTGACTATTAATAAATTGTAAAGCATGCTTATCTGTATAGAGTACAAACTATTTAAGCAACAAGTAATGCCTTAAAATTTTCAAAGCTTGAACAATGGCATAGAACTCCTAATCATAGGGTGAATATTTCTTCTTTTCTTCATTTATGTTCACATTGAAATAGTTAATAGGCCTCCCTTCTTGGCCCAAAATAGCCTCTATTACAATCCCACTAACATCACATTTTACTTGTAAAGTTTGTTAAAGCTAGGTAATGATAGAATAGGTTGTTTTGTGATATTTTTAATTAAAAATGAAAAAAATTCTTAGTTTATTCTATCCATTTAAATTTATAATTGTTACATTTTATGGTTTCCATTATTGGAGCACAAATGCCACTAAATTTATTAATGAATTTCCTATAGAATGTAGCCAAACCATGAAAGCTTCTTAACTCAAATACACCCCTTAGATTAGGCCATTCTATTATGGATTTGACCTTCTCTTTGTAAATATTCAATCCCTCTTGTTAAATAACAAATCCCAAATAGACTAATTTTATATTGATTAAGGTACACTTCTTGAGAGTGATTAACAAATTATCTCCTTGTAACTTATTCAAGATGATTATAAGATGCTTAATACGTTATTTCTTTGAATGGATATAAATCAAAATATAATATATGTAAATAATGACAGACTTACCTTTAAAATCCTTGAGCACCTCATTCATAAGCCATATGAAGGTGCTTAGAATATTAGTCAACTCAAATGGCATTACAAGCCATTCATATAAACCATCACTAGTTTTAAATTTATCTTCCATTCATCTCTCTCTCTCTCTCTCTCTCTCTCTCTCTCTCTCTCTCTCTCTCTCTCTCTCTCTCTCTCTCTCTCTCTCTCTCTCTCTCTCTCTCTCTAATCCTTATATAATTATTTACTCTTTAGATATATCTTATAAAATTAAATTGCACCATTTAGACAATCCATGAGACCATAAATTCTAGGTAATGGAAACATATACCTAATTTTGATCTTATTTATAGCTCTAGAATCTGTATACATTCTCCATCCTCTATCATTATTTGGGATTAGTACTGATGGTAAAACATGTGGGATTAAACTCTCCTTGATTGGATTTTTTTTCTAATATCTCTTTCACTTGTCTTTTTATCTCCTCGTTCTCTTTTGGCATAAATCTTTAAGTTGCCTTATTTGGTAGACTAGCTCCTGGAATGAAGTATATATGGTGGCTTATGCTTATCATATGAGGTAGTTCATTAGGTAGCTCATCCGCTACTATATAAATAAACTCATTTATTAAAATTATGAATTTATAAGGGTAGATCAGTCAGTTTATTTATTATAATAACTATTTTAGGCTTAAAAATTAGTGCACAACCTTCTTATTTTTATTTAACCAACTACAAGAATTCCTTACCACTTACTAGTAATACCTTAATATTATCTTAGAGTTTTGTATTATAATTTATTAATGGTATTACTGTATGCTTCTTGCCATTTTTATCAAAATTATATTTATTATTTCTTCCATCATATATGGCTTTCCTATGAAATTACCAAGGTCTTCCTAATAATACATGGCAAACATCTATAGGCATGATGTCAACAACACCTCATCACTATAACTTCCTATCTAAAATTCATCCTTTCATTTCTAATTTACCAAGACTTGGTGTCCTTTTTGTAGACATGACACCTTATAGGGTGTAGGATATATTACTCTATTCAAGCCTAGTTTTTCAACCATCTCAAAATAAACTAAATTTTTAGAACATCCACTATCAATGATCACTTTGTAAAAATTACCTTTAGATTTTCATGTGATTCTAAATAAAGTATTTCTTTGGGTTATTTCATTCACCTCTTTATTTGGCTTGAGTAATACTCTATTTATCATCAAATATTCTCCAACTTCAAGTTCATCCACATGTGAAGGTGATCCCATAGTCTCCTCTTCATATTTAGAAATTTGATTACTACCATTACTCCTAGCATGACTTTTTTAATGATTCTTAGGGAACTTATATGATCTATGGAATGCATACTTATTACACCTGAAACACTTACCCCAAAGACCTCTTCCTCTTGATATTGTATATGGCATCCTACTTATAAATTAGTATCTACCTATTTTATATTGACTTGGACCTTGAGAATTCCGATATTCCTCATTATGTACTTGTAATTGATTTCTACCACCATGTTGTCCTCTACTTATGAAAGTTATACCTCTTCCCCTAGAATGATGTGTTTGATTTCTAAATATTTTTTCTTCTAATTTGAGTAAAAAGTGGTATGCTTCCTAAACTGACTTTTGGGATAAAATAATAATTTCATATTTTATATTGAATCTTAGGCCATTGATACACCTTGAAACCTTTTATACACCTTCCTTTATATGCCCTTCTCTTATTGTTAACCTATATAACTCCTCCATATAGTATTTAATTATCATGTCCATTTACGCTAGGTTTTCAAGATTAATGAATAGATTAATCTAATAATATTTTATCATGAAATTAAATTTAAATTTGTCTACCATTCTATCCCAAATCTTAATCATTGGTTTGTCTTTTCTTCTTTTTTCATCTTAAACCCCATCCCACCAAAGGGATGCATGAACTCTCAATCTTGTCCTAGAAAACTTCACTTTCTTTCCATAATCTATTCTTTCATATTCAAAATAATTTTCCATTTATATGATCCAATCAATAATTTTTTCTGCATTCAAGTTGCCTTCATATACTATAACTTCTAGTTTAGGCTTTGAACGTATCCATATGACTGCCTTTAGGAGTCTTTCTTCCCTTCTCTCTTATTCTTGTTATGTAGTTTATTATGGTGGTTCTTCCTTTCCTTCACTCACATCACCTATCTCAATAAATATTATTTGAGTGAATTTTATTTATTATAAGTGTGCCTATAAATTTATTATCTCCTCTAACAAAACATCCCTTGATTGTCTTCTTTGACTTGTTCTTACACCACCTCTAGGTGCTCCTCTAAAGTGCCATTCTTGCACTTTATTGAAAATTTATATTTAAAAACCTTATATTATATTTTATCAATGATATATGAATCCTCATATCACCTCTTAAGTATAACCTAACCTGATCTGATACCAAAAATGATGGTGATGGGTAAAGAAGAATGCACTTTCAAACTTTATTAAGGCAAACAATCCTAAAAGACAAATTGAATGTAAATTGAGTTAAAATAGAGATATATTATGTTTTAAATAAATTATTACACTCATAAAATATTATTCCAACTAATTAAAATTAACTTAACTTTGTAGTTTCCCAAAACTTTAAGATTTGTAAAAATAGGGTTTGTAGAGGACTAGGCCTACAAGCCTTCTTAAATATTTTTCTTGTAATTTGAATTAAATTAATGAATATTTTAATTTATAAACTTATATAATACCTATTTATATCTATTTAAACCCTTAAATTTATATTTTTCATTATATTCTCTTAAAATTTCAAAATGGGCTAAAATAGGGTCTTGTAGCCTTTCCTAATAGGCTTGTTGATTGAGTGTTTTTTCAATTTATCTTTTTGTAGCTATCTAAAAGTATTTAAACCAATTTATTATTTTAAATAAAAATTAAAAAAAACTTGTATAAAAAAATTATGATTTTTTAAAGGTTTTTTTCCTTTTATTGAGGTTTTTATCTCAAAACCCTAGTAATTAGGCCTATAGCCCTACACACTAGTCGAGCACTTAAAAAATTCTAGACTTAGTTTTAATTTTTTTTTTGAAAAATTATAGATAAATATGGTTTTATAAATCCACATATACCTTATCATTCAATTTTTACCTTTGAAACAACATAAAACTTGAAGAAAATAACCCTTTTATGATTGTAGTTGTAGGTTTAAAGGGACTATAATAGTCTTGTTTATGTTCTTGTAACTTGCCAAACTAGAAAATAAATTAATAACATAATAAATTATTTAAAAATCACATCAAAAACCACTTACAATTAATTTTAACTTGAAGTTTCCAAATAAATTGGAATGAAGAATATTTCCATTAATTTTATACAACTGTGAAATAGTACAACAAATAATTCCCTTTTTCTTGAGTTTTTCTTCTCTTTTATTGAAGAATTTTTGTTTTCAACTTTAGATTATATCTTCCTACACTCTCACTATGAGAATTTTCTCTCCTCTCATTATCCTCTCTTCAATCCAATTCCTATATTGTCTTTAACTATCTTATCAAACTCATGAACTTAGCTCCAAGATTGACCTTGGTTGAGTTTTAACAAGGTTAGGAATGAGTTAAGAAATTAGATACATTTAATACATATAATAGTACCTTTAAATCCATTTAAAATAATAATATAATATTTAAAATATATTATAAATGAGGAAAGAACACCAAAACTCTTAGAACAAGTTTGAAATTTTGAATTTCCTAGTTTTGGTAAGAAAATAGGAAACAAACCAAAATGACTAATTTTTGGAATTATAGCTATTGTATCACCTCTAATATTATCAAATAACTATATATAAACATAAAAAAAACCAAAATTTAAAAAAAATTACAAAAATTTATCTTCTAAGTTAATGCATCTACATCATTATATGGATGACCTATTGATCATAGGGATTTCATCATCCATCATCATAGCAGTGAAAATTGCTTTGTCTGATAGGTTATCAATGATTGAATTTGGATTATTTAATTAATTACTTAGGATTGAATTTTCTTAGTCTAAATCTAGGATCACTAATTAATAATCCAAGTATGCTCTTGATTTTCTTTCACAGTCTAACATGGTTGACTGTAAGCCAGGTCCAACTCCTTTTCTATCTGGTGTGAAGCTTGAGGCTAATTATCCATCTCTTTTGGTTGATGCTACCTTGTATCAAAAAATTATTGGTAGTATCATATACCTTATTCACACTAACCCTAATATTTCATATGCAATTGGCATGGTCTCTATATTTATGTAGGATCCACATGAGTTACATTAGAAAAAAGTTAAGTAGATTATCCACTACATTCAAGGTACTCATAGTTTCAAGATTCACTATGGAGTAGGAATCAACATTGACTTGATTGGTTATATAAATTTATATTGAGTTGTAGATATTTATAATCATAAATCTACTTCATGATATAATTTCTCCCTTATTTTAGGTTTGATTAATTTGTCAAGAAAGAAGTAGAATGCTATTGATTTCTCTTCAACTAAGGTAAAATGTAGAGGAGATGTTAATGTCTCCATTGAGGCTATTTGGCTTTAACTAATTATCACTAAGTATGGAATCTAGTTTCAATGACCAATAGTAATTTTCTATAATAACCAAAGCACAATAAAGGCATGTAGGAATCTAGTCCTTCATCAATGGACCAAGCATATCAAGATTCACATGCATTTCATTAAGGAGATCATTTATAAACAAGTCATTGATCTCCACTACATATATAAAATGGAGCAAATTGTTGATACTTTCACTAAACCGTTCACTTAGAGTAATTATCTTAATTTGTGGTCTCTTTTCAAGGTTTGGGCAATTTCATCCTCTTCCTCATATGGGGGATCATCTATATGTACTTGGGCACCTCATCAGGCCTCTGTGTTGTGACCCAATTCTTATACCCACCTAATCTATGATTAAGGGGGTGTTATTGTATAATTTTTCCCACTATGTGATTTTACTTACAAAGTCTAATAGCTTTCTTAGGTTAATAATAGGTCATTCGGGTAAATATACTTTAATCTATTTTCTAATTGTGGGTTGAGTTAATCACCTTTTTGGGTGACCTAATTCCTTATTATATAATTTACCTTCCTATGTAATTTTTGGCTAATGAATGTTAATGCAACTTTTTTTTGTGAAGACAAAATTCTTCCTCTTGTGAGTTATTATCCATATTTTAATACTCTATATAGATTCAACATCATGCATTCAACCCTATCCAATTGATCCTTGATTATTGCCCATTCTGATAGAAACCAAGGTTAATATTGAGTTACATATGAATTACAATTCACATACTCCTATAAGTGTCTATGCTCCTATAACTAAGGACACTCATTCTATAGATGACCTTATTATTTTAGTTACAAATACACAGGTACAATGACCTATGATTATATTCAATGGCCATGAAATTAGTCATGATAATTACACCAATGAACATTTATTCATTTGTAATTTCATTGAATCACATCCCATATAGAGCATTATGGTGGACAAAGGATTAAGTGAAAACTTATGCACTATGAAATTACTTACTAATTTTGGGAACACACAAAAATTTTATTGGTACAATAGAAACATTAAAAAGATTTTATGGAAAATGTCAAAACCATCTTGGGGAAATTGTGTTACCAATTATGGTAGGACCTACAACTATTTCTACTTGGTTTTTAGTTTTCTCCAACACTTTTGAATTTATATGCTATTAAGATTACTATAGATGCATAAGATATGTGAAATACCATAATATATGGTACTCATATGTAACATGTATAAATGTAAATATTTATTATATTAATGCTTGAATTATATTCATAATATAATAAATATTTACATTTATACATGTTACATATGAGTACCATATATATCCTAAGACATTTCTTACTATGATTCCATAGTAACAAATTATACTACCTAAATATGTTCCACCCTTTTAAAAAATCTAGATTACATTACAATGAAAACCAATTGATTTTCCTACATGAAATATTCTCCAACATTTTTTGCATCATTGACCTTCTTGAGTTGACCATACATTACCTAGTTCATCTTCTCTTATGGTAGTCTTACAAAAAATCTTGTAAGAATGTTCCACAAAGAACATTGACGTATTAGGTTTTCATAAAATAGAGTCCATAGGTTACTCTAACTACTAGAGATACATAACACACACAATTTTATCAATAATATTTATTATTCTATATATTTTAAATCTTTTGACCTTATTTCATATTCTAATAGTGATATATTTTCTTCACCTCAACATATGAAATTTTGATAAATTAATAAAATACCCATAGTTGAGCATCTAATTAATGGGATCATAGATTAACTTTGATTCATTTTATTATACATAGCTTCTTATTATTTTGTTGATTAATCCCCCATCCTAATTTTAATATTTTATTTCTCCATTATTTTATGTGGTCATGTAATTTTTTTTTGTATCATTATTATAGCCCTTGGATTTTTTTTCGTTATTATGTTTCATTGGCCATTTCCTTTTGATTTATTGTTTTGATCCAAACATTCACAATAATTATCCTATGATTACATATAAATAATTTACATCAGTTTATCTTAATTTACATTCTTTGATTCATGTCACACCTATATACATAATATTACTTGACAATCTCTCTATATTAACTATCTATGCTTACTATTTTTAAGACATATATCGATCTCACATGATCACACATATTCTATATATACCCTTCTTGTGACATTTTCACATTGAGTCTTTCCCATTATGATCATGATCCTATTATTACTTCTTTCACATACTAATTTTTTATAATAATTTACCATATATCAAATACGTATCATTTTCCTTCTTTAAACTACTTTTCTACTACACTTGTTACACAATATGTGTTGATTTATGTTATTGATTGTTTGGTTTTGACATATTCTTCTACTTTTACAACATTTTACCCTTGAGATTTCTTCATTTATTGAGTGATTTTTTATATCAATATTTGAAGAAGTACAAATTTTTTGAAATATTCTAAAAATGAATAAAAATAAATATTTAAAAATACAAAAAAATGACCTATACATCCCTTGATTTGATGTTACACATAGTTTATTAGCATTAATTATACATGGTGATTTACATACCCATTTTTCTATGCACATGATTTTTATGGTTTACATTATTAAGATGCATGAAATATATATTACATATGAGATATGGACACACAAATGCATGCCATTGATCACACCCATGAGAAACCTTTCTACATTTGGGAGAATGCCCATGTTCGGGACATATTTTCACATTTTCAAGTTATATATTTCTATGTTATTTCATTAATCATATTGAGCTACTTTATATTTTTCAAAGATGAATTTCTCGTGTTCATACTATTAGAGTGATATTTCCTATGGATAATATGATTTTTTATACTAGATGGTGACATTGAATGATTGTGTAGACTAAAATTTATTAGTCTATGATTATTATCTACTAATGATTGTGGTATTTCTTGATCATTCTTGTATTATATATTTTTTGGGTGTATTAATTGTGTCTTGTTGAGTTGTGTGTCATTTGTGCTAGAGGACCCTATAGTCCATATAATGGCCTTATTTTGTCATAGTCGAGTCATGTATTATATGATTGTGTGCTTATTGATCATGATCTATTTTTTTATGGATTATTCACCATGATAGTGTGTGCATGTGTATGTTTACATATCTTTATATGGAGATAATTTATTGTTAATATGTGTTTGATGTTATGATTTATATTACACACATATCTATTATGTGTACCTATTCTTAATTGATATTACATGTATTATATCATGCATTTAATAGAATTTTAATTATTGCATGCTTCATTGACATATATATTTGAATCCAAAAATTATTTCTATAAATGAATTATTGTGATTATATCTTATTTGATAATAATGAAAAAACTTCCCTTGCATTGGATTACATGTTTCATTATTACTTAAAATATTTATAATATTTATATGAAGAAAAATATTTATCTTTTTTATATTTTTACTTTAAATTATTATACTTTTTTAATCTAAAATATTACATGCATAAATATTTATTTTTAGATGAGTGATTCACTGGCTTCATCCCTCATATTAAAATGGGTAATATAAAGGGATTGTTTTAGAGATTAAGTCCTTGTTAGATACATAATTTCACATTCTAAAACTTATGTGGTTTATAAGATTGAGATTTATAAAATTGATGCATGTTCTACATCATTTTGAGGGACATGTGCATCATATATGGCATAGAATTTGTTCATGCAAACACTTTTATATTTTTTATATGGAGGATCAGTGGGGAAATACGGTATTTTGTATTAATTTGGGTCTAAATATATCTATATTAGTTGATCCTTTTACATATTTACTTGATTTTTGTGTTCTATAAATGGATTATTTTGATAAACAAGGAAATTTTTTTGAAGTTATTACATCTCTCAACTTATAACATTGGCTTCTCAAATGGAAGATGGGAATTTACACTCCTCAACTTATAGTTTTAGTAGTTACCTCTAATTAGGGAATGTTCACCCCATGATATTCTCCAATCTAGTTCAATAAGTGACAAATCAATTTGCATACCATTAGGTGCATCATTCCATACCATTTCAATTTCAAGCATTTTAAATAATTCAAATATTTTTAGATTTATTATTGTGAAAGGAAATTCATCTATACATGTTTATTTAATATTTTACATGGAGAAAATTATATATTTTATCTATATATATCAACACCAAGAATTATTATTATAGGTACCAAATTTATTTACTTTATCCTTTTAATATAACATTAATAATATTACATTAAAATGGTAGCATTTGTAGGCACCTTTGGTCTTTGGCACTTTGTTAACATTGACATATTTTGAAACACTTTGATAATGCACATATTTTTACTCTTGAGCACACTTTCTATATACACATAATATTTTCAAAATTTTATTGATTATTGACACTTTATATCTTACAATAACCCATCGAGTCTTGTTGGGTGTTTTCTATTGTAAATACATCATCGGTGTTGAAGTCAAGCCTAATGAGCTAGCACGCTAGCCTTTCATGTAAGACTAAGGTATTACGTGCTCACCCAAAGCATGCAACTTAAGACTAGTTCCCTTAGGTTTTTATTGCACAATAATACTTAGTTATATTCTTTATGTCAGACATATATTCAATTAGATATTCCATAAATATAAAGATAGAATATTACAATCATTGGAGTTATAAGTTTTATTATGATAATTACACATATTAGCAACATTGTAGTTTCAAAGTTACTTATTATAAAAGAAGAGATATGCCATAATTCATGCTAATTTACTTACATGAAATCATTCATCATGAACACACAAAGTTTGATAAAAACCTGGAACTTCATATATTAGGCTTAAAAATAAAAAACTAACAATACATCCATCCATCATCCTTTCAATCCTTTACAATAGGGGTATTTATACTTGTTTAACCTTGACCAAGTTTTTAAAATCACTAATGACTCAATTAATTATCCAACAAACTCTCAATAGACTGAGAGTCATGACATTCAACAAATTGTCTCCTCCTAAGGACCTAGTCCTTTGCACCCTATTATATCCATGCTCTATGCTAGATCCTTGTTGTCATGTGTTATTCTCCATGTATGCCAGTGCAAAAAATTATATGAATAAGGTATAGGTGTCCCATATGAATCATTCCTTTAACTACTCCTACTTTCCACATGGTCCCCTAATCATCTACTTTAGTTTTTAGTCTTAAGTCCTTGGTTTCCTCATGACTAATTCTTATTTGATTGGGTCCTCTCACGTTGGTCTTTATACACCATTGTCCTCTTATACCCTATAGGTTTTTTTCCATAGTTTTTATACACCTATCAAGTTCCATACCATGTTCCTTTCATGTTATCTTGGTCTCACACAAAAAATGGATAATACTTTGCCAGAAGTTGGGGCTAACATTCACCCCACACTAAGCTCTTACTCCATCTCAAACTAAGTTATGTTAGCGGTGTCCATCAAAAATTTGGGTCCCATCTACTCAATCTCCTTCTTAACATTGTCCCAATGTGACAATACCTTGAGTACCTTGGTATTTATTTCTTTTATGGCCCCTTTTTATTTCTTCATCTCCTTGGGTTGGATGGAGATCTCATTATACTTCTTAACCAGTTCATCTAAGGATTTGGTAGCATCTTTTTAGATATATTCAAGTGATGATAATTCCTTGACAACCTATCTTTGAAGGGGAAAAAAACTCTAATTCATTTTTTGATGATTATTATTGATGGATTCCTCCATAATCTCCACATATTTAAATGCCTTAGTGTGCTCATCACAGTCCCTTATTAAGAGCACACCATCAGCTAGTTGTTACCTTTAGGCTTCTTTAGCTTGGAGCCTATCCTTCAAGATTTTATTTGGGCATGAAATCCTCTAAAAATTCCATCCAAAATATGGATGACTTCCCCAACCCTTTCTATGGCATGCTTGCAGTCTTCTATTGCCTTGGTGAACTATTGTACCAGCTTTAGTCCCTCATCCTTCAGTGTGGGCTACTCCTTTCATTATTTCAATAATAGGTTTACCAAGGTCCCTAACTTGCCTATGGAATCCCCATAAAGAGGTACACCATCATCTAGTGTTGGTTCTTATTATAAAATTATTTTTTAGAGTTTTAATGTTTTCACTTTTTCCTTCATGGCCTCTTGGATCTACTACTTTAGAGTATCTACTTCCTTGGTGAGTGCTTGTATAGCAGTAACCTCTTTATTATACATACCCATAATTTGGGCATGTTTTTTCTCAATAGTGTGTGCATTAAAATTAGACAAAATGTTTTTGCACATGACTTCCATGGCTAGATTCAAAAATGTCATGCTCGCTTGAAGGGGGATATTTTAAGATTCCACCCATAGCAAATTAGGTAGTGCAGGAACATTTGGTCTCAAGGAGAAGATGTCTAGAGGGAGTTCAAATTCCTAATCCTCATTATACATGTCTAAAATAAAGGACACCTAATTCTTTATCTTCAATGTTGCATTTTGAGGGATGAAGTGTGGCCATAGATATATCATCCATTTAGGGATGCCAAACTGATAACATTCACACAAGTTGGTAAATGCATCATCATCAAGCTCTTCCATAGACCCAACTAGTTCCTTCCCCTTAATAGGGTCATGCTATAAGGTGGCCTCTTCATCGGTAGCCATGAAAGTTCTACCAATGGCCCTCTCACTTTATTTTTCCCACCATCCTCCTTTCCATACAGTGGTTCAACATCAATTAGCAATTCATTGGAGGTAGTTTCCTCCTCCTGCATTAGAGAAGGAGTCTTTTTGGAGTTAAAATCTAAGTTATGTACCTATATTTCATGAATTTCATATTGGGGAACTTTCCCTATGTTTTGTTATGGTGTGAACCCTGAATTAGATGGTTTTAGAGGAGATGGATGTGGAGTAACTTTAGGGGGAAAGGTGGAGGTGAAGGAA
This sequence comes from Torreya grandis, assembly GCA_037957365.1. Lineage (NCBI taxonomy): Eukaryota > Viridiplantae > Streptophyta > Pinopsida > Cupressales > Taxaceae > Torreya > Torreya grandis. Next base: position 1,677,931 of record JARHVA010002197.1, on the reverse strand, counting down.
AAGGTGGTGGTGGAGGGACCTATGGTGGTGGAGATTTAGGTGGAGAAGGTTAGGGGGGAGAGAAGGGAATGGTGGAGAAGGGTGCAGTGGATATGTACAAGGGAAAGGTGGAGATGGGTTTAGAGGAGAGAAGGATTTGGTTGAGGTACCATGGTAGTATTTTTCCATTTTTGAGGAGGTTGTTGTCCACTTGTGATGGTACTAAGCTTTCACCACTTTTTATTTAATAGGGGTGTTTTTGGGAGATTTCCATCAGGTTATCTACCCTAGGGATCCTTTCATGGGTACGGCATATATAAAAAGTTGTGCACTTGTTTTCCCACCATTATCTTCATAGCCTTAATATCCATCAATCTCATCTCCCCCTTTTATTAATAGGCCTTCTTGCCTAGATAGACAAACATTTTTTGGAGAGCATATATCTCCAAATCAATCTTCTTGGCTTCCAAGGAAATGGGTTATGCATCATATATTCAGTTCATAGAGTCTATGAAGTGCTACACCAAGAAGGAATATGGTAACTTAAAACACACAAAGATCTCTCTATAAGGGTTCATTATGATGCATACAAGGGAGAAGTGTTGTTCCATGACAAACTACACTTACTTTAAAACTAAAGGGGGCAAGTTCTTTGGGATGTGCCACTCATTCTTGAATGTTTCCTTCATCTTATCAAACTAGTACCTCATCTTAATGTTGTATGAGGAGGTGATGTGTTGATAATAAGTAAATTACCTATAGATTCAAAATTTCTATTATGTATGGGAGGGTATACCCACTTCAACACTCCCAAGATATAGTCCAATACCCTGATCTCATCAAAAACCATTAAGAGAAAACATACCCCCCATGGAAACAAATGCTTAGGCATCTGATGGGTCTTCTCTACATCTTTGATAATCTTCTAGGTAAAATGCATAGCTTAGTTATACTTTAATCCTTGAGTGACTTGGTAGGCAATATAGAGGTGCACCATGTCAACCTATTTCCATCGATCGGTCCCACTAATCATGGTCATAATGATCCACACCAAAACCTAGAGATCAGGATACTATAGATTATTGATGTGCATGGCATGTCCCTACTTCTAGTATATGAGAATTATGGTGTTCTTTAATACCTCCTTGATATCTATTAATTTTTCAATCACACTCAACCCTGAGCATTGCAATCCCATAACCTTACTTATCTTATTAGGCATGATCTTCATAATACACTCCATAAAGTAGATATAGTCGTCATGGATATGCAAGATACCAAATTGAATTGACATCAGGGGTTTTCTAAATTATGGTAAATTAAAGAGCTAGAATAACCCTATAACATCAAAATGGTTGAAGATCTTAGGATCAAACACCACCTGGTTCTTGGTGTTATGGAACTTGACCTAGTAGTCATTCTAGAGTTCAAACTCATTTCTAGGTTGCCATTGATTATAATTGAATATTATGTAATTGGTAAAATTGGAGACCTAATTATCTACATGAAACACTAATTCTAGATACTACATTTCCTTAATTAATAGAGGTGGGGGAGGGGATGATGGAGACTTCATTATCAGGTTTGATTGAGAATTCTCTACTTTTCATGTCATACTTGTTTCTTCTTCCTTCATGTATTGAACTTGTTATTTTTGAGTCTCTTCCCTAATAAGAACCATGTCTCCTTCACAAACCTCTTCTTCCTCTAGTATCATAGGTAGTGGTTTAGTTCTTTGGGCCTTTTTCTTAGGCCACATCACCCTTTGAGGTGCCCAAAAGTTGACATGCAACCATCTAATGTTCCCAAATGAATACATAGTTATGACTAACTACTTTAGATTTTCAATCTTGAATGTCCTCTAATGATGGACTTCTTCAACCTTCAACTTATAAATTTTGACACTACCCTTATGTTTTTTTTTTCATGTAACCAAACTTGTAATACCTATCCACAAATTTAGAATGCCCTTTGTAGGTTACTATGGAAATGAATTCCCTTTGATTAGCTCTGGATTCACTTTCTCAACTCTAGTATTCACTTGTTATTATTTATATTAATCTCAAATACTCACAAAGGTAAAATGTTAAAATAGTTTAACTTGCCTATTTATAGGCTCAAGTGGGGTTCACCATTATTAATACCTTTCCTTTGCCCATCACTTCATATCATTAATGTAGATCCTTAAAAATCACCTCACTTTGATCCTTAATTTTGGAAATTGATGAATTTAATGGTATTGTCACTTCATTCCATTGGCACCTCTCTTACCATAACTATTCTTTCCACATTAATGGCACATCCCATCTTACACCTTCCTAAAGTGGAATATAGTTGTGTCTCTCATTTTTCTTAGGGTGGAAGATAGTTGTCCCTTTTGAGTTTTCAAACTTAAGGTGGGAACACTCTACCCTTTTGTGCCTTAAATAAATCTAGTGCCTTTACACACTTACACACCCTAAATACCTTTTGTGCCAAGGTTCCTTTCATCCTGAGAACTTTGAGCACTCAAATACTTTATGCACCTATGCAATTTATGCACCTATGAGTCAAGATTTATGATTTTTTTCTACTCCAAATTAAAATGAGTCATGGTTCTCCATGAAATGAAAAATAAAACATTAACAAGAAATACATTAAGAATCATTTATGTGAAAAAAAGGTAGTGCATTTATTGAAAATAGGAAATCCTAAACTAATGGAAAAAGCCTTATTGATTACATTACTTCAACTATTCAAAAGTGAAATACAACTGGATCCAACTTCCATTATAATTCCTAGGAAGGAAATATCCATCCAAACTTTTTAATCAACATGTTTTAGTATGTTGAATGCCATAAATGATGAAAGGACCATCCTAGTGAATCTAAAGTTTTCTAAGATGGCACACAAACTTGGAGTCATATAGTAGGACTTTCATACTCAAATTCAAAATTTTGAGCTTTAAGTGTCAGTCATATCATGCCTTCTATTTGAATTTTTCTACATATTGACTCTAATGAGTGAGGAACTAGGCTTCATCAAGTTGTAACAAAGCATATAAGCCTGCTTTCAAGGATGCCTCCTCATCTAATTGTCCTATACACACTATATACAGAGATGGTACAAAAAACTCAATCGATAAGGCTACCTCCTTGCCATACACCAAATTAAAGGGTGTGTTTTTGTTTAGGTGCTTGTAGGTTGTTTGATAAGCCCATAGTACTATAGATACCCTATCATCCTAGTCAGTTTGGCCAATATTAAAAATCTTCATCAAAGTGGTGCCTCAGATTTTGTTGAAAGCCTTAGCGGTGTCATTGGCTTGAGGATGGTATGATGTTATTTTTTGGTGTGCAATCATGAACTCATTCAACAAGATAAAAATTGTGTCATTTAGGAAATGGGTACCATGATCACTAGTAAAACTTAGTGGGCATCCAAACCTAGTGATGATATTCTCCTAGATGAAGTGCATAGTAGTGGTATTAGTACAGTCTTTTATTAGCATAGCTTTAACCAAATTCATAAGGTAGTCAGTTGTCAAAATGATGTACTAGGATCCCATTCTTCATCCAACCAAAGTGATGGGGCTCATAAAATCAATGTCCCATTTCTTGAATGGTTCCTAAGAAGGTATTGGTTGTAAGGACATGGCATATCTATGGTTAGTTTTTACCATGCACTAACATATATCACATTGCCTAAAATATGCTTTAACATATTTAAAGAGAGTAGGACACCATAATCTAGCCAATATAACCTTTCATGTGGTAGCCTCTATAGCATAGAGTCCTCCCACAATTCCTTCATGAACTTCTCAAAGTAATTTAGGGAACTCATTCTGCATAACACAGTGATGAAGAATATCATCATGACCAAGTTTGTAGAGATCTCCTCCTATGAGTTACAATAGTGTAACATAGACCATGAGTTGTATCTTGGCCTAGGGAGTGAGACAATCAAGCACTAAACTAGAGGTCAAAAAACTAGCAATATCCTTGAGTTCCTCAGGTACATGGGTGACATAGAATAGTTGAGCATTAGGTAGCTCATCTTCAATGGCACATAGGGGTTCTTTAGACTCAATTTGAGACAAGTGGTCAGGTCCACAATTAGCTTTCCTAGGTTTCACCATGACATAAAATTATAACTTTTGGAATAACACTATCCAACAATAGGTCTATCCATGTAGTACAATTTTACTGACAAGGTACTTTAAATCATCTTGATCTATATATAAAAAAAATTGAGTGGATAACAAACATTGTCAAAACTTTTGTAGAGTATAGACCATCGATAATTCTTCATACTTGATAGTGGTATAGTTCCTTTTAGCTAGAGAAATATTTCTATTGGTAAAGTAGATTGGATGGTCTAGGTGACCTTCACCTAGTTGTGTAAGGATTGCACCCTCAACCATTCTAAATTCATCAACATGAATGTGGAATGGTTTCATCCAATCTAGAAACTAGAGAATAAGAGTAGTGACCAGCTTTTCCTTTAGTGTTTCAAAAGTTTTTTTTCAATAATTCACCCATAAGAAATGTTAATTATGCTTTATAAGTTCCTCTAGGGTCATGGAAATCTTTTCATATCCATGAATTAACTTTCTATATTAAATGGTATGGCCCAAAAAGGCACAGACCTCACACTAAGTTTTGGGTGTTGGGAGATGAAGAATAATAGACACCTTCATTAGGTCTACCAAAAGTACTTCCTTTAATATATGTCCTAGTAGCACACTAAATGGTGTAGAAAATAGGCATTTTTTAAAGTTCAAAGATATTTATAAGACCCAATAATGCTCAATCATAATCCTTTGGTTAAATAAATGGTCCTTGACCAACCCATAAATTATCTAATCATCCAAGTAAACTTAAAGAAACTTATGGATGAAATCCTTAAAGGCTTCAATAGCTATGTGTGATAACACATCTAGGGAGTTTTATAATCCAAAGGGCATGATAGTATATGTGAAGGATCCCCATTTAGTGGTAAATGTTGTTTTTGGTTGGTCTTCTTTAGCTATATTTACCTAATTGTATCTCAATAACCCATTAGTGAAGGTATATATCTCACATCTAGAAACAAATTTAAGGATTTCCTCTATGAAAGGCATTAGGAAAGGGTCAATGACACAAGATGCATTAAGTATTCAATAGTATATGCAAATTGGATGCATCCATATTTCTTGATACTAATCACCATTGGACTAAACCATTCAGATTCATTGATAGGGGTGATTACTCTAGTGCATAGCATATTTTTGATTTCCTCTTTGATGTGTGCTTATAGATTGGGATTCATTCTATATGGATGCTTTTTAACAAGACGAGCATTGTTAATAAACTTGATATGCATCTCTCCTAAATATGAGTGGATTCCTTTCATTTTATTGTAATTTTTGGGAAAGACATCATGATATTCCTTTAACAACATGAATATTTTTGAAATCTCCATTTCATTCTAGTAATTTCCTATTGTAGCCATCTTTGGTTTTTGTTCCATGTTGATGTTACACTGAACAGTTTGAATGGGTCCATTGTAAGGGTTGTCTATATTGGTGTCAATATCATGAGCATATCTTATACCATAGCTAATAAGTACATATAAATGGGTTGAAAAAGGGTCATGTGATTTTTATCCTTCACCTTCTTCCACTTAAAATATGATTTTTTGTTTCCCTAGATGAATTTCTTCATGACGGTCCTAATCAAAGACTAGTGCTAGCATGGAATCCAATTGTGTTGATGGTTCATTAAAGATGTGCAGGGATTATTTAGGGTCATCATGGATAGTTCTTATATGATATTTAATTTTACTTGGGTCACCAATAATTACTATACGTATGGATTAGAGGGTGAGGCATAAATCCATTCTCAGAGAAGAATAAGATAGGGCTGATTTCATATTTTCCTTCAATTGGGTTCCCATGTGTCTTTATTCATAAACATATAATACATGTGCCCATGTGTATATAGTCCCATAGAATACATGCACCCATAAGTACTCTGGTAATTATGTTGCTTCATCTCTCAACATTGTCTCATAGGCTTTGATGTGAGGTTCTGGTGCTTGTATGCCACTATAATCGATTGATCCCCTAACTTTATTGTCATGGTGGAACCAATGATATATGATAGAGCATACTTAGTCCCAAAAAATGGTTTTCTCATGATGGGTTCTCCACCATCTTATACTAGTTCCATCTAATAGATGCCCTAATGAACTTATATGATCACTTTTAGAGTCATAGAATTCTTCAAGGTGTTGCATGAAGTCAGGTACCTCCATTTGTGCATAGAACCATGGAGCCTCATCGAGTATTTAAAGATATGCCTCTGTGATTGGTCTCCTCATGTCTTGATTGATGACAAGGTGCATAAACCTATGATGTTTAAAAAAATTGTGTGGAATGGTCTCCTAACTTCCAATTTCACTACACACTCTTCCAATGAGGTCATAGTTGCTATGAGACCAAAAATTACAAGCATTTCTTGTAGTGTTAGAGAGGGACTAAGTGTTTGACCATCTAAGAATGTAATTTAAAGTTGGATCCGTTTACTCATCATCTCTAAATATGACATTATAAATGTGATTAATGTCCTCTTCTACATTGATAGGTTTTATAGAAGGGTGCCCCTATGTTTGATCCAAGGGAATAATAATGCATTGGTTAGAGTTATCAAAACTAATATACCACCTATTGAAGCTTAGGTATGCATTATTATAATAGGACTAGGACCATCCCAATAGAGTGGGGAAATAATTTGCCTCAACTAATTCAATAACCTCAAATTTTGCCTTGAATGGTACTCCAAGTATTTCAACTATGGCATTCTTAAGGACACTTATTGGTAAAGCATGAGTCTTGTTAGCCATGAATAAGACATGAGGTGATGGTTTTATTGCTAGATTAGCCATTTTTCTCCAAGAATATTTGTTAAGGACAATCACTTTTGCATCAGTGTCAACTAATATGTCTCGTATTACCCATCCATCGATGGAAACATTGACTAGTATCTCTCTATCTTCCAGGGGAGAAAAAGGAACATGAGTATCTTGCCTTTGAGCATGATTCAAGTGATGATCCTTATTATTTCAAGTGGATTATTTTTTAGAATTGTGTGGTGATTTTTCTTGATTCTTAAGCCAAGTACTCAGCTATAGGATATTGCACAGTTCCTAAAAGTCATCATGTACCACATTTTGTGGTTCAACCATCCTTTGCACTGTAGTACTCTTCGCTGCTTATTTATCTTTAAGGAATTGAATATCTCCTTGAATTTCCCATACCAATACCATCATATCTTGGAGGACATCCTTATACTATTAGGCATTAAGATAATTTATTGTTCATGGTTCTTCACATAAACTTTTTCAATAAAATTTGAGATAGAGTGAGTTTATTTATTTTACCTAGTAATATTCACTTCTTAAATAGTTGGTGTTCCTAAACATGCACACAAATGTGGTTTCTCAACTTGTATCATTCTATCACCCTTTTCATTTTACTCCTTTCTAATAGTTACATAAAATTTATGACACTCTTCTAGCTGGTGGTCCTTTTTATATAAAGCACATGTAGGGTAGTTCAAGCAATCTCTTTGGTAGTGGTTTGGGGATCTACATTTGTAACATGTCCTAGGTGGGAAATTACCACCTTCATTTCCTCATCCTCTTCCTTGATCCTAATATCCATCTTTATCTTGGTTATTGGCTATAGAAGTTTGGCATGTGTTGTGTACTCATACTTCATAGATATCACTAATCAGTCAATAATCATTAATTTCATGAGTTTAAGCATTACATATCTTAAAATAATCAAACACCTTTTTGTACATAGCTCACTATAGAAGATAACAAGAGAGTACTTCATGTTCCTCATGATATATTTCACATGTCTATTTAAGTATTGTGTAGATGTTCTTATGCAAGTAGTTGTTTTGTGTATGCCCTTAAGATTTGTAGTCAGTATAGCAAACACTAGTATGTGTATTAGGTGCATTATTGGTTATTAAATTCTCAATTTATGACACCATGGATGTTATCTGAGCTTCCATAAATAGACTAATCCTTATATCAAAACTTCCAACTACTTCAACATGAAGGATAGCTTCTAAAGCTTCATGTGGGTTAGTGAAAGTCTTCTGAGACAATATTCATTAGAAAGGTAGTAAAAAACCTACCATAAACCATTGTGTGTATTATGTAGCATTTATTTCAAAGGATAGCTTTGACAAAAGTGTCTTAAACCTAGCATCATACTCTCTCACACTTTCATTATGTTCTTGTTTGATGTCCTTTAGCATAGCTATGCTTTGTTGTTCAAATTCTTTAATGTCAAACTCCTAAAGAAATGTTGTTTTAAGTTGATCAAGTTGATGATATCTTGTTTATGATCAAACTTCCTATACCATTTTTTCATGTGGTCCAAAAGTGTAGATGTGAATTGTGTGGATTTATGCTTAGAAGAGGTAATGCCTCATTCCCTCCAAATAATTTCACATTTATGGGCATGCTCAACTGTAATCTCCATGCCTTGATATTCTAGTAAATGAAGCATCATTTTTTAATATACCATTTTTGGCTAACATGCCTAAGCTAGGGGTTGTTGATAACCTCCAAATCCTATCCCTTAAGGAGGAAGTCCACTTCTTCTTGTGCCACCACCCAGTCCACCTTTAGTGCCTCTAGCAATAGTTCTCATGATATGAGCCATGGTATCGAGGTGATTAACTAGACTTGGGCATGTATTATGTCCACTTTAATGGCCAAGCCCTCCAGGCATCCCTAATTGCATCATGTAATCCCTTTGAAAAGGGAAGGAAAGTGATAGGTCTATATGTATGTCAAATGGCTAAGTTTCAGTATCTCTTACTGGCTCAATCTCTAATTCCACACTGTCTATGTCTCAATTATGTATGTGTACTTCATATAACTTAAGAGCATGAGCACACACTATGGTTGTGGAGCTTAGTTGGTTTAGACTTGGTTCTTCCATTACCACCATCTAGGTAGTTTCTCCTTCATATGATATTAGAGGCAAAGGGCATGGCTCAAAAGTGATGGGGTCATCTTTATGTGTTCCACTTCCCTGTAGATCCTGATATCACTTCTTGAGTTTTCTTATTCCCTTACCATGCCACTAATTCTTATAATATTTTATTGAGATTCATCATACTTCTACTTCTATAATGCCCATTGATTGGTTACCATTATGAACCCACAATATTTTACCAACTCTTTTATACTCCCTTCCTAAATGTGTGGCACATGCACAAAAGTATTTATCTCTCTATTGGCATAGTCTCAAGTCTTAAAACAATAAATAATTCCTTGATTTATAAAGCAAAATGTCTAATGTAAAGGCCATGTGGTTCTCTAAGGAACTAAAATTTGGATTCTTCAAGACATGAATAGGTGGTTAAAATATACTCAAAAATGTAGTTGTTCAAAACTCCTTTCCACCAAATTTTAATAGCTTTAGTCCATGGGGTTCTAATTCATGATAAATCTCTTTGTCACTCTAGGGTCCAAGACTATCCTCTCCTAAGGTTTTAGGACCATCCTTGAGCATATGCATAAATCCAAGTGTGTATGTTAACTTAGATCTCAATAGATAAGGTTTCATATAGTGCATTATAAAGATTCTACTCTACCCACTACCATGTCAAAATTCTTGGTTTAAGTTATGGAACTATAAAGTTATCTTCAACACTGGTAATCTATTATGTATGTAATTATAAATGAATCATGTCTATAAATCAATCCTGACTTGGATAAGATAGATCACACCTACACTTACTATTGGGAATACAATTTTTAATTAGGACCATGACCAATATGGGGATCCAGTAAACCCAATTAGGGGATCCTTTTTCACAATAAACCATGATAGGAAGGTTTCCAAAGCCTCTAGTCTAACAAAATCATGCAATAAACATAAAAGAGTCTTAGGTTTAATGTTCACTCTATTCTAATAAACAAGAAATTAAATTTACTCTAGTGCACACCAAATCTTGTGGCACAACATGAGGGGTTAATAAAATAATCAAAACTTGTATAAGAAAATATAAATTAATATAAGTATGAGTAAGACCCTAATACATGGATTATGAAGAGTAATATTATTTAAGATAATACTTATGCTACTTCTATCTACTAAAAAAGAGGAGAAAAAAGTTAGAATATACTTACCTGAATGTGAACCCATCAAGATTCAATCTCCCCTTTGGCCAAAGGGGATTTATAAGAGGTTATTGTGGTTTTTAAGGATAACTAAGAAAGGCCAAAGCATCTAATACTAGATTCTCTAAGTATAAACCCTAAGGTAAGAATCCTCAATTAGAATGGTGAAATAACAAATTATAAATAGCACAAGTGAATAATAACTCTTGATTGCATATTAAAATAATGACAAAATGATCTTGTATTTATAGGAAAATCTCACCCTAAATTCTTTTGAATATGTCAGTTGTATGAGGTCAACCCAACTGACCTTATATGTTTTTAGGAGATAAATCACTAGGTCTTGATCAAGGTCGGCTAAAGGGCTAACAAATCTCTCAAGTGAAAACACCCAAAAATAGTATAGGGTCAACCCAATCAACCATGTACAATAATCAGAGGCTAAAAACTATACAGGGTCAACCCAATCAGCCTAGTGTTGTCACTTAGATTTTCACCCCTTGAGGAGATGCCTAGCTCTCCTCATCCAAGTGGCACAATGGAAATATCTCTCTTATTGTGGGTAATAATTTGGTGAGATGAATCTCTAGAAGGGCTAGTTCCCTTGATGCACTCTTTGAAAAACTCTCCTATTTATCAACTTGGTATGAAAGGGTTAAAAAGACAAACTAAGAAAACTAAAAGGTGATGCACCAATATTTAATTTCCTCTTAATGACTAAATTTATACTACGTAGATCAAAACAAAGCCTTCTTCTCACAAAACTCACAACACGAGATAGATTTTTACATCAATGTTTCATATGCTAGGTTCAAAAGGTATTTTGATACTTATGAGGGTAATGAATGATTAATTTAGAGAATAAAGTCATTAACCATTTATATAGCACTTATACACTTAAAATAGAACACTAACAAAGACCTCTAATAATTACTTTTTTGCACACTTGATGAACAATCAAGGATAACATACTAGAAAAGATCATCTACTAGACAATACCAACAAGATTGCAACAACACATAATTTTAAAAAATGTAAGTAGGAAAAGTCACTTGTTTTATATCTTCAAGATACATTTAAGTAAAAAAATTTCTAGGGTTTCACCATCAACCAATGGAGGCTACCAAAAAGAGCCAAAAGAGTCAATATTTATAGCATTTGGGAGAGGGGTGAGACAAGGGAAGTCCAAAGGTCACTTAGACACCTATCAAGATAATAAAAGATGTTACGTTTTCATTATAAAGATATATAAAACAAACCATGAAATTTTAGGAATCCCAAGTGTCTATACAAGTCATGAAACCTATGAAAAATGGCTTGAAACTCCTTATTCTAGATCAAAAAACTATCATCATGATTTATACCTATTTGAACATCCCAAAACTAAATAGGAATATGCCTGATGATTGGTATGAGATGGAAGGATTTAATACATTTCTCTCCATGCATTGGTTGCAATCTTACTCCTCTAGAAACTCCTAGGAATGAACCATCATCATTTTTAGTCCAAAAAACTCCTCTTTCATGAACCCTACACACTTGTCCTCAAATTTGGCTTTATTTTCTCATAAAAACCCATGGTAAGTAGTGGATGAAAATTTTCAAGACCCTACATGGCCTTATAATCATTAGGCACACCTTAAAAAGGCTCACACTTGAAGTTTTCACCCTTCTCACCATTATTCTCACTATGCCAATTTTGACTGGCTAAGATGAGAGCTATTATTTGAAAAATTAGAAGTTTTTCTTGTAATTAAATGACCATAAGGAGTTATTATAAGTCCTAATATTCCTATCAAACTTTATTTCATCTTCATACCTCTTTTAGAACCTACAAAACACACAAAATGGTCAAAAATACCTTGTTTTGAATATTGTCCATGTAATTGCATACATATAAAAAGTATGGGATGGAGCCTAAGTTATTCCTTTATAGGTTCCAATCAATTTTATGGTAAAATATGGTATATGGATATCTCTCCAATCTTGTTTTCTCCATCAGGTCCTAACTAAGGGTTTAGTAGGGTTTTAGGGAGTTTTTAGTCTTATGATTTATTCATAAATATTTTATGTTTAAAATAAAAATAAATGACACAAACATGATTTTATGATACCCTAATAACCCATACAAACTTATTTGGAATCCATGCATAGTCTGAAAAAAGATATGAGTACTTGAAACCACCCCATCAAGCTTGTCTTCACAATTCTTGCATGTTTGGACTATCTTTGAGATAAAGGTAGCTTTCCCATAGGTCTATTTACATACCAAAATCTTATACATGTCTAATTAAATCTCCTTAACATGTCTCAATCATATTTATAGGTCATCAATAGATCTAAATGAATTTGGACCCATAATTGGTTTTAGGTCCCATCAAGGCCTAATAGGTTTAGCATGTACCTTACAAGTTTGAGATAATTTAACTGATATCTCATGGTTGGTATGGCATATAATTATTATTAATGATTCATTAAATCTTTTAAAACCATCACATAACCTCCCAATCATTCCTCTTCATCATTTTCTCTCATTCACCAACTATGCCTATAGGAAGCATATCTAGTTGGACTATGTGCAAGGGGATTTTAGTCATCTTGAGAGGTTTGAGACTTACCTAGTGATTCATATCACCTATTTTAATTTAATACACCTCAAAATATTTTTTTTTAGTTTTCCAAAACCTTACATCAATTTGCTTTTTCAATTTTGACCTCACTAGCTTGATTTACTAAAACCTAATTTTCCTTAATTAGCTGAACTCTGAGACAAAGAAGTGAGGTGTATCACTCTTAGCCAAAATAAATTGAATATTTTTTGAGTTTTATAATTTCATAATGATAATTTTTACCAAATTATCTATCTTAATTCCTTTATTTAGGTACTTAACCAACCCAAAATGCCTAAAAAAAGGCCTCTAAAAAGCCTATTTTCTTGCATTTTTACCTTCCACTTAAGAATGACCCCTGTATGCTAAATCCAATTATCCTAAGCTTTCCTAAAAAATTTCCTACCTCAAAATAATTCATATAAATCTTTTCATTCTCCCAAAAAACACTCTCCCTCTATGGATTCTTCATTTTCACCTATTGAGCAAAGAGTTGTAAGACCACTATACCGATTGATAACTTGGTTAGGAGGAAAAGTAAATGACCAACTTGGAATATTAGTGGAGATTGTGTAAAAACCTTATTTATCCATCATAAACCATTTTTAATTTATTTTAACCCTATCTTTTTCCCTATAATATTTCATCTCTTACCTTCATCTCATGCTTAAGACTGCACAATGACTGGTGTAGGTGCATATAGGGGTTTTAAGAAGTTTGTGTAGGGTTTTTTTCTATTATTTATAGATTATTAAGTTACCATGATATTTATGTAGTTTATCACATTTTTTATTATCATTCCAAACTCCATTTTACCCTTTATATGCTCTTGAGCTTCTCAATTGAGTCCTTCCTTGCTAGACTAAGACACCCCTGCCTATGATTCTTGTAGATATAGGTAAGCTTGCAATATAGTTTTTTCATGATATGGAGGAAATATCCATGAATAATGATAACCACCTGGTAAATTATAATATTTTGGGTTCACCTTATATGCCCTTTTGATTCATAAACTAAGTTTTCTCCTGCCTGATTGAGAACTCTATTTTTAGACTATTGTAGGTGAGCATTATCCTTAACTGACATTGGACATGGTATATGTGGACCTCCATTGACCCCTTTTAGGTCATAAAGTTCATTTATTAACTTTAACTTAACTAATATTCGATTTTATATGCTAAAATACCATCAAACACCTAGATTGAGTCACTAACTACCTCCCAGCTATAGGTGCATATTTCTTTATGTATAGACAACTATAGGTGGCCATAGTGATTGAAAAACTATGTACCAACTTCCTATTGATGAAATTAATGTCATTTTTATACCATTAAACATTTTATCCATTATATTATGTTTATTTTTTCTCTTTAGGGTGTCAAAAGGCCACTCACAACTACAAACCTATAAAATTAGTGTAGTGTTTCAGTGTTTTTGGAGGCATACTTGAGGCCTCAAACAACCTATTTCCACTTAATATTTTAGCTCCATTATTGTCATATATATTTTATATACTATAATAAATAATATTTACCAATCTATATGTTTTGGAACACTTTGTAGCATGTTGTGGGAGATCCACAAAAACCCCTTGGAGCTCTGCTTTTACATTTTAAGGAAAGTTTCCCTAAACTTAGTCATCATCTTCAAACATTATTTACACACTTATTTTTACCATTTTGACACTTTATATGGACATTCCATGGATTTTTTTATCATACCAATACTTTAAAGAGGTGTCAAGTTGTTTCAACCTCTCCATACAAACATCTTAGTGCCCTGCTCAAACACTTATAGGTGGATATTTTGATGCACAGATAGTGACTTGAATATGAGGAGTATGAGATATATCCATGAATATGAAATTTTTATGGTATCATCAAAAATTCCAATACATATTTATCCATCTTAAGATATTACAACCATGTCAGGTTTTCCACCTCTTATCATGACGTTAATAAAACTTTTGTAGGTGTGCATTGGGCTGAATGTGGATAGTGAGTATGAAATGGAATAATGGCATGGATTAAAAACCTCATGGATAATTAAAAATCATTTCCAAACTCTCTAATACATTATTTAAATCAATTAAATCTTGATACAATCTATAAATATTCTTTTCAATGTGAAAACCACTTACATACATATGAAATAGAGCAGGTAGGGTGCTTAATGATTGGTTTAGAATGGTGAATGAGATTATGAACATAATTGCACATTTTCCAAAGATATAAGTGAACTCTCTTCAACTATTTATGGCTTTTATAGTTGATACAACATGATTTAAACTCCATGAATAATGTGGACAAGCCCATACATGTGACTGTAGGTGAAAATGAGCAAGAATTGACTGTGAGGAATGGTAAGGCTAAAAATTGCTCTAAAATGTGATATGGTGAAACCAAACATGTAAGGAGGTGAAATATATGTCATTAATACCTATGTAACATCATATTATAATTACATGAGGCTTATACAGGAGACCAACATTCTACAAACAAGAAGAACTTTGATCGAGACTGCACATGGTGGTATCTTCTTGCAACATGAGACAACTTGCCTATCAAAACACCATGAAACATGAAAATAAGTATGGATACCATATAATAATTTATCAAACATAATTTTAATTCAACATCACCAACTAGTTCATATGGATTTGACCAAAATGGGGAAAAACCTATAGGGTACATGAAACAGCTAGCAGAAAAGTATAGTCAACTTCAAAAGGATGATTCATCAATCAAATTTGATCAATATTTTCACTATTTATATTTAAATTAAATTATATTAGTTTAATATCACCTCCCAAAATAATTTATTCTAAAACCTCCTGAGCTATATGTATTAAGCACAAACTTGAAGTTCACTTTTGTATGTCTATAAATGCAAAGAAGAAGTAGAATGATTTTGGCTTAAAAATGGCACTTATAGAGAAAATAAATTTTTTATATGAGTTTGAGGAATATTAATATTCCTTCCATGATATTATCCTATGTGGCACACTTCCCCATGAGTCGTACAGTGCCAAATGCTCCTCTTTTCAGTTGGTTTCTTGAATTTTAGTTAAACAAACTGCAAGATTCTAATGTAACTAACATTCTTAAAATTTAACCTAACCTATTTAACATTTTAAAGGAAAAAAGGACACATGGGTACCTTGGGAACCATACCACTTGCATTTGTGACCCTTAAAAGCCCACTAAATGATTCAAAATGACAAATAAACCCATTAGACCATGAATAAAGCTAAAAGTGCATTAGAAAACATCAAATAAACTATAATATAGCCTATGCCAAATATTTAGACCCCTAAACATCTAAAAAACCAAGTTTTTTACCTACAGGGATCCAAATTTAACCTAAAATTCAAATTTGATCAACAAAATGATGACTCATAAGGGTAGTATGCATGTTATAATAAAGACCAATAACCTTATCATATCATGGGACAAGGGAGTCAATGAGTTCTTGAAGATAACTAGCAAGGAATTGCCTAAAACACACATAAAATAACCACAACACACTAAATACACACAAGACAAAGTAAGACACCAACAAGACTCACACATGTGCATAAGCACTTAGGGAAAACAAGGAAAACAATAACTATGTACAAGGAGAGAGGAGAACCTTAGTATAAATGTTTGAGATACATCTCATTGACTGGGATATGAATTTACTCTCCATCCAACTTTGATAGTTGGAAAGCATTATGTTGCTTACATTGGGTGATAACATAAGGGCCACTCTACAAAGCATCAAACTTTGTGTGTTTTCCAAGCTTAGCCTTATCTTCATGCCACTTTAGAATGATATCTCCCTCTTAAAAGCTTATTTTCATGTATTTATTGTCAAAGTATCTATTTGTTTGATCTTGATAATCCCTCATAGTTTTTATAGCTTGATCTCTTATCTATTCAAGCTCCATCAACTCACACAACCTGACTTCCATGCTTTCATTTTCCATCAACTCTAGATGGTAAGTGAGATCCAAGGCTGGTAGCTCAAGAGAAATAGGTAGTTTATCTTATCTCCCATAAACAATTGTATATGGTGAGTTTTTAATTGCTCTCTTGGGGGTGATTCTATCAGCCCAAAGAGTTGTCTTCAACTTGGAATGCTAGGTCCTTTGGTTTTCCTATATTATCCTCTTTATGATCCTGATTAGATTTTTATTGGTGGACTCAGCTAGTCCATTCCCTTGTGGATAATATTTAGATTAATTACTAAGATAAATTCCATGTTTCAAATCCCACTCACTTGTCTTCATTCCAAGGAAAGCCAATGCATTGTCTAAAATTATTATTGAAGGAGTCCCAAACCTAGTCAATATGCCTTTATAGAAGTCTAGAACTAAACTTTCATTTGTTTCTTTGAGAGAAACAGCCTCCACCCACCTTGTAAAGTAATTTTTATTAGTCAACACCCACTTATGGATACCACTAGAAGGTGGGTTGATTAGGCCTATGAAATCTAGACCCCATTGCATAAAAGGTTGGTATACCTATATTAGATGAAGAGGCAAGGCTACAAGATTTTGTTTACCATCAAAGAGATCACATTTTTTACACTTCCTTACCCAATCATGGGTGTCTTTGAACAAACTATGGGAAAAATATCTAGCTCTCATAATCTTAGTAGTTTTGGTTCTAGGAGCAAAGTGACCACCAATTGGTCTATCATGAAACTCAAGCAATATTTTATCAACTCGATCTAATTCAACATATCTCAATAGTGTTGTCCCCCAAAAAATATCACTCATTTTTAGGACAACATTTGAACTATTTTGGTCCAACAGACCAAAATCCTCTTTCCCCTTCTCAAAAATTGTTCTGAGCATTCAAAATCTTCATTATTCAAGCTTTTTTAGATTTATAAAAACTCTACATGCTTGAATCTATGGACTCATTTCTACAAACTCTGTCAGTTCTATGGAATCTACAGGCTTGAATCTACAAAATCTACAGGATTAAATCTATGAACTCTATAGATATGTTTCTACAAACTCAAAATATTTAAAATCAGCAGGTTCAATAGGTTCAAAGGCTTCTACAAGTGAGTTCAATCAAAAGAACAAGTTTTCAACACTTAGTCATTTTTAGGATTGGTTCAATGCCTTGGTTTAACCAAAAGGGTTCATCAGCAAGCTTCAAAGAGTCAAGTGCTTTGTCAAAGTTTATCAAGTTCAAACACTTCATGGTTTAGTGGTTCAAAGGAGTGCTTGAAAGAAAAAGAAAAAAGAGCGAAAGCTGCCATGTGTCACTTATCAAGACTCAGTTTCTAATAAATTTCAAAGTAGAAAAACATGCCATGTGCCTCATTCTAGCTCAACGGAGTGCACCAAGTGTCAACATCCACATGAATCCAAGTGATTCCCAAGTTTTTATACAGTGTTTCTAAAGCTCAGCAGAAGCCACCATGTGTCATCCTCTATGGGACTCTCAAAAGGCATCCAAAGCCTCTATAAGTTAAGTGGATGTTGCCACATGTCATCACCTATTTCACAATAGAAAATGCCATGTGTCACCTATTGAGATCGATGAAAAATCGACGAAGGAAAAAAAAAGGAAGATTTCCTTTGGACATATTTTCCAAAGAAATTCCTTCAGACTTTTTGTCTGAAGGAAAAGAGTAGCAAGAGTCCACCGAAGGAGCAAAATCCCACTGAGAAAATTAAAGCTCGAAGGCCATTCCAAGACTTCCCAAAGGGTAGGTACCCTTACGGGAGACTCTCACCAGGGAAAGTGGACCATTTCTCAAGACCCTGAAGGGCAAGTTCCCTTTGAGAAAGATCAAACCTCAAATTGTAGTGGAATGCACCATGTGTCCCTCATAAAGTTGCAATGAAAGCCGCCACGTGTCCCTTATAAAATTGTAGCAGAAGGTGCCAAGTGTCATCTTTCAAGGCATAGTTTCTAATAATTTTAAAAGCTATGGAACATGCCACATGTTTCATTATAACTCAATGGAAGTCACCATGTGTCAACATCCACAGTTTCTTCCTTTTGTTTCATAAGGACTGTGGTGGGCCCTGGCTGAGGTGTTAAGGTCAAGCAGATCACGACAAATGTTTGCATCCATGTGGATCCAAAAGAGTCCCAAATGTTTCTATAGTGCTTCTATAAGCTCAGCAGATGCTACCACATGTCCTTGCCTATTTCATAATAGAATGCACCATGTGTCACTTATTAAGAGTAGTAGAAATGGCTAAAGTAAACAGGAAAGACATGAAGAAATTGCTAAGGAGGAGGATGGGCCCACAACCATCAAATTCAGGGT
This sequence comes from Torreya grandis, assembly GCA_037957365.1. NCBI lineage: Eukaryota > Viridiplantae > Streptophyta > Pinopsida > Cupressales > Taxaceae > Torreya > Torreya grandis. The sequence continues at coordinate 1,658,888 of JARHVA010002197.1, read as the reverse complement.
AACCAAGTAGTCATTGGATTTCAAACAATGATGGACCCAAAGATGTCAAATTTATGGCAATGAAATAACTATTGATCCTTATAGGCTTAATCACAGACCCTATAAACAAATTAAGAAACTGGACAAAGAGATAGCACGAGGGCTTAGATCATACAAATAAGGACAAGATACAACAAGGAAAGGGGGAATGATGGAGAAAGATCAGAAATATTTGTGCATAGGATATGTTTCTAAAAGGTAAAGCAGTTCACCAGGTGGAAATTGAAGAGCGTAAATATTCAATGGCACAACTTATTTTTTTGCATTGAGGAGAGTGAACAGTTGTGCACACATAAGGAAACACATCAAGCAGCCCATATTAAAAATTGATGCTCAATTCTAGCATAGCTCATGGATAGAATTTTAAATGCATTAAAGGCATTAAATGCATCGTAAGCCATTTTTGTGAAACAAAGTGCCGAAGTCTTTCTTGGAGCACTATATATTGGACTCTCTCTTATTATTTTAGGGATCTCTCTCTATTATCAGAAACAAAATTTTGCCCAAATTGAAAGGCATTACTGAGACTTTGAGCTCAGATTGTTGATCATATTTCATTATTTAAATAAGAAAACGAGTGACTTTTTAGACTTTGTGTTGGAATAGTTTGGTTGCTGGGGAAATTGTTCTTATGTCTATTTCCTTAATACATTTTTTTGTCCATTTAATTGAATAAGTAGAATTAGTGAAAATAATCAGAAAGGTGTCCTGAAGCCAATGGTGGAGAGACTTTGTACCCCTCACAATTCCCTTTAGTGTGTTTTCTTTCATTCCTATGTAAAGGATCTTGGGACGACTTTGTGCCCTCATTATCCTTCATTTTCTATTTCTATGTAAAGGACCTTGGGATGACTTTATGCCCTCATTTTCCTTTGTATTTCACTCTTTGGTAGTTGAGGTGGAGACTTTGTGTTACATTTCATCCTGTTGTGTTACTACACCTTGTTACAAGTTACTTGTCACCACCTGAAAGGTTCCTTTTGTCTATTAAACATCACTTTTGAAAGAAGAGGAGTGCCTTCTATCATTTCATTAGGATTTCTCCTTTAGTTTGTGAACATCATCTTTGAAAAAAGAGAGATGAATGGTTTATCCTACCCCTAAGTGTTATTTTTTACTTATATATATATATATATATATATATATATATATATAGTTCTTGCATATTTATAGGGAACCTCCCCTTGATGAGAGGAGAGATTTGTCCCCTTTTGATGTAGTAAACCTGCACATCTGGCCAACCAATTTCCCTATGCTATGGTTGAAGAGACATATTTTGCTCATCAGTTAGTTGATTGATAAAATATTCACCCAACATTTTTTTGTGACTCCATTGGGGATTTACTTGTAATCTGAAGCCTCAAGTTTTAGATTGAACTAGACCCTACCCTTATCCATTATAGACTCTAGCGACTCCATTATATGTCTTACCCATTATCATTATAGCCTTACCATCTCCCTCCACCTCCACACCAACTAGGATGGAATGCGTAGTTTGAAGCCTCAAGCTTCAAGCTGAAGCAGTGCCAATTCTTTCCCATTTTTGTTCTACAATCTGGCAGATCCATAGTATACATGAAGCCAAAGGGCTAAAGGTATTATTGACCCTATATTTGAGTTGGTACAACAAATTAATTTTGATATGTTTCCTTCACCATCTCACCTCCAATGAACCAAGAGCTTTCCTCCTACTAAAGTTAAGTCTCCATTATCAGGCAAAGCATCCATTTTCACTATTAATAAAGCTTTATCAATACTTACCCCTCTGAGATTTGTTATTCCACCTTTCCATAGTCATATAACGGCAGTTCAAGGTCCTTGGGATAACTCTTTTGGCCCACTCAATTTAACTCCACCTCTACATGAGCTACCACGTAGTTCAAGAAAAAAATTCCTAAAGTTTTATGGTGATGGAAAGGTTCATCTTGATGAACATATTATAGCCATCAGCATAGCCTGTGGTGTAATAGGTGTGGATTATGAGGATGTAGTAGTTAGGCTATTCATGGAAACTTTACAAGTTGCTACTATAGATTAGTTTTATCATTTGTAGGCCCAGACTATGACTGACTGGAACACCCTCAAATCCAAGTTTGAAGCTAGATTCAAGCATGTAGAAGATGCACATGCCCTGCTGGCTCAACTCACACAAATGAAAAAGGAGCCTCATGAACCAATGAGGGATTTCATAGCCAAGTTAGATAAGCTAAGGAATAAGATTCTTGCTATTGCTTAGCCTACACTTGATAATCTCAAATTTTTCTTCATTAACTCTCAGCTGCTTGAAGTGAGTTTTTCGTTGAGACGTGCTGGCCAAATAGACCTTGCTACAGCTCAAGACTTGGCTACTGAGGTAGAAGATGACCTTATCTTGATAATAAAGATAAGGAGAGATCCAAATAGAGGTAAATCCTCTTCATCTTCTGAATATTCATCTACAAGTACCACTGATCCAATAGTGTAGAAACTAGCAAATGAGTTGTTAGCTCTCAGGAAGAAAATGGCACAAGGGATATCTTTAGCTCCTTCATATAGAGATATGCCAAGAAGGACATTCCCCAATCAGTCATACAAGGGCAATGCTACCAAAAATCAAGGACAGCCAAATCATCTTCCTCCCCCACAAGGGAAACTTACCATTGAAGCACCCCCAACCAATTCAGCAATTGGATATCTCAAAATAGAATCTAATTTCTCTTTCCAGCCTGAGTTAAACCAAGAAAATGATGTTGATCTCCTTGTAAAAGGCTAGGAAGAATTAGCTGGTGACTCCAACATTGGTTTCTTGAATTACCAAGATGAATCTAGAGGTAAAGGTGAAGTAGTTGATGGATCATATGCTATATTCACCCGATCCCAGAACCAGTCAACCCAGCAAACTAATAAAGGAAAAATTGGGCAAAGTTCTTAGCCTACAATTTCAATTGCCAAATGAAGAACTTCTCTACCTTTCTAGCCAAAGGAACTAGTGAGTAATAAAAAGGTAAGTACATCAAGCATTCCTCCATATTCAACTTTAATTCCACAAACTAGTACCACCCCTCCTAAAAACTAGAAAGATGAACTACCTTCCTCTATTCCTAGTCCATTTCAATCATTTGATATAATCGACGATGTCAAGAAGACTAAAATCCAAATGTCTGAATTTAAATTCTTGCAATCCAATCCTGAGCAGTTGAATAGGTTGGTGGAGTGTGTGAAGAATAAAGTTGTCCCTACAAGACAAGAGATTAGGAAGGTAACTCATGATCCCCCAAGGAACATGCCCATCCCCAAAAATCTTGTCATTACTCCTCCTGCTACACCTAGGAAAATAGAACCATTCTATGTCTCCCTGCTGATAAATGGACATCAGCTAAATAATTACATCATAGACTCAGGTGCATCAAATAATGTCATACCTACCAAAGTAGTTGAATCCCTTGTTCTCACACTGACCAAGACATTTGGGGGATATTTCCCCATGGAGAAAAAATAAGTGCCACTACTGGAATAAATCAAGGATGCCCAATTTGCATTTACCGCCTTTCCAAAAAAGAGCATCAAGATGATAGTCCTAGTGGCTGACGTCCTAGCCTCATACAACATCCTTCTTGGAAAAAAATTTTGCAAGTATGTTGGAGGAGAATTGAGCATGGACCTATCTGAAGCAAGGATCCCTATCAAAGGTATCATGCAGAGGCTACTTCCTAAAAAGGAATCAAAATATGTTGTCACTCAGACATCAACCCCTGATGCTCACATTCTATTTGAATCTTCAGGTAGGGGTAATTACTTCTTGACCATAGAGGGTATTCATGTTTTTATAGATGAAAGTCCTATAGGTGGCAATCTAAAAATTGATTCAAATAAGACATCAAAAGAATTGGTAGGGCGCAGTATAGATGAAAAAGCATCTTCCACTTCCAATGAAGAGAAATCTGATAAAAATTTGATTTTTAATGATGTTTGGATCTTGGAATCTAATGGCAACAATTCTTATACCAATGTTGAAGCCTTTCCTTCTTCATGCAAGTTACAGTTCAGCAACACCAACAACACAGTTGAATGTGAATCTCTGTTTCTTAGATTGAAGGCTGCTCAAGACCAAGATGTCAAACTCCTTCACACCAAAGGAGATACTGAGTTGATGGTTTGTCAAGAGTTTGATGCTGACAATCAAAACATGTGATAGACTAAACCAGTAGAATAACAAGCTATGGTAGTGGACTATACTACTGTACTCCAAATTTAGCAAAAGGAACTCTTCGCAAAGAGAGCAAGGAGTTACATTTTTTAGATTGAAGATCGCATCTTACCATGGAGCAAAAAGAGAGAGCCAAAAGGAATACACAGAAAATGTGATTCCTGGTGGAGATTTCTATTCGCCCATCACCGATTCTTGGGCCAAAATGGTTTCTTGCTAATTTATTAGGATAGAACGCCATCTTTATTGTCTCATAATGGGCAACATCTGAAGCATTTCAATTTGTGAAGTATCAAATAAGATCAACTTATACATATGTATATTTGTATAGTCTTTAGTTCTATTTTTGTGCTTTCATTTTTGTTTTTATCACCTTTCTTTTTGGGTATCATGACTCCATAGCCAAATGGCATACTTCAAGGAACTGGAGATGCTGGTTTCTACTCCCCTCAGCTTTTCCAAAGTTTTCAAACTGAAGGAAGTTCCCTAACTGGAGCCATCTTTTGTCCCCCAAAAAATATCACTCATTTTTGGGACAACATTTGAACTATTTTGGTCCAATAGACCAAAATCCTCTTTCCCCTTTTCAAAAATTGTTCTGAGCATTCAAAATCTTCATTATTCACGATTTTTTAGATTTCTACGGACTCTGCAGGCTTGAATCTACGGACTCTATAGGCTTAAATCTACAAACTCTATAGATATGTTTCTACAAACTCAAAATTATTCAAATCATTAGGTTCAACAAGTTCAAAGGCTTCTACAGGTGAGTTCAATCAAAAGAAAAAGTTTCCAACACTTAGTCATTTTTAGGATTGGTTCAACCAAAAGGGTTCATCGGTAAGCTTCAAAGAGTCAAGTGCTTTGACGAAGTTTATCAAGTTCAAATTCTTCATAGTTCAGTGGTTCAAAGGAGTGACCAAAATAAAAAGACAAAAGAGTGGAAGCTTCCACGTGTCACCTACTGGATCTCAGTTTCTAATAAATTTTAAAGTAGTAGAACGTGCCACGTGCCCCATTCTAGCTTAGTGGAGTGCACCAAGTGTCAACATCCACATGAATCTAAGTGATTCCTAAGTGTTTCTATATCATTTCTAAAGCTCAGTAGAAGCCACCATGTGTCATCTTCTATGGGACTCTCAAAAGGTATCCAAAGCCTCTATAAGTTAAGCAGATGCTACCATGTTTCCTTACCTATTTCACAGTGGAACATGCCATGTGTCACCTATTGAGATCAGTGGAAAATCAACTAAGGAATATTTCCTTCAGACAAATTGTCTAAAGAAATTCCTTTTGACTTTTTATCTAAAGGAAAAGAGTGGCAAGAGTCCACTGAAGGAGCAAAATCCCACTGAGAAAATTAAAGCCCAAAGGCCATCCCAAGACTGCCTGAAGGGTAGGTACCCTTACAGGAGACTCTCACCAAGGAAAGTGGACCATTTATCAAGACCCCAAAGGGAAATTTACCTCCGAGAAAGATCAAACCTCAAATTGTATTGGAATGTGCCATGTGTCCCTCATAAAGTTGTAGTGGAAGCTACCATGTGTCCCTTATAAAATTGCAATGGAAGCTGCTCAGTGTCATCTTCTGAGACATAGTTTCTAATAAGTTTAAAAGCTATGGAATGTGCCACATGTTCCATTATAACTTAGCAAAAGTCACCACGTGTCAACATCTATAGTTTCTTCCTTTTGTTTCATAAGGACTATGGTGGGCCCCAGGCGAGGTGCTAAGGTCAAGCAGAGTGCGACAAGTGTTTGCATCCACGTGGATCTAAAAGAGTCCTAAATGTTTTTATAGTGCTTCTATAATATCATCAGATGTTGCCACATGTCCTCACCTATTTCACAACAAAACATGCCATGTGTCACTTGTTAAGAGCAATAGAAAATGGCCAAGCAAACAAGAAAGACACAAAGGAATTGCTAAGGAGGATGATGGGCCCACAACCATCAAATTCAGGGTAACCAAGTAGTCATTGGCTTTCAAACAATGGACCCAAAGACATCAAATTTTTAGTAATGAAATAAATTTTGATCCTTATAGGCTTAAGCACAAACCCTGTAAACAAATTTAGCAACTGGCCAAAGAGATAGCCTGAGGGCTTAGATCATACAGATAAGGACAAGATACAACAAGGAAAGGGGGAATGATGGAGAAAGATCAAAAATATCTGTGCATAGGATATGTTTTTAGAAGGTAAAGTAGTTCACTAGGTGGACATTAAAGAGCACAAATATTTAATGGCGAAGCTTGTTTTTATGCATTGAGTAGAGCAAATAACTATGCACACATAAGGAAACACATCAAGCAGCCCATATTAAAAATTGATGCTCAATTCTAGCATATATCATGGATAGAATTTAAAATGCATTAAAGGCATTGAATGCATCGTAAGCCATTTTTGTGAAATAAAGTGCCCAAGTCTTTCTTAGAGCACTATTTATTGGACTCTCTCTTATTATTTTAGGGATCTGTCTCTGTTATCAAAAACAAAACTTTGCCCAAATTGAAAGTCATTACTAAGACTTTGAGCTTAGATTGTTGATCATATTTTAGTATTTGAATAAGAAAACAAGTGACTTTTTAGACTTTGTGCTGGAATAGCTTGGTTGTTGGGGAAATTGTTCTTATGTCTGTTTCCTTAATACATTTTTTTGTCCATTTAATTGAATAAGTAGAATTAGTGAAAATAATCAGAAAGGTGTCCTGAAGCCAACTGTGGAAAGACTTTATGCCCCTCAGAATTGCCTTTAGTGTGTTTTCTTTCATTCCTGTGTAAAGGATCTTGGGATGACTTTGTGCCCTCATTATCCTTCATTTTTTGTTTCTATGTAAAGGGCCTTGGGATGACTTTGTGCCCTCATTGTCCTTCGTATTGCACTCTTTGGTAGTTGAGGTGGAGACTTTGTGTTACATTTCATCCTGTTGTGTTACTACGCCTTGTTATAAGTTACTTGTCACCACCTGAAAGGTTCCTTTTGTCTACTGAACATCACTTCTAAAAGAAGAGGAGTGTCTTCTGTCATTTCATCAGGATTTCTCCTTTAGTTTGTGAACATCATCTCTAAAAAAAGAGATATGGATGGTTTATCCTACCCCTAAGTGTTATTTTTTGCTTATATATATAGTATATAGTTCCTGCATATTTATAGGGAACCTCCCCTTGATGAGAGGAGAGATTTGTCCCCTTTTGATGTAGTAAACCTGCACATTTGGCTGACCAATTTCCTATGTTGTGGTTGAAGAGACCTATTTTTCTCATCAGTTAGTTGATTAAAAAAATATTCACCCAACAAATAGCACACTTAAGAAGTTATTCCTAAATAAAACTCCATCAATAAGAACATAAGGAATAGATTATACTCTGAAGTACCTTATTTTGGCTCTATCTAGACCTTGTCGACACTCATTGGTTTAAAGAAAATAGATCATTTATTGTGTCTAACTTCTCATTGATTAATATGTAGCTATCATAGGATCATCATGAAGGGCTAAAATAACTTATTTTTTTTCCTTCAAAATATGAATCAAGGTGATCACATAACCCTTTTCCTTTCACTATCTTGGTTGTCTTGATTTCTACATCATACTTCGTCACTTTTGTGATCCAACCAACCCATTCTTCATTCAAATATCTTATCAAAATGAAGTCCTTGACACTAAGATGAGGTAGCAATATCTGAATATTTTTTTTATATAACCTATTCCTAAACTTATTTATACTTCTAAAAATTGAAAGTACTTACTTCTCTACATAGGTAGATCTTACCTCATAGCCCTCCAATCCTTGACTAAAGAAGGAAATAGGCTACTCCAAGTTTTCTTCATTTGATTTAGTGATCATTGAAAATATTACCTCATCATTTCCAAAGGTGTATAAGTTTAATTCCTTTGAGAAATTAGGACTTTCAAGAGTTGGAGCTTGGCAATAGCTTGTTTAATCTCTTCAAAACTCTCATTCCTTTTTCTTATCCAAGTGAACACTTCATATTTCCTTACCATAGAGGTTAGAGGCTTGAATAAATTATAAAAATCAAGAATGAACCTCCTTATGAAATTTATTTTTCCAAATAAACTTTGAAAAAAATTCTTGTGTTTGGGTAAAGCTAATGCCAATATTTCACTCACCCTTTCAGGATCTATGGATAAGCCCTTCTTTGAGATAATGTGTCCTAAAATGTAGCCTTCATGGATAGTAAACACACATTTATTTGGGTTAATATAGATTTCAAACTCTCTACATCTCTCAAAAATTTTCCTAAGATTTTTCAAATGATCTTTTGCATCCTTAAAAAAAATTGTGATATCATCAAGAGACATCAGCACAATGTCATTTATTAGACCTTGAAAAGCCATATCCATTGTATATTTAAATGTATCTCCAGCATTAGACAAGACAAAATTAATTTTAATCTAATCATAGGTACCCCATTTAGTAGTAAATATTGTTTTATATTGGTCACTTTCCTTTACCAAAATCTAATTATACCCTGAGTATCCATCAAGGAGTGAGAACCTTTCACTACGTACCACAACTTGCAAAATATGCTCCATGGAAGGAAGAGGATAATGATCCTTCAAATAAACTCTATTCAAGTCCATAAAATCAACACATAACCTCATTTCCCCATTTTTATTCCTTAAAAGGACTATGTTTGCCAACCAAGATGAATGCTAACTAGGAAAAATGATCTTAGACTCAATCAACTTTTTAAGCTCCTTTCTCATGAGAGGCCAAATATTAGGATTGATTGGCCTTTGTCTTTTCTTGATATTCTTAGCATTATCATCTAGCTCTATGGTATGTAGAGCTAGGTTTGGATCAAATCACTTTAAATCACTATATTCCCATGCAAAGACATTAGAAAATTCCTTGCATAACTCAATGAAAGCATGTTTTCCTTCACTAATACATACCTTCCCAAGAGCAAGTGACTTATCTTTGAATATTTTTACTCTCTCATAGTTTTCTTGCTTAGTATACATGTTTACCTTCTATTTTTTCAACTGATCATCATCATTGAAGATACTCTCAAGTATGACTAAGCCTTTAGGGAGCTTATTTATTTTCAATTGAATAATTTGCCTTCTATATTGCTATTATAGTTTGGACTAATTATTGGAAGAAAATTCAACCTCCTCTTGTATAAAAATAGATATTTTTTGGTCATTGTCAAACATTTTCCAATCAGTGATATTATCAGGTATAGAGGTCCTTATAATCACCTTGAGATGTGGCTAGTTCTTATCTTCTCTGATCCCCTTTGGAACATCAAACTGAGCACTAATTGTTGCCAACCTATCAGCATATTTGTTATCTTCTCTTGGGATAGATTGGATGTTGAAGGCTTGGAAATCTTACATAAAATCCCATACTATATTCTTATAAGACTTAAGCAAAGAGTTCTTAGTCAAAATTTGGCCTCTTACTTATATCACAACTAGCTCACTATCACCATACACTTGCAACTCTTTCACACCTCTTTTCCTAGCCTATTCAAGGCCATGAATGAAGGCCTTATATTCTACCACATTACAAGTATAATAGAAGTGAAATTTGAAAGAGGAATAGTACCTTTCCCTAGATGGAGAACCAACATTTCTCCACCACCTACTCCAACATTACTTATAGATCCATTAAAGAATAGTTATCATAAACCATCCATGTTTTCACTTGACTTCATCAAGTTTGGCATGAAAGAGTCCTCCTTATGAATGCAATATAATCCAAGACTAGCTTCCTCTATGAATTTTTAAGGATCATGCTAATAGTGCTCAGCTCCCAATTCATCTAGATACAAATAAAAAACTCCTTCAAGAAAATAGGTTGGATATTGATCCATGTGAAGCTCTTTCTCATCAAGAATTGCATAATTAACATTTACAACTTTAGGCATGTAGGGCTCTAAATAATTGTGATGAATAGGTTCTAATTCAATCTTCACCTTAATACCATACTTTATCCTAAAAACCATGAATCAAACTCTTGACTTCATGAATCTCATTGGTAGGGGCAATGACAAACTTTTATTGACTAGGAAAAGTAGCCAAGGTAGGTAATGTAACTTGACTAGGAGGCCACAAATTAGGGAACAATGGCATTGGTGTCCTAGGAACAATATTCCCTACCTAAACAAGATAGTTCTTAGCATTAATGGCTATCTCATAGGTAGCAGGTAGTGTATTCCCACCCATGTATTGGATCATCATGGCTACATCACTATTCAATGATTTTAGGTAGTAAAATAAGGCATAATTTGTAGTAAGTCTCACAAGGGATGGGATCCTATGCCATGTTTTTTGAAATATAGTGTTAAAAAACTATATAAATTCTTGTGGATCCCTCTTGATAGTGGTCATTTACTCATCTAGTGATAGATAATCACTCTTCTCTTCAAACCTCTTAGACAATAAACATCCTAGTTCATCCCATGAAGCAATGGAATTATGAGGTAGAGTTCCATACCAATCTAAATCTTTTATTTTAAAAGACAATATCAATAGCCTAATGTCCATATTCTCATGGGTGATATTATGAATGTTGCAAAAGTTTTCTATGTTTATTATATGTTTAATGGGAGTAATAAAAGACCTTATTCACTAAAATATGGAACACTCTTAAGGGTTATTTCAGGAATTTAGTCATATTAAGCAAGATTCAAAGGAAATGATTTAGTAAAGGTTTAAAAATGTTGGTTTCTATCCATCTTAGAGTGTATATTATGGGTATTAGAGGTTGAACTAAGTAAAAAATTAGACTTATTAAACACCAACTTCCTTGAATAAGGATGAGTATTCATAAATATGAATCTTTTGATAGAATACAAAGTAATTGCACAAACTCAAAAGGTTATACCTTTATCAATAGACATAGTGGTCACCTTTGGCATGGAAATTAAGGACTGATTAGCAACCAAAGAGTTAAAAACTTAGTGGAGTCACTAGGTACTAAATGTCAATGTTCTTATAGATGCAAGTATGCCAAGACCAACACCAATCTTGGACAATCTTCTTAGGACTTAGAGTCCCATTGGGCATGCCAAAAACTATTATTACTTAGATTTGCACCCCCTAAGGAGATTCCTAGCTCTCCTCATCCAATTAGGATAATTTAATCATCTCTCTTTTTTTGGGTAACAATTTGGTGAGATGAATCTCTAGAAGGGTTAGTTCCCTTGATGCACTCTTTGAAACACTCTCCTATTTATCAACTTGGTATGAAAAGGGTTACAAAGACAAAATAATAAAATGAAAATGTGATGAAACAATATTTAATTTCCTCCTAATGACTGAAATTTTACTACTTAGATCAAAACAAAGCCTTTTCACACAAAACTCAAAACACAAGACAATTTGTTACATCAATGTTTCATATGCTAGGTTCAAAAAGTATTTTGATACTTAGGAGGGTAATAATGATTCCTTGGGAGAATAAAATCATTGAAAACTTATATATCATGTATACATTTAAAATATAACACTAAAAAATACATGTAACAATTACTTTTTTTCACACTTGGTGAATAATCAAGGATAACATACTAGAAAAGATCATCTTCTACTAGACAAGACCAACAAGATTGAAAAAACACTCAATTTTACAGCATGTAAGTATGAAAATTCACTTTTTTTATTTATTAAATATATATTAAAGTACAAAATTGGCTACGGTTTCACCATAAACCAATGGAGGCTATTAAAAAGAGTCAAAAGAGTCAATATTTGTAGCATTTAAGAGAGGGGCAAGACAAGGGAGGTCCAAAGGTCACTTGGAGACCTATGAAGCTGAGAAAATATGCTAAATTTGCTTGATAAATCTATATAAAATTAACCATGGAATGTGAAGAATCCCAAGTGTCCATACAAGTCATGAAACTTATGAAAATGGCAGGAAACTCCTTGTTCTAACTCTAAAAACTACAATCATGATTTAGACCTATTTGAACATCCAAAAACTAACTAGGGATAGTTATAATGATTGGGATGAGAGGGAATTTTTTAGACATATCTTTCCATTCATTGGTTTTATTCTTACTCATCTAGAAACTCTTGGGAATGAACCATCACCATCTATAGTCCAAAAAACTCCTCTTTCATGCACCCTACACACTTTTCCTCGAATTCAGATTTATTTTATCATTTAAATCCATGTAATCGAGTGTATTATAGTTTTAAATACACTTCATTTCCTTATAAACATTAGGCACAACTTAAAAAGGTTCACACATGAAGTTTTTACCCTTCTCACCATTGTGTTCACTATGCCAGTTTTGACTGGCTGAGATGAGAGCTATTATTTGAAAACTTATAAGTTTTTTATTATAATTAAATGACCATATGGAGTTATTTAAAAATCCTAATATTCCTCCCAAAATTTATTTCATCTTTAGACCTCTTTTATAACTTGTAAAACACACAAAATGATCAAAAATACCCTATTTTACACCCTGTTCATACAATTTTGTATAGCTCAAAAGTATGGGAAGTATATTAAGTGAATCCTTTACAAGTTAAAATAAATTTAATGGTGAAAATATGTCATTTGGATATCTCTCCAAGTTTTTTTCTCCATCAGGTTTTGATTGAGGGTTTAGTAAGGTTTTAGGTAGTTTTTAGTCTTAAGATTTGTTCATAAATCTATGACATTTTAACTTCCAATAAATTCCACAAACATAATTTTATGATACCACACTAACCCATCCAAAATTATTTGGTATCCATTCATAGTATCAAAAAAGATATGAGTACTTGAAACCACCCCATTGAGTGTATCTTCACAATTCCTACATGCATAGAGTGTCTCTGAGCTAAGGGTAGCTTTCCCATAGGTATATTTTCATAAAAAAATATTATACATGTATAATTACATCTCCTTAACATGTCTCAATCATCTGGATATTTCATCAAAAGATATTAAAAATTTGGACCCCTAATTGGTTCTAGGTCCCATCAAGGCCTAATGGGTTTAGCATATACCTTGAAAGTTTGAGATACTTTAACTAATATCTCATGGTTGGGATGGTATATAATGATTATTAATGATTAATTAAATCTTTTAAAACCATAACATAACCTCCCAATGACTCATCTTTATCCTTTTCTCTCATTCATCAACTAGGCCTAGAGGAAGCTTGTCTAGTTAGACTGTGTGCAAGGGTATTTTAGTCATATTGAGAGGTTTTAGCCTAAAATAGTGAATAATATCACATATTTTCATTTATTACACCTAAAAATATGTTTATTTATGTTTCCAAAACCTTCCATCAAGTTCATTTTCCCATTTTGACCTCATTAGCTTGCTTTGCTAAAACCTAATTTTCTTTGACTGGCTGGCCTTTGAATTAAAATAGTGAGGTATATCCCTCTTCCAAAAGGAAAATTTAATATTTTATGAGTTTTATAAGGTAATAATTATAATTTTTACCAAATTATTTATCTTAATTTCTTTATTTAGGTACTTAACCAGCCCAAAATGCCCAAAAAAGGCCTCTAAAAATCCTCTTTTCTTGCATTTTTTCCTTCCACCTATGAATGACCCTTGTATGCTAACTCCAATGATTATAGGATTTCCTAAAATGTTTAATAAATATAAATAATTCCTATTAATCTTTTCATTCACCCAAAAAAACACTCTCCCTCTATGGATTCTTCATTTTCACCTATTGAGCTAAGAGTTTTAAGACCACTGTACGAACTGATAACTTGGTTAGGAGGAAGAGTAAATGGAAAAATCTTAATATTAATTTATCTTGTGTAAAATAATTATTTATACATAATAATCCATTTTTAAATTTATTTTAACCCTCTCTTTCTCCCTATACTAGTTCATCTCTTACCTCCATCTCATGCTTAAGACTACATAATGACTGTTTTAGGTGCATATAGGGGTTTTGGGAAGTCTATGTAGGGTTATTTTTTCTTATTTATAGATTATTAAGTCAAAATTATATTAATTTAGTTTATCTCATTTTTTTATTATCATTATAAACTCCTTTTTACCCTTCATATGCTCTTTAGCTTCTTAATTGAGTCCTTCCTTGCTAGACTGAGACACCCTTGCCTATGATTCCTGTAGATGTATACGCGCTTACAATATAGATTATTCATGATATGGATAAACTATTCATGAATAATTATAACTACCTATTAAATTCTCATATGTTAGGTTCACCTTATATGCCCTTTTGATTCATAAACTGAGTTTTTTCCTGCCTGACTACGAACTCTATTTTTAGACTACTATAGGTGAGCATTATCCTTAACTAAGATTTTTCATGGTATATGTGGACCTCCCTTGACCCAATTTAGGTCAAAAATTACATTTTTTAACTTTCACTCAACTAATATTCACATTTATAGGCTAAAACACCATTAAACACCTAGATTGAGTCATTAACTACCTTCCCAATGTAGGTGCCTATTTCTTTGTGTATAGACACCTATAGGTGGCCATAGTGCTTGAAAAACTATTTATCAACTTCCTATTAATGAAATTTTTATACCATTCAACCATTTAAATCATTCTATCCATGATAGTGTGTTCATTGCTGCTCTTTAGGGTGTCAAAAGACCACTCACAACTATAACCCTGTAGATATTAGTGTAGTGTTTCAATGTTTTTGGAGGCATATCTAAGGCTTAAAATAACGTATTTTTATTTAATTTTTTTCCTCCATTATTATCCTATCTATTTTACATAATATATTCAATAAGGTTTACCAATCTAGATGTTTTGTAACACTATGGATCATGTACTAGGAGATCCACAAAAAACCTCTAGAGCTTTGTTTTCACATTTTAGGGAAAGTTTCCCTAAACTCAATCATCATCTTAAAACATGATTTACACACTTATTATTTCCATTTTGACACTTTATATGGGTATATCATGGATTTTTTAATCATACCAAGACCTTAAGGAGGTGTCAAGTTGTTTCAACCTCTCTATACAAACATCTTAGTCATCCACTCAACCACATGTAGGTGGATATTTTGATGTACAGACAGTGAGTTGAAAATGAGTAGTATGAAAGATATCAATGAATATAAACTTTATATTCTCTCATAAAAAATGCCAATACACTTTTATCCATCTTAAGAGATTAGAACCATACCAAGCTTTTCACCTCTTAGCATGATGTCAACAAAACTTCTGTAGGTATGCATTGGGTTGAATGTGGATAGTGAGCATGAAATGGAATAATGGCATGGAGTAAAAACCTCATGGAAAAATAAAACTCATTTAAAACCTTTCCAGTACATGATTGACATCAATGATATCTTGAGACAAGATTTAAACATTGCTTTCAATGTGAATATCACATGCATACATATGAAATAGAGTAGGCAGGGTGCTTAATGATTGTTTTAGCATGGTGAATGAGCTTATGACCACACTTGAACCATTTTAAAATGTATAAATGAACTCTCTTCAACTCCTAATGGAATGGATAACTAATACACCATAATTACAACTCCATGAACAAGATGAAAAATCCCATACATGTGACTGTAAGTGAAAATGAGCAAGAATTGACTATGAGGAATGGCAAGGTTGAAAGTTTCTCCAAAATGTGATATGGTGAAACCAAAAATGGAAAGAGGTGAAATATATGGCCTTTATACCTATGGAAAACCATATTCCAATTACATGAGGCCTCTACAGGAGACCAACATTATGCAAACAAGAACTTTGACTGAGACTACACATGGTGGTATCTTCTTGCAACATGTGACAACTTGCCTATAAAAACACCATGAAACATAAAACTAAGTATGTATATAATATAATAAGGTATCCAACATAGTTTTAATTAAACATCACTAATTGGTTTATAAGAATTTGACCAAAATGGAGAAAAATCTATAGGGTGCATGAAACAACTAAGAAAAAATTAAAGTCATCTTCAAAAGGATGATTCATAAATAAAAATTAATCAATAATCATATTATTTATATGTAAATTAAGGTATATTAGTGTACTATCACCTCCCAAAATCATTTTCTTTGAAACCTAGTGAGCTATATATACTGAACACAAACTTGAAGGTCACTTTTGTATGTCTAAAAATGCAATGAAGTGGTGGAATGATTTTGGCTTTAAAATTTCACTTTCAAAGAAAATAAAACATTGATTTGAGTTTGAGGAATATGAAATTTAAGTCATTTCATGATATTTTCTCATGTGGCACACTTCCCCATGGGTCGTACAAGTGTTAAATACTTCTCTTTTTAGTTTGTTTATTGAATTTTATTTAAATAACCTACAAGATTCTAATGTAACTAAAACCATTGGTATGTAACCTGACCTATTTTATTTTTTCAAGGAATAAATGACACATGGGTACCTTGGGAACCATGCCACTTGCATTTATGACCCTTAAAAGCCCACTAAAAGACTCAAAATGATAAATAAATCCATTAGACCATGACTAAGGATAAAAATTCATTAGATAACATAAAATTAACTATAATAAATCCTATTACAAATATTTATACCCATAAACATCTAAAAAACCAAGTTTTTTACCTATGGGGGTCCAAATTTGACGTAAAAGTCAAATTTGGTCAAAACCTAGTATAATCAACTGGTGAAACGGGATTAAGGTGAGGAAAATAGGGATAGAATGAGTAAAATAATAGAGGAGTGTGAAAAGTAGGATTAATAGCTTATGTAATGGTTTTAAGAGCTGGTTGGATTGTAAACAATGTGGCAATAAGGGACAACAATCCTATGAAGCACCAAAGGTCTACCTACCCCTTTCCCAATGCATCCCTTAGGGCATGCACTCAAATAAATTGAGTCACAATGGGTTTATACAAGATTTAAAACATTATTATTTGATAAAATTTTGAAAATATTATGTGTATACATATTCCCCACTCTAATATCATCATGTGTCACTAAGGTGCAATAGGGTATGGTGTTTCGAGAAAGAACATAGTAACACACAATGATGATGCTAAAAAGTGTTGCAATATTTTAAAGAAATAATAAATTAAATTAAATGATTGAAAAGTAAATAACTTAAAATTAAATGTGATTTATACCTTGAATTACCTTTAATGTTGGATATTTGTCTATTATGTTGTTATTTTTTATTGTATAGGGCACAGAGGCTGCTTTTGATAAACCCAAGAATGCAAAACTAAAGAGCAAAAAAAAACACAAGAAAAGCCAAGATATCTGGTGATATGAGGATGGGATGTACTTTGTAAATTTGGTAATTTGGGGTGACAAGTTCTATGTTATACCAAATGACCAAGATAAATAATAAGAGTAAATTAGGTAACTAAAAAGCTAAGGCTACTAAAGACCAAAAACCTCAAACAAGTTATTCTCAAGTAAGAAATGCAAATTCACCAAGTCAAAATAAGGATAAATTTCAAACAAGATGGTAATCAAACAAATCATTGGTAAAATAAGAAACAAAATGGTAAAACAACATTGATTAGTGAGTAGTAACATTCCTTATCTCACTCAATAGTGGAAAAAGGTACATAAAAAGGAAAACAACATTGTCGAGTAAGAAGTAATAAGCCAACCACACTCAACAATGGAAAAAGGGTAAAAACTCATATGTCTTTAACATTAGGATGGTACAATAATGACAAATGGTAAAAATAAATTAAAACAAGTATAGAAATGTAAAATCATGGTGAAAAATAAGTAATCCATAGTTGATCAAACATGTTGTTTTGTGCTAAGGATAGATAAAATTGAAACAAAGTAGTTCTGGCATGTTTTTAAGATATGAAGAAGAAGGAATTAAAAAATAGGGAAAATATATTTTGAATAAAAAAATTTCTATCAAGGGAGAAATGAAATGTGTGGAGGGGATAATGAATGAAAAATCAAGGTAGAGGAACTCTTTATCAAAGTCAAGACACTCAAATTAGCTTTGTCAAAACAAGAGGACATTCAACCTTAAGGACTCTAAAGAAATTTTCTTATCTACACAATTATTAGGTCAATAAATGAAGTATATATATCATCTCATGAAGGATATAGGCATGAAAATAAAATGGACCTACCTTCCCACAACATATTCCCTATTCCTCAGGACCCCTTATAGAGTCATCTATCTATTGGGAAGATTGGGTACTTACATGAGAAAGTAATTAGCATCATAGAGTTTGTTGAATTCCCCTATTCCAATCTACTAGCCTACCACACCCTAATGGACCTTAACTATATTTGAGGCCAACTATAGAGTTTGAGATTATATTAGAGATAGGAGATGTGCTTATAATCATGTCTTTTTATGTGGTTTGAATTTTTAGATTGGTATGTTACCTTTTATATATCATTGCCTTTTAATTCAAATGATTTGGCTTTTAACTTTATTTTTGGATTTTTCTATTCCTCCTCCAAATAGATTTGGAAAACCAAACATGGGTTCTAAATATGAATTTCATTTGAATACTTGGGACAAGGTTGATAAGAGAAAGAAACTTCAAAGAGCATGGGGTCTAAGAGTCTAATAAATCTAGGTGAAATAAAAGTGTTATCTTAACTTTGACCTTGTTTTATCCAATGAGGAATGAAAGAAATGGAAATCAAGAGGAATGACACATGGAACAATTTGAATTATGTCAAATATCAAAAAATGTGACAAAGGGAAAAAAGGGACATAATGATAGTAAAGCATGATTCCTTATCATAATAATGAGGTAAATAGAGTAAAACATGCTAACATAGATTGTTGTGCAAATTCCATATATCAAAAGAAGAAAAAAATCTAAAGTTTGAGAACAATGATGTAAAAATATGAAAATATGGAAATTTTATGAGGAGGGTCAGGTCCTATGTATGGTCTTACACTACAACTTCATAAAATAGAAACCTAAGGGGGTGCCAACAAGTAAATAAAAGATAAAGTGAGATAAGCAAAAAGATGATAGTTTTATGTGGAGTGTCAGGTCCTATCCACAGTCTTATGAACCAAATCACAAAAAAAAACCCAAAGGGTGTAAAAAAGAGAAAATGAAAGAAGATAAAGAAAACTATGGTACATCAACAAACCAAAAGACCAAAAAAGAGGACTAAAGGTTTGTGAAAAGAAGGAACTTGATACAGAGGGAAAGACCCATGTAAGTGACCTACGAAAAGTGTTAGATAGATGTAGATAGAAATCATGAAAAGAAGGGAAGGATCCTACACTAACATATATATCAAGGATGAACATGTGAGAGACAAGCTTAGGTGTCTTGGAATGTTTCTTGAAGTTGAATTAGTTTATTAGCATGTAATGGAAAATAAAAGTGGGCATTACAAAATGCCTTAAAGGGTAAGTGGATGTAGGGATGGGCATCACAATATTCCCTAGAGTTTGAAATGGCATGTGGGTGGGCATCACAAGATTCCCCAAAGGCTAGAGTAAAATTTGTATGGGCATCACAAGATGCCCCACAAGCTAAAAAGAGGAGGAAAAGATAGGAAAAGATAAGTAGAGAGAACCCCATATAGTGTTTAAATGGATTCAAGTTGTCCAAGAATATGTTGATAAGAGATGTGATGCTTAAGGAAAGAAAAAGGATGATAAGTAAGAAAAATGAGATTTAGAGATAAAGAACTAAATTAGATAGATAGAGAACTAAGTTGGACATATAAAGAAAGAATAAAATTGTATAGGGTCGATTGGATTGACATAAAATAGATAATAGGGCCTAAAAACTATAAAAGGTTGACTGGGTTGACCTAATATAGCAAACAAAGGTTGAAATATAGTGAAATAGGAATACAAGGTCAATTGGGTTAACCTAGTTTTATATCTTAGACAAGGAGTAAGTAGGAAAAGATATAGGGTTGATTAGGTCAACCTAGTTATGTATTTAAAGGGCAAAAAAAGGTATAGAGTCAATAGAGTCAACCTAGTACTTCAAATATATGAAAAATAAAATGAAAAAATAATGAAATAAGATGAATAAATACTATAAGGTTTAGTTCACTTCAGGTTCACCAGAATGTATGAAATTAGAAATGCATCATGTCTATAAATTAATCCTAGCTCAAAGAAGATAAAGCATACCTACACTTTCGATTGGGAATACATTTTTTGAGCAAGAACATGACCAATATGTGGATGTACTAAACCTAATTAGGGGATAATTTGTCACAACACACCATGTTAGGAATGGTTTCAAAGCATACAGTCTAATACAATCATGCAACAACCTTAAAAGAGTCATAGGTTTAATGTTCACTCTATTCTAGTAAACAAGAAAGTTAATCTAATCTAGTGTACACCAAATCTTGTGGAAAAACATGAGGGGTTAGAAAAAAATCAAAACATGTATAAGAGAATCTCAATTAAATTAAGTATGAATAAGACCTAATACATAGAATATGAAGAGTAATATTAGTTGAGCCAATAATTATGCTACTTCTATCTACTAAAAGAGAGGAGAATAAAGTTAGAATATACTTACCTGAATGTGAACCCATGGAGACTCAATATTTCCCTAAGCCAAAGGGGCTTCGCAAGAGGTTGTTTTGATTTATAAGGATAACTAAGAAAAGCCAAAGCATCCAAGACTTATCCACAAAACTATATTATCTAAGTAGAAACCCTAAGCTAATACTCCTCAAGCAAAATGGTAGAAGTGCAGATTGTAAATAAGCATGAGAAAATAATAACTCTTGATTACATATTGAAATAATGATGAAATGATCCTGTATTTATATGTGGATCTCACCCTAAAAAATTATGAACATGTTGGTTGTAGAGGGTCTACCCTACATGTTTTCAAGAGATAAATCACTAGGTCTCAAGCTAGGTTGATCAAAGGGATAACAAAGCTCTCAAGTGAAAATACCAAAAATAATACAAGGTCAACCCAATCAACCCTATACAATAATCAAAGGTTGAAAACTATATAGATTTGACCTAGTATAATCAACTAGTGAAAGGGGATCAAGGTGAGGAAAAGAAGGATGGAAAGAGGAAAAATACTGGAGTGTACAAAATAGGAGTAATAGCTTAGTGAATGGTTTTAAGAGGTGGTTGGATTGTAAATAATGTAGAAATAAGGGACAAAAATCTTGTGAATCACTAAAGGTCTACCCACCCCTTTCCTAATGCATCCCTTAAGGCATGCACTCAGAGAGATTGAGTCTTGATGGGTTCCTACAAGATGTAAAGCATCAATATTTGATAAAAGGTTGAAAATATTATATGTATACACATTTCTCTATATTCTTAAGAGTAATGTGCTCAAACATTTTCCATGACTGAGAAAAAAATGCTATGGGTCCTAGTAATGAAAACAAAATTTTGTGTGTTTTCTATTATAAATATAGTATCCACACTAAAGTCTAGCCTAATGAGTTAGCACACTATTCCTTTCACATAAGACTAAGGTCTTGCATGCTCACCCAAATCACATAGCTTAAGATCAATTCCCATAGGTTTTTGTTGCATAGTAATACTTAGTTATATTCTTTGTGTCAAACATGTATTCAATTAGATATTCCATAAATGCAAAGATAGAATATTACAATCCTTAGAGTTATTAGTTCTACTACCATAATTACATAGATTAGTAACATTTTAGTTTTAGATTTACTTCTTATAAAATAAGAGATGTGCCACAATTCATGCTAAGTAACTCACATGACATCATTCATCATGAACACATGAAATTTGATAAAACTTACAACTTCATATAATATACTTAAACATCAAAAACTAATATTACATCCATCCATCATCCTTTCAATCCTTTACAATAGGGGTATTTATACTTATTTAACCTTGATCAAGTGTTTACAATCATTAATGACTCAAGGAATTATCCAATGAAGTCCCAATAGACTAAGAGTGATGGCATTCAACAAATAGTCTCCTCCTAAGTAATTGAGCCTTTATGCCCCTATATCTATGTTTTATGTTATATCCTTATTACTGTGTGTTCCTCTCCTTGCGGGCCAGTGAAAAATATTTTATGAATAAGGTTTGGATGTCATGTATGAATCATTATTTTAACTAATCCTAATTTCCACACAATCCTATCATCATCTACTTCAATTCCAAGTCCTAAGTCCTTAGGTTTCTCATGACTAATTCTTTTTTGATTGGGTCCTCTCGCATTGGTCCTTCTATGCCATTATCTTCTTGCACCTTGTAGTTTCTATTCCATAGTGATTCTATGCCTATCAAATTTTGCACCATGGTCCTTCTCTCTCATGTTAGTCCCACACCAAAAATGGATAATACTTATCCAAAATTTAGGGCCAACAAGTCTCAATCTCTCTAAGTGCATGCCTTAAGGGGTGCACCAATAAATGGGTGGGCATATCATCAGTGCTTCACAAGATTTTTGTCCCTTTTTCCACTTTTTATCTACACAATTGTTTCCTAAAATCCTTATCCCTAAGCTTGTTCTTCTATATTTCACACTCTCAAACCATTTTTAACATTTTTCCCCCCTTTCCTAACCTTAACCCCATTTCAATTATTCACTATGCTAGGTCAACTTTGTCAACTCTATAGAATTTTCAGCCTCAGTTCACTTTAGTAGGTTGACTGGGTTGACCTTGTATAATTTTAGGTGAAATTCACTTAAGGTCTATGACATCTCTTGGTTTACCTAGCTCGTGACCTAGTGAATTCTTGTCTAAAGTCATGTTAGGTCGACTAAGTCAACCCTATCAACTAAAACTTTTGGAAGGGCTTAGGGTTAAATCTACCTATATATTTAATTTCATTTCTCAATTATTTAGAGAAGAGAAGAAGAATTAAGAGTTATTTTGCATTTGATTATCTACCATTCTAATTGAGAAGAAATCTTAGGGTTTCATACTTTCTTTGGAGATATGGATCTTGTCTTGTGGAGAAGTATTTTGGATCTATTGATAGGTTGTGTAGCCTAGATCTAATTTATCCTTTTCATCCTTACATACCATAATAACCTCTTATGAATCACCTTATCTAAGGGAGATATTGAGGCTTAGTGGGTTCATCTTCAAAGGTAAGTATCCTTAACTTTATTCCTCCTTTATAAGAGTAGATTGATATGCATTTGTACTTCTCTTCCATGCATTATAATTCCATATACATTGATGTGAGTATATATTTTCTATGAATGTTTAATTTTATTATTTATAACCCCCACTTTGTGTCACAAGATTTGGTGAGCACTAAATTAGATTTTACTTTACTTATTATTAGTTTAGTGAGATATATAAAAACATAGGACTCCCTTAGGGTTATTTCATGATTGTGCTTGACTTAAGGCTTTAGAACCCTCCCTAGCATAGTCTATTATGGTAAGATATCCCCTAATCAGATCTAGAAGATCCCTATATTGGTCATGTTCTTAGTAATCTAATGTGTCCCCATTTGGAAGTGAATGTTATGATATATCTTCTTTGAGTTAGGATTGATTTATAGACATCATGCATTTTTAATTGCATACATTCTAGTGAACTTGGAATGAATCTTACCTTTGTAGGTTTTATTTCATTATTCTATCATTTTATTTTATATATATTTACAATAATAGGTCAATAGTGTTGATTTAGCTCTAACTTCTATGTGCAGGTTTAACACACAGACGCATCAATATGACTTTATTCTTCCTGTATAAGTTTTTCATCCAAATCAGATTACTAGGTTGACTTCGTCAACACAATACACTTTCAAACATCCAAATCAAGATATTTGGTTAACCCAGTCAACTTTGTATATATTTAGACTTCCAAAAAACATACTAGGTCAACCCTATCAACCTAATACATTTTACAAGTTTTCAACAAATAGGGAACTACAAATTTAGGTTAACCCAGTTGACCTAATTACCAAAATTTGTAAGTATAAATCAAGGTATTTTAAGAGCAATCTCATTTTTATTTGCATCCTCCAACCCACCAAGGTTATTTTCTATCCTTCTCTATCACTTCTGTTATTCATTATAGTTCTATTTTTCATAGTTTGCAATATTTAAAACTGCCCTTGTATAGTTAACTAGGTTGACCCTATCGACTTAGTTTTGTATTCTATATTATGTATGGAAAACTAGGTCAACACTATCAATGTAGTTATTTTTAATACCCTTGCTTCCATAGTATAGAAGTAAACTATAAACTATATCTTGTAATCTTTGCATACACTATTGTTTAAAGTGACACTATACTATGTTTCAAAGTTGGAATTAACACTTATATGATAGTAATTAGCTCACACTTTCATTTATTATTTCTTGCATGACTAGAATAGATCACATAGTCTAATCAGGTATTTTTTCAATATACCATTTAGTTACACTATTTTATCTTTTATACACACACTACCAAATCACAAAATCTTAAAAAGCATTTTAATAATTGTCTACCCAAGGCCTACCTACTTGGATTTTATCGCCAAGGGGGAAGCTGACTTGGTTTTATGGCCAAGTATAAACACATGGTTATGGTGTATATTTTTTATTCACCCAACATATTTATCATTGTGGTGTGTAAATTGATGGGGTAGTCCCTAATACCAAGCTAGTATTATTACCATACAGATCCCTTTCAACCTAAACATCCTAAAACCATCCTTAGATTGCTTTCTAGTTCCTTGCTTACATCCAACTTCCTATCACATCTAAAATCATACTCTAATAATCTAACAACATTCAGGATGACCACTTAGTTGGAATTTACTTTCCTAGTTGATTATTTGTTCTTTTCTCAAATTACATTTTGTATTATAAAAACTTTCATTAGCTAGCATTGGTGTAAGGTTTTGTGATGTGTGCCTCAATTGGATCAACTTAATTAACCTGATTGATTGTGTGTTTCCTTTCATGTCTTTCTTTCAAAATTCTTCTTATTTTAGTACATATTCATTCTGGTTAACACAATCTCTTACAGACTGTCTATTTTTCCCCTACCTACAATATTAGGTCAACCCTGTCGACTCTATACAAATTTTTAGCCTCTATTTATGGTACTAGGTTGACCCTATTGACTCTGTACACTTTTTCATCCCCTATTTCCTATACTAGGTCGACCATATTGACTTTTTACACTTTTTTATCCTTAGTTTCCTATAGTAAGTTGACCTAGTCAACTCTATACTCGTATATGTCTGTTCATGTCTCTTTGCTTTTACACTTATTCCTTATGTGGTTATATAGTCTTATTTCATAATGATGACATCTTTTTAGCCTTACCTTATTAAATAACATTACATAATCAAAGATTTAGATCATAACCTCACTTATTTTATTACTTCAGATGAAACTATTCACTTTCTTCCTTCATTGTCTCCTAATCCAAAACCAATCACTACACAATGTAATGTATTTGAGGTCATTCATCCTAATCCTCCTTGAAATACCAATGTTGGTAATCCTCCACCAAATAATCCTCCTCCTATCAACACTAATACCTCTCCTAAAAATACCAACCCACCTATTGATACAACTCAACTTCTTGCACAAGTCATAGAGTAAATGAACATAATGCAAACTTCTAACACCTCTCAAATAATTAACATGCAACAGCATTTATTAAACATGACTAGTTAACCACCTCAAGTCATCATGTCTCAACCAAATCAAAATTTTGTCCCTCCTCCTCTTAAATATGCCAATGGGAATATCATCCCTTAACATACTTTAGATAAAAAAATGCTTCAATATCTTTAAAATGAACATCTATCCCTATTAATTACATCCATAGATATTGGAAACATTTCTCCAATTATCACATATAATGAGACTAAGGACCCTACTATCTTTCTTCAGTCTTTTGGTAATCTCAATAAGGAATGGGTCTAAAATAACACTTTTTATACCACTAAGATCTTAGCCAAAACCTTTTTTTGTGATGCACTTGAATGGTACAACCAAATTCCTAGACATTCCATCTCACAAATATAGGATTTAGTCAATGTTCTAGTGAAGGAATTCCAACATGATGACCTTCTTTAAAATTACCTTAGCCATTTCATCAATGCCAAGCAACTTCCTAATGAAGCTTCTCATACTTTCATCAAACTATGGAATTTTCTCACTCACAAAGTGGAACATAACATGAATGATGATACTCTTTTAAAAATATTTGTTATTTATCTTAAATCTCCCCTTCAATACAAAGTTTTAATCTTTTCACCTAAAATTTTATAAAAAGCCTTAGACCAAGCAAAAAGGCAAGACTTTTTTATGAATCAATTTGAAACACCTCAAAAAACTATTAAAGAACCTTTCCAATCATTTTCTCATAGTATTGATTCACCCAAGCCTCCCTAACCTAAAAATGGAGAATCAAATTCAACCACTATTAACCCAATTCACCCTCCTTTGAGTCTAGAATAAATTAAGAATAAATTTACACCCTCTAAACCCATGATCTTTGATCCTTCTAAACCTCCTCCAAAATGGTACAATATTGATAAATTTTGTTGGTGGCATGTTACTATAGGTCATTCTCATGATTCTTGTTATGATCTTCATCAATTTCTTCATTCATCCTTAATTGGTCCATATTTCAATATTTATACTCTCAAAAAATAATGTTATCAAAACTATCTTCAAGCTTCTCAAATTAAATCTCAAAAACCATAGTCATATCAACATCAACTACCTAATAAACAACAAAAATTATCCCATACCTACACCTCATCCACTAATGTTGTTCAAACCACAGTTTATCCTTCTCCCTACACCAATAAGGAAAGGATAAATACCATGAACAACTTTAAACATATCATTACATCCATTGAACCTCAACCTATTAAGTCACATAAAACAAAAGAGTACCTATTTCAAATTCCTACTCCAAAATATAGCATACATGGTCCTCCTTTACCTCTTCATACCTCTCCTACACATCCTCTATCAAATTCAACATCCTTAAAATCTAATAAAGCAACACACTTACCTATTTCTAAATAAACCTACCAACCCAATGCAAATCATTTTTATGGTTCCATTTCACCTCAACACACCTCACATGTTGGGGCATATTGTGATGCCCATCCACATGTCCCTTTAGACTTTGGGGCATCTTGTGATGCCCATCCCTACATCCACTTACCCATTAGGGCATATTACGATGCCCACTCTTATTCTAAAATGCATAATAACAACCAAATTCAACTTCAAGAAACCTTTTGAGACTTATAGACTTGTATTTCACATGTTCATCTTTGATATAGATGTTAGCATAGGTCTTACTTATTATTTTTTGTCTCATTTTTTTTTGCATTTTACTTATTTTAGTCACACTTTACCATCATCATTATTCACCTTTGGGTTATTTGGTTTTATTACACATTACATTTTTCATTTTTTTTCATTT
Organism: Torreya grandis; assembly: GCA_037957365.1. Lineage (NCBI taxonomy): Eukaryota > Viridiplantae > Streptophyta > Pinopsida > Cupressales > Taxaceae > Torreya > Torreya grandis. The sequence continues at coordinate 1,631,370 of JARHVA010002197.1, read as the reverse complement.
TGGTTTTTATATATCTCTTTCATTTTTGTGTTTTTATGTCATTCTTTGCCTTAACAGCTTTATGATTATTTTTTCCCTTATTTATCATTCACCTTATTGGAGTTCACCTTGTGAATTATAGTGTAAGATCATGGATAGGACCTAGCCTTCCTCACAAATTACCACATTAAAACATCTTTAAACCATTTTTTGGAATTACTATTACTTTTATTGGTGCTTGTACTAGATCTGTTGTAGGTTAGCATGGATTTTTAGTGACATGATTGTCATAAGCATAGTTCCATCCCTTGTATAACACTATTTTACCTCCTTATTATTAGTTATGAGCATAGTCATCATTATATCACATATTAAATGGATGGATCTCTTATGATCCTCATATTTCCCTTATTTCCTTTCATTTGAGGCTTCCATCAATCAATTTTGAGATTGCACACTTACTTGTGGGAAAATTTAGGAGTCTTTAGACACTTTGGTATTTAGGTCTTTTTTTCTAGTAACCAAGTGTAAGCTCTCTTGTTTTTATCATCTTTAACACCCATTTTTGGTTTTATAAATCCCTATGGAGGAGGAATAGAAAAATCCAAAACAAGTTAAAATTCAAATCCTAAAATATGAACAAAAGGCAATGATTCAAAGGCAAAAATAATCTTAAAATATAGATCACACTAAAAGACATGATTCTAATCACATCTTCTTCTAGTTGAATCTCAAAATTCACAGTTGGCCTCATGATAGATTCGAAGTCCATTCAGGTGTAGTAGGCCAGTAGATTCGAAAAGGAGAATAAAAAAATCTTTTAGTGTTACCTAATTTCTCATGCAGTTATCCAATATTCATAGTAGACTGAAGAATCTATAAGGGGTCCTAAGGAATGGGAAACACATTGTGGGAAGGTAAGTCCATTTTAATTTTCATGCATATAGCCTTCATGGGATGATCTATATATTTCACTTCTTAGATCAAGATTTGTGTTCATTAGTCAAAATGTCCTAAGTCATTGATTTTGATAGTTATTAGCCTTTTTCACTTGCCTAGTATGTTTCATCCTTGATAAAGATGTTCACATCACCCATGTGGTGATTAACATTCCTTATTTTACATCATATTTTCCTTATATTCCCATTGTTGGATATTATTTTTATCTGATCACATTGACCTTATTATGCCTCTTGATTTATAATTTGTAAGTTATATTGTAAGACCATGGATAAGACCAGGGCTTCCTCACAAACACCCTTACACCATTTTCTTACCACACCATCTCATTGTCATACTAATTATGTCATTCGGTGGTTGTGTTTTCTTACATTATATCTTATAACAAGAACTAAGTTTGAGTTTTCATCCTTTATAGCTTTTGATTTTCATTTATCCATCATGTTCTTGTTTGATTTTTACTTCACTTATCTTATATATGGAATTTGGAATTTTTACATGTTTTTATTTATGTATGATTTATTCATGTTTTTATTACATCTTTACTTATATTTTATTTTCTTTTATTTATGATTTTTTCACCTTCATTTTACATGTTTGTCTTACATCTTGACTTACATTTCATTTTCAGTCATTCATATTTTTATTTTTATTTGATTTGGCATGCTTATCTTACACAGGGTTACTTGTCACTTAGTTACATATCTATGTTCAAATTTTATTGCATTTATATTTCAGTTATCATTTATGTTTTACATGTTTCCCAATGTGATTTAGTATGTTCTACATTCCTTTTTGTCATTTATGTTTTGCATGCTTCCCAACGTGATTTAGTATGTTCTACATTCTTTTTTACCATTTATGTTTTCCATGATTTTCAATATGATTTATTATGTTATACTATAATTTTTCATTCATTTTCCAATCATTTTCCATTCATTTTTCACCATTTTATCATTCATTTGCCTTTAATATTCTAACTTCAACTTAATAATCCTAATTTTCCAATTCTCCTAAGTCCCTCATATCTTTGTCTCTACTAATTCATTTTTTGAACTATACAAAGTTATGGAATCATGATTTCAAATAGAATATTTTTCACTATTATATACCTATACTCTAAACATTTTGATTTTTTTTTATTTTTTTCACTAATCTCTACATTTTTGCCTAATGTTCTTCACATTTGGACACCTTCACTTTTCTTACAGTCTAATTATTTATTTACAGCACTAAGGTAAGTAAAGGCATGTATTTTCCAATTATATCCTTTCATTTATATTATTTTCTCCTTACTGCATTTTACTTAGAATTAATGTTATGTGTTATCATGTTCTATTCCTAAAACACCAACCTGTGTTGCACTCATGTGACACGTGATGAGCTTCAAGTGGAGAATATGTATACATAATATTTTCAAACTTTTTTTGATTACTAACACTTTATATCTTGTAGGAACCTGTTGAATCTCAATCTCTATAAGTTTATGCCTTAAGGGGTGCACCAAGAAAGGGGTGGGCAGACCATTGGTGCTTTGTAGGATTGTTGTCCCTTTTGTCACTTGTTATCTACATAATTATCTCTTGAAATCCTTATGTTCTTGTCTATCGCACACTCTCCATCCATTTTCTACCTTTTGTCCCCCTTTTCCTAACCTTAAATCCCTTTTGATTGTTCACTATACTAGGTCAACACTATCAACTCTATATAATTTTCAGCCTCAGTTCATTGTACTAGGTCGACTAGGTCGACCTTGTATAATTTTGGGTGAAATTCACTTAGGGTCTAGATCAAATCTTGGCCAAACTAGCATGTGACCTAGTGAATTCTTGTCTAAAATTGTGTTAGGTCGACTGGGTTGACCCTATTAGCTAAAAATTTTGAAAGGGCTTAGGGTTAAATCTACCTATATATATAATTTCATTTCACCATTATTTAGAGAAGAGAAGAAGTAATATTTATTGCACATATGATTATCCACCATCTACTTGAGAAGTAAGATTATGGTTTTATACTTTCTTTGGAGATACATATCTTGTCTTGTGGAGAAGTATTTTGGATGCATTGTTAGGTTATGTAGCCTAGAGTTGATTTATCCTTGTCATCCTTACATACTAAAATAACCTCTTGAAAAGCACCTTGTCCAAGGAAGAGATTAAGGCTTAATGGGTTTGTCTTCAAAGTTAAGTATTCCTAACTTTTTTCCTCCTTTGTAAGAGTAAATAGATATGTAATTTTACTTCTCTTCCATGTATTAGGATTTTGTATACATTAGCATGAGTATATGTCTTCTATGCATGTTTACTTTTATTATTTATAACCCCCACTTTATGCTACAAGCTTTGGTGAGCACTAGATTAGATTGTACTTTACTTGTCATTAATTTAGTGAGATATAAAAACATAAGACTCCCTTAGGGTTATTATGCGATTGTTCTTAACTGGAAGCTTTGGAACCCTCCCTAGTATAGTGTATTATGGTAAGAAATCCCTTAATTGGGTATAGAATATCCCCATATTATTCATTTTCTTGATTATATAATGTGTTCCCAATCAGAAGTGTATGGTATGATTTATCTTCTCTAAATTAGGATTGATTTATAAACATGATGCATTTATGATTGCATATACTTTCCTTCTATCTACCTATCCATATAATATGTTTTCCATATATATTTTACATATTTACTCATGATAAGTTTAGTCTATACAAAAAATATCACATCCTAATTTCTCTCTAAGATGAATAACCTATTTTATCCATGGATTATCATGGTGTTAGTTGATTAAATAATATTTGATTAAGATTTATGTCATATGCTGATTATGAGATAGTTATGTGTTTCTTAATTTACATGATTGGTTTGTTATGAGATAGTTATACTTTTATACTTTGTACATTATGATAATGTTTATTAGTTATACAAAAGTATTTTATGGATATATTTGTGTTTCAGTCTAACTACCCTCATTTTTATGAGGTGGATGTAGGATATATCCATCCCTCAGAGTGTGATAGAGAGAGAGTTTCATCAGAGAGGGTGGTGTAGATAGAAATGTTACGGGATGATAAAGATTGAAACTAAAAATCCATACACACACCATAATAGCATATCATATTTTGTAATTAATTTTTTTAGTATATAGTTTTAGTATGCTTTATTTTCTATTTGAATGTATGTTGTGATCTTTTGTGTTCTCAAATCATTTTATGTGATTATGTGATTTCACTAATCTAGTTTTTGTTGATGTTATTAGTTAGTTGATTTGATAAATCTATACCTAACTAGTTAAAGTGATTTATCGTGGTGTTGTACATAGTTAAATATTAATTTAAAAATGTTTGTTTGGATTCTTGGTTATAAATAATCAATGTATATTTTTAAATAATTAAGTTAGTTTTTTATTGAATATTTACATTTAAAAGGATACTATTATTGATTTTAATAGTACTATTCTTGGGACACATTGTCCATGAAGGCAAACTTTTAGGACACATTTTCTCAAAGAAGGGCTTGTCCATAGATCATAAAATGGTGAGTACAATCTCGGCATTGGATTTACCCAAACATAAGAAAGGTTTACAAAATTTCTTTGGAAAAAATAATTTCATAAGGAGATTCATCCCTGATTTTGATAATTTATTCAAGCCTCTAACATCTATGTTAAGGAAGGATGAAGTCTTCACTTGGATTAGAAAAAGGAAGGAGAGTTTTGAAGAGATTAAACAAGCCATTACTCAAACTCCAACTCTTGAAAGTCCTAATTCAAAGGAATTCAACTTATATACCTTTATAAATGATGAGGAAATTTTTTCCATGCTTACTCAATATAATGAAGAGAACTTGGAATAGCTTATTTCCTTCTTCAATCAAGGTTTGGAGGGCTATGAGGTAAGATACAACTATGTTGAGAAGCAAGTACTTTCATTTTTTGGAAGTCTAAACAATTTTAGGCATATGTTATCTAACAACAATATTCACATATTGGTACCTCATCCTAGTGTCAAATACTTCATTTTGATTAGATATTTGAATGATAAAAGGGCTCGTTGGATCATAAAAGTGATGAATTATGATGTACAAATCAAGATAACCAAGCTAGTGAATGGCCAAGGGTTATATGAGCATCTTGCCTTAGATTTGAAGGAAAAAAGGGGATTATTTTATCACTTCATGATGACTCTATGATAGTTGCATATACATCAATTAGGAGTTGGACACAAGATATGATTCATTTTCTCCAAATCGGTGAGTGTTCACAAGGCCTTGATAGAGCTAGATGAAGGTACTTTAGATTGTAATCCATTCCTTATGTACTTGTTGATGGAGTTTTGTTTTAAAATGACTTATAAAGTGTGTTATTTAGGTGTGTTGAATTAGATCAAGTTGAGAAAATACTATTTGAGTTTTATAATGGACCAGTTGGTGGTCACTTTGTTCCAAGAACCATAGTTGCTAGAATTATGAGAGATGGATACTTTTGGCCTAGTTTTTTCAAATACACCCATGCTTGGGTAAGGAAATGTCAAAAGTGTGATCTCTTTGATGGTAAAAAAAAGCTTGTTGCCTTTCCCCTTCATCCAATTTGGGTTGATCAACCCTTTATGTAATGGGGTTTAGATTTTATAGGCCTAATCAATCCACCTTCTAATGCTGGTTACAAGTGGGTGTTGAATGCTACAATTTACTTTACAAGGTGGGTAGAGGCTATTTCTCTCAAGAAAGCAAATTAAAGTTCATTTATAGACTTATAAGAAGACAGTGATAAGGTTTGGAGCACCTTCAATAATAATTTTAGATAATGCATTAGCTTTCCTTAGGATAAATATAAGGGAATGGACTAGCTGAGTCCACCAACAAGAATCTAATTAGGATTATAAAGAGAACAATGGAGGAGAATCAAAAGAATTGCCATTTCAAGTTGAAGATAGATCTTTGGGATGATAGGATCACCCCAAAAAGAGCCATTAGAAACTCACCATACACACTTGTTTATGGTAGATAAGATATACTACTTATTTCACTTGAGTTACTAGCCTTAGATCTCACTTATCAGCTACAAATGATAGAAATTGAAAGCATGAAAGTCAGGTTGTGTGAGTTGATAGAGCTTGAGGAGACAAGAGATCAAGCCATGCAAACCATGAGAGCTCACCAAGATCAAACTAAGAGATACTTTGACATAAATTCCATGTCGAGGAGTTTCAAAGAGGGAGACATTGCCCTAAAGTGGGATGAAGATAGGGCTAAGCCTAGAAGACACACAAAGTTTAATACTTCATAGAGTGCCCATTATGTTATCACCCTATGCAAACAACACAATACCTTCTAAATCTAAAATTTGGATGGAGAGGAGATTCATATCCCAGTCAATGGGATATATCTCAACCATTGCTACTAAGTTTCTCCTCTCTCCTTGTACATAATTTGTGGTTTCCTTGTGTTCCCTAAGTGCTTGTACACATGTGTGATTTAGTTTGGTGTCTTGTATTGGTTTGTTTTGTTGTGTTTATATTAGTGTGTTTTAGGCAATTCACTACTTTTTTTCTTTAATAATCCATTGACTCTATTATCCCTAGATAGGATAAGGCTACTAGTCATTAATATAACAAGCATACTCCCCTGTGAGCCACCATTTTGTTGACCAAGTTTGACTTTTAGGTCAAAATTAGACCCTTATAGGTAAAAATATGTTTTATTATATGATATAGGGGTCTAAATATATTATCATGAGAGTATTTTATGTCATTTAATATTATTTAATGTAATTTTAACCTTACTCTTAGTTACATTAGTCAATTTGGAGTCATTTTATATGTTTTTAAGGGTCATAAATGCAAGTGGCACATTTCCTAAGGTGAAAAAATGTCATATTTTCATTTATAACATAAAATAGGTCATATTACATGTTATTTATGTTAAACATTAGAATATGGTAGGTTCCCTAACTAAAATTACAAAAACAACTAAAAAGAGAGCAAATGGCACTTGTATGACCTTTTTGGGAAGTGTGCCATGTGGAAAAGATATTGGAGTCATATTAATCTTCAAAACACTCATATCCATGATTAAATTTATATTAAAGTGCCATTTTATAGTAAAAACTATTCTACTCATTTTTGGGTTTCTTAAACACACTAAAGTGACCTTCAGGTTTTTGCTTGGTATGGATAGCACAACTAGTTCTAGGGAAAATGATTTTGGGAGGTTATTTTAAACTCAAATATATTAATTTTACTTTAACTAACTTTATAAATATTTATATTTTCTTTATTAATAATCACTAACAAGTTGATTATTGTTTTTTACTAGTTGTTTCATGCAACCTATAGGTTTTGCTCCATTTTTGACAACTCTATACAAACCAATTCATGATGTTGGCTCTAGAGGATTTTTAGTTCCTTCTCAAATGGTATCCATTCTTGGTTTACAGTTTCATAATGTTTGGATGAATAATTTAGTTCATGTTGTAAGAGGGTGACACCAAGTGTAGTTCTAGCTAAAGTGCTTCAAGTTTGCTAAGTATATTATCTTATAGGTGTCACATTCAACTAGGAAATAGTGTTTCATAAGACTCTAGGTCATGTTACCAGATCCTTTCATGTTTGGGTTTCACCATGTTACCTCTTGGTTTATTCCCAAGCTTGTCTCCCTGCATTGTCAACTATTTGCATATTTTTAGCTACAGTCTCATGCATAAGCTTGTCCCTCCTATTATGAAGTGGTAATACAGGTGTATTGGCATATCCAAGACTTTATGATTTTAATTAATTTATTTTTTATGCTTAATTAGGTGTATTTTTGGCCATATGTTCATATCCCATGTTAAACAGTCATGTGATGCCCTTGCTTACTATATTTCATGTGCATACAAGTGATTTTCATGTTGTAACTAGTGTTTTGAAGCTGGTTCCAAGGTATAAAGGATGGAAAACACATATTTGAATATTAAAAATGGTATTTGGGTTGTCTTGAAGCTAATTCATCATGTTTTTACCACATTCCATTGATCTACTTGTATAATTTGCTCAATGCATACTCATAAGACCATTTGTTGACATCATACAGAAGTATGAAGAGGTTGATTTGTGACACAACTCCTTAGTTCTACCTAAGGTCCATTTTGAAGTTTTTAAAAGGCATGTGAGTTTATTTTTTAATTATATTTCTAGTGGTTCATACCCAGTCCAATGTTTGAACATCAAAATACCTACCTACAGGTGGCTAAGCATGGGGTTGGGGTGTTGAATGGAAGAGTTGAAACAATGTAACAGATATTTGAGGTCTTAAGATAAAAAAAAATTCATAATATATGTATGAAAATATCCTAGAAGTCAAAGAAGACATGGAACCAATTTGAGGGTCAAGGACTAAGTTTAGGGATGGAATCCCTAAAAGAGCAAAATAGACCTCCAAAGGGTTTTGGTGGACCTTCTATAGCATATTTTCTAGGTGTTTTAAGACATATAAATGGTTGAACCTTGTATCCATATCATATGAAAAGGACCCTATAAAATTTTGTAATGAAAAGACTAGTGGAAGATGGTTTTACAGAGCTTCAAACATGCCACAGAACACACTGAGACCCTTCAATGACATCTATAGACATGTAGATGCAAATAACCTTTTGGTCACTCTAAGAAGAAACAATAAGTAAATGGTTATGTTAAATGATTCTTAATTGGTATATTGAGGTATAATAAATTCAAATACACCAAGAGAGGACTAGGGCAAAGCATTTTATACACATGACCATCTATAGGCACCCCTTCAGGCATGGAACTAGTAACCTATAGGGGTTAGATAGGTAGGGAGAATAAATAATGGTCTATGCATGGTTTGGATGGTTTTTTAGCAAATAAAATGTGAATTTGAGGCAAGGATAGTGTTATATTTTTAAAAATTAATCTAGGAAGGCCTCTTCATCATCAAATCACCCCAACCAACCCCTATATGACCTATAGGCAGGGGTAAAAGGGATATCTCAATCAATAGGGGTAGTGGAGAACCTAGTTCTGACCAATTATGTAGAATTGGAGTGAAAATGAGTTATAAATACTTCATAATAGTTTTAATATAATCACTATATCCTAATACACCATTAATAAGTACAAAATATCTGAAGACTAGTTATAGGGGTCCAAAAGCAAGGTGTCACAGTCAAGTTAGTAACCTTATATTTTGATGTTAAACTGATATATAAGGCTTTCAAAGGTGATTTATATTTAAAAAACATACCAAATGACACATAAAAATTCAAGGAGAGTCTCCAAATCATCATGAGCATGGCTCAAGTAATAAGAGAGACCTACAAGCAAGCCTAAAGATAGGGGTCTCAATCAAGATCTCAGTCAAGATACCTAGTTTGAATTAGGAATGCATTTGAAAATCCAAAGGATGAGTTTGGATGGTATCCCAAGTATGTGAACACCTAAATGGAAAATATGGTGAGATCATGAGTAAAAAAATAAAATCTATAAGATATCTACAAGTTTTAAGACACTTATTCTCAGTCTTACAACAAGGTATAACCTAGCAGACCAAGTGGAAACATAAAATTGTCCAAGGAAGAGGTGAAGGTTCCAGCCAAGGTATAATGATTCATGATAGGTATTAAATTTTTTATAAAATCCCAGCATCTTACCAAAATTATCATCTTCATTCCCTACTTGGCCAAAGGGGCAACATTTTGTATAATGAGCTTGGAAGCCTTTTGCCTAATAGGCAAGTATGAGAATTCAAGAGGAAATGAGTTTTTTAAGTGATTCAAAATATCCATAAGCATTAATTTCACATTTTAAACATTTTTAATCCTCCTAGATGTATTGGTGTGGCTATTAAAAAGGTCACTCTTAAGAGGGTTTGAGAAAAATGCACAGGAAAATAAGGTTTTTTAGGTCTTTTTTGGGCATTTGGAGATGGTTATCAATCCAAAACATGAAATTAGACAAAAAAATCTGGTAAAAATTATCATTGTGACTTGGAATAAGATCTCAAAAACACTCAATTTTCATAATTAATGAGGGTATATACCTCTCTATTTTATCTCGGAGGTCAGCCAGTCTAGGAAAATTAGACTTTGGCAAAATGAGCTTTTGAGGTCAAAATGGGAAAAGGACTCAAAAAGGAGATCTTTATAAACATTCATTAAAACATATTATTAGGTTTATATAAGTAAAATATGGTGATAAAAATTTATATATCAATCTTAGACTCCTCAAATTATCCCTTTTCCCTTCACACATAGTCCAACTAGATAATGTTTCTACTAGGTCTAGTTGGTGGATGAGAGAAGTAGATAATGTAAAGTGACTTGAAATGGTTATTTATTGGTATTAAGATTTTAAATTGGATATAAATATTCTTAATACACTAATACAACCATTAATGTACCAGTCTAATAACATCCAAATCCATCAAGGTGCCTAGTAAACCTATTAGGTTTTGAGAAGGCCTAATGCTAAATGGCAGCCCATTTTCAATTTTGACTCTTGGTAGACTATATAGATGATTAAGGTATGATTTTTATGGTTAAAATATAGGTTTGGGATATCTTTTTAGTGCATATAACTTATCATTAGATCCATCTTTGAGCACAAAACCATTCACCATTATGAAAAATTGGAAAAGCAAGCTCGATAGGGTAATTTTTGGAAATCACATCTCCTTGGAGGGTCTAAATGGGATAAAAAGTACTTTAATAGGAGTATATATAATGTAATTTTAAACTAAATTTTGGAATTGGTTTTGAAATTGAATGTGCAATCTTTATAAACAATGGTTAAGAGCAAAAAACTATTTAAAACCCTTGTAAAACCCTTAAATGAACCAGATGGGGAAACTGAGATTGGAAAGATAATATAAAGATAGTTTGGAAATTAAATATATTTAAATATGGATAATACTCCATTATGATCCACCCCATGCAAATTTTTTTTACATAATTTTATGGACAACACGCAAGACAAGGATTTTCTCACCATTTTTTGTGTTTTATAGGCTACATGAGGAGTTGGAAAGTGAAATAAAGTTTGGGTGGAATATTTGTACTTATAATAACTCCCTATGTCCATTTTATTCTAGGAAAAATATTCTAAGTTTTCAAACAATTGCCTTCCTTTTAGTCAATCAAAACTGGCATAATGAACACAAGGGTGAGAAGGGTGAAAACTCTAAATGTGAGCCTTTTTAAGGTGTACCTGAGTAGTTCAAGTCCATGGATAGCATTTAAAAGTGTCATTCACTCCATCCCACGGATTTTCATGGGAAACTAAAGCCAGTATGAGGCCAAATGTGAGGGGTGATAGATAAAAGGAGTTTTTATATTCTATGTAGTGATGGCTTCCTTCCAAGAGTTTCTAGATGATTAAGATCAAAACCAATGCATGTAATTTCATTCTTGAAGGCTTTCCATCTTATCCCAATCATAATACCTATCCTTAGTGGTGGGATGTTCAAATAGGCCCAAATGATAAAGGTAGTTTTCTGAGCTAGGATTGAGAGTTTTATGCCATTTTTCATAAATTTAATGAATTGTATGGATAATTGTACCTCTTTACATTACATGGTTCATCCCATATCTCTTTATCATGAAATTTTAACCCCTTTTATTATATTTAAAAGTGTCCAAGTGACCTTCAGACTTCCTTTGCCTTGCTTCTCTCTCAAAAGCTATAAATATTGACTCTTTTGCTCTTTTTAGCATCCTTCCTTAATTAATGGTGAAACCTACTTGAATGAATCTTGAATAAATAAAAAAGTGACTTTTCCTACTCACATGTTGTTAAATTGAGTGTTATTTCAATATTGTTGGTCTTGTCTAATAGAATAATATATTTTATAGCATGTTATCCTTGATTGTTCACCAAGTGTGTACAAGAGTGATTGTTACAAGTCTTTGTTAGTGTTATTTTCAAGTGTATAAGTGTATTATAAATTTTCTATGACTGTATTCTATCAATTAATCATTAAATTCTCTCCTAAGTATCAAATACCTTCTTGAACCTAGCTTATGCAACATTGATGTGACAATACAACTTAAATTGTGAGTTTTGTGTAAAAGAGGTCTTGTTTTGACTCTAAGTTGTAAAATTTTAGTCAATATGAGGAAATATACTATTGTTGCATGACATTTTTCATATTTATTAGTTTTTTCTTAACCCTTTTCATCCAAATTTTATAGGAAATAAAGTGTTTTCAAAGATTGCATCAAGGGAACTAGCCCTTCTAAAGATTTGTCTCAACAAAATTGTCACCCATAGCAAGAAAGATGTTTCCATTATGCCACTTGGTTGAGGAGAGCTATAAATCTCCTCAATGCATAAAATCCAAGTGACAACCTATAAAAGACATAATTAATTATAATCTTTTTATTTAGTATTAACATAATGTAAGGTGTTATAAAATAATTTCATTATGAAGTAATTTTATTAATGTCATTTTGTTTGTCAAATTATTTACTAAATCATATGGTTTTTAGTTAAATCTAGAATATTAACTAATAGTTTAAATTTGAATGAAAAGAGTTTGATTTTGATTATTTGGTAACAATAACAATAGTATTTTAAATTAATATTTATTTTACCCATACTATATAGTCATTATGTTAATTGAATAGTCGATAGTTGACATTGCATAGAAAGATAGTGATTATTGATTAGTCGAGGGTCGATATTGCATGGAATAATATTTGTGATTATGGTTAGTAGTTTATTTGGTTTTGGATATCCTAAGTTAATTTGATGATGGATTTGATTTTATTCAAATGCATACATATTTTGTAGATGATATATAATGATTATTTTATTAATCATTGGGAAATTTTGAGATGATTAGGGTTTCTAAACACTCATTGGCAGTTAACCATCATTCTTAAAAAAATAATGATGGAAGTTTGGTTATGGACTACATGATAAATGGTGGTGAACTATAACTTAGTGTGGGTTTTGTTGAGCTATTTTGGCATGCATATTTTCAGTAAGTTTGGTCTACCATTAATGGAAGAGAAATTCATGTCAAGTAAGGTGATGGGAATGAATAAAAGAAAAGAGAAGGAAGACTGAGAGGAAGGAATACGAGAAGTAGAAGGCATAAGGATAAAAATAAAAGGTATTTGGGCTAAGAAAAGAGTGGATTTGGGTTCTTATCATAATAAACATTTGTTACAAGTTAGTATTGTACTTAAATTCTTGAGTGATATGTTTGATAGATTTGTGGAAAAGAATTGATTTGGGTTAATGGGTTTCATTTATTTTGAAATGATTTATTAAAAAAGGGGTTGTATGTAGGACCCTATGGATGGATTGACCATCCATAAAACCCTACATCCAACCCCATAACCCAAAGGGAAATGGGTAGGGATGTAGGTGTTCTCCATATTTATCTACACCTCTGTGAAAGATCTATCTTAAACCCCTTTTCAATTTGTAAGTCTTAGCATATTTATTGATGGATTATTATGTTTTTATGGAATCTTGATAAGGTATAATGATTTGGGTTTAATTTATCAAACTAGTCATAGGACATAAGCTTTGGTTCTAAAACTTAAGAAAAATTCTATACAGGTTACATGGAGTTCGACTATGTTATACTAGGTTAGAATATCTTTTGGGAGAAATAAGTTACATGTTTTTATAACTTATTGATTGTGAAATATATATATGTTATGTGTTTTAAAAATTGGTCGACTATGTATAAAAATATTTGTATACACTAATTTTTACATATGTATATATTCAGCCTAGTGCTCAATAAAATTATACATACACATACACACACACATGAATTTGTATATATAGATAAAAATGTATAAATGGAAGGTTGTGGTTTCATTTAAATTTTATTGGTAAATATTTAACATGGTTTGATATGGGTATGGCTATATACTAAGTGTTATTAGTAAAATCCTATAGCTTATATTATCAAATAAATTTGGAGTTTATGCAGTATATAATGACCTGGTAAAATTTTGTTTATCAATTGGACTTTATATTTAGGTGTTAAGTATGTTTTAAGGATGAGTTATAATTATAACATTTTATTATATATTTACTTGTATAAAGAGATATATAAGTCTGGGATAGAGGAATTAATTCATAATTAAAATAAGTTTTGTAGTCTCTATGCAAATCAAATTGGATAATATAATATATATGGATTGGTTATTGGGTTTAAACTTTACCATTTTATGGACTATGTAAACTTTGAAAATGAGATACATAGTAATATATTCATAATGTTTAATATAGAATGATTGTGTGTATGTTTTTGATCTTATTTAAATGAAAGAGAATAAAACATTGATATGAATCAATTTGATTTGAGCAATTTGAATAAATGAAAGTTGGATTGTAAATGGTTGGATGTGTATGAATGAGGATTCACATGAGATTATGTGTGTTTCTAGTCAAACAAACATATTAATTTAGTTTAGAAAAGGGATTTGGGAGTATTTTTTTTAGATGGATGTATACTTAGAGTATACAGAATACTCTAAGACAATTGATAGTGGATGTCTTCTTAGAGTATATTGCATACAATAAAAATTATACTATATTGAAATCGTACTTGTGAATTATATATATATAAATATAAGTTATATAGTTGTGTTATGCTTGAAAACATTATTACCATAACAGTGTGAAAATGGGTGTTTGTATATATTTTAATGTTGTATAAAATCATTAAAATAATGTATTTAAGAGTTTTAAATATAAAACATCTTAAGATGTTTTTATATTGGATTTTGTTATATATGTGGAATATGAATAAATAAATAAGTCTATGTTATAATGTTTGTTTTAGGGATGAAATAACATTATAAGTTGCTTTATGATTAGAGTAATTGGTAGTCTAGATAAAGCATTACTCGGATGGTATGTTATATTAAGGACTATTTTTTATTCTATTTATTATTTTATAATAAAATAGATGATATTGGATTCAATACATTACATTTGATAGACTAAATGTGTGTATTTCGTATTTATATTCTTAACATATTTTTATCATCTAAAGGAAAATATTTTGCATGATTATATTGGTTTTTATATTATTAAATATTTTTAAAAAATCTCACATTCATGACTCTAAATAAATAGTGGATAAAATTCACTAGCTTAATTAGTGCCATCAATGCAAGATGAGGTGTAATCTGATTAAGTGGTGTGTATGAAATTGATTGATCCTAAAGATCTTTAATTATTGAAATATTTATCCAAAGTAATGTTTATAGTTAAACATTGTCATTTCATATGTTGATATAGTTTTTATATTTGTGTGATATCATGTTAGAATAGATTTATTTATTATATAAACTATGTATTATATATCCACAACACATAAGTTCTAGTTTTTTACTCTAGATTCTCGCACTATCATTATCTACCCATTTGTGAAGGGAGGACCATCCTCTTGTTGGGAGATAGTGCAGGGAATCTATAGTCTATGGTTGGTGTAGAAAATTACTCAAATGATGCTCTCCCTCTCAGCTAGATTAATAAACTAGAGACTACACTTGATATTATAGATTGATACTTGAGTCATGAAGACTCATGCTTTGTGGAGCTTTATATCATGTTTTATTATTTGAGATACTATTAATATATAGAAACTATAATATTTATTCATTATTCTTCTAAAGTAGTGGTTGTAATTTTTTATTAGTCATGGATAAATTTATAATATTTTATTAATGATTTATATGCAATCTTTATTGATTACTCAACATTATTCATGATTGTTATATATATTCATGATAATACTTAGCTAAATGGATTATTAAAAACCTTATTATTATCTAAATAAATGTAATTAGTTAAAGATCACTAATTAAATTTATCATGGTGAAATATGAAAGATGAATATGTGTAATTAATTTTAAAAAAAATACTATATTCTAGTAAAATTGAGTGGGATTGTTACATTGTGATATCAGAGTTGAGGCTCAAACTCTATGACTTACTATGTCTGCTAATGTAAACTTATTCTCCTAATAATCAAGAAGAATAATGGTGTGTGCTAGACTATGAGGTGAGAATACTTCAAATATTTAACCCCCTTTTGATCCAAATCAATTTGCCATTGAGAAAGTTGTAAAGTTGGACCAAATCCTCACAACCATGCAAGAGACTAGGAACTGAATCATGACCCTAGAATAGGAAGTGCATGGCCATGAAGAGGATAATAAACAATAAGAACCTAAAGAGCATCCTAATGATCAGGAACATCCTCAAGAGTAAAGGCATGATGAAGTGTCATAATATGCAAGAGCTCGAGTAGCTATAGAGTTGGCACATGACATGAAAAAGGAAAATCCACCCAAGTTCGATGAAAATGTATTAGGAGATGGAGTTGAAGCATGGATGGTAAAAATGGAGAAATATTTTGATATTTATAATTATTCTAAAGTTATGAAAGAATTCTAGGGAGCTTATCAACTTTCTAATGAAGTAGTAACTTGGTGGGAAAATAAGAAACTTGATATGAACCTTGAATCAACCACCACCACTTAGAAATAATTTATAACACTATTTAGGTCATGATGGATTCCATAATTGTACTTTGATCAAAATCTTATGTATTTTTAAAATTTTAAGCAAGAAAATTTATCAATCAATAAATACTAGGAACAATTCAACAAGTTTTTTAAGTATGTACCTCAATATCAGTCAGATGAGAGGTTAAAAATTATGAATCCATCATGGGATTAAAACCCCAAATTTGTTGTGAAGTAGATTTTCATGGTCCATCTACCATAGATTAGGTGTTTGAGAAGGTGGTCAAGCAAGAAAAAAAACTAAAATCTCTTATGCAAGTTAGAGATAAGTTCAAAAATAAGTTTAGAATTTCAAAACCAACTTTCAATAAGAATTGGATGTAGAGGAGTGGACACTACAAGGGTCATTTCAAGAATCAGAGTGCCAAGCTTAATAGTGGTTCATGGAATAGGAAACCTAATAATGGTTTCAAGGGTGGTTTCAAGGGAAACCAATAGTTTGACAAGAAATGACTAGTTGGAGGTTGCTTCATATGTAGAGGTGACTATTATGCTCGAGAATGTCCTTAGAATAAGTCATACAACAAGGGTTTTACTTCTTAGTAAGGTGTGCTCTAGAAATGGATTCATATAATAGTTAACAATCATTAGGATGAGTATTAAGCTTCACCCATAGAACTATCAAGTATTTTATTTGATCATCTAGTTTTTATTTTGATTGACATGGGAGATAAAGAATGTTTCATTGATTCTAGAATTCTTAGTAAATTTTATATAAAATTTGGAGTTATGGAAAATGCATGGTTGGTATAGTATGGGAATGAGTCAAAGGTCAAAGTTGATAAGTGTCTAGTCAAAGAAGAGATTAGATTGCCTAAATTCACTATAGCAATGGATATTTTTGTAGCACCATTGGGATCATATGATGTCATCCTAAGAGTCAATTAAATTAAAAATCATAAAGCCAAGGTTGACTGTTATCTAAAGAAGGTTGAGTGTCAAGATGATTTTAAAAATCAAAAACAATATTAAGGTGAAAAAAGATATTTGAAGCTAAGCTAGATTTATGCAATTCAAATCAAGAAAGATCAAAGGAATGTATGTTAGCATTTATCATTAATATAAATGAGATGGAGTCTAAGTAACCATCCATCAAAGATTATCTTTTTTTAAGAAACTTTCATGACGTGTTTCTAGAATAATTACTAGGATTACCACCCAAGCATGAGTTTGATTTCTTAATTGGTATCATACCTAGATTAGAAATATAGTCTAAGGCACCTTAAAAGATGATGACCACTAAATGAGTTGAGTTAAAGTCTCAATGATAGGATTTATTATTGAAAGGGTTGATTTGACTAAGTGTGTCACCATGGGGTGCACTCATTTTCTTCATCAAGAAGGATGGTACTCTTCACCTATGTGTAGATTATAATATGTTGAATAAAGCAATGATCAAGTACAAATATTCATTGCTATGCATTGATGATATTTTTGATCAAATGTGAAGAACAATAGTAGTTTTTAGGATTGATATTAGTTTAGGGTATCATCAATTGAGAATTTATGAAGAGGATATTTTAAAAATAGCATTCAGAACTTGATATGGTTAGTATGAGTTCATAGTGTTACCATTTGGCTTGACAAATACTCTAGAACAATTTATAAATCTTACATATAGTGTGTTCAGATACTAACTATATCATTTTGTTTTGGTCTTTGTTGATGACATCCTCATGTATTCCAAGGATGAGGAAGAGCACTTGAAGCATCTAGAACTAGTTTTTCAACATTTGTGGAAGCAAATGTTGTATGGAAAGTTGTCTAAATGTGCATTTTTTAAAAATAAAGTGCAATATTTGGGACATATTATCTCTATGGATGGTATTTTAGAAGATCTAACAAAGATAAGATCCATAATGGAGTGGGTGACACCAAATAATTTGCATGAGGTAAGAGGTTTCATGCTATTATTAAGATATTAAAGAAAATTCATTTTGAATTTCTCTAAAATAGATCATCCAATTACCTCTCTTTAGTAGAAGAATCAGAGTTTCATATAGTTAGATAAGTTTAAGGTAGCATTTTAGGAAATGAAAAGGAGGCTTGCTTTATCACCCATGCTAAACATTTTTGATCCTAATGGTCAATTTTCAGTGATCACCTATGCATCTAGGGATCGAATTAGAGAAGTTATTATGCAAGATGGCTCAGTGATAGCCTATGATTCTAGGAAACTTAAGCCATATGAGGTTAATTATGCCCCTTATGACCTAGAACTTGAGATAATTATGCATGCTTTTTAAGGTTGGAGGCATTATTTGTTGGGAAACTTATTTGATCTCAAGATGGATAATTTGAGACTCACGTATATCTTCACCCAACTGAACCTAAATGATCATCAAAGATGATGGTTAGAGTTTGTATATGATTATGATTTTGATATTAATTGTATTAAAGGTAAGGAGAATATATTAGCTAATGCTCTAAGTCATAGAAGGTACAGAGTAGTTGTGATTACTATCAAGAGTTTTTGAGATTAGGTAATCAAATTCTCTCTAGGATATGAATTATATGATCAGGTTAAGAAATCATTATCTAAGAATGCTCAAAATCCTAGGTTTAAGGGATTTAAGATAGAGAGTGATGGTCTTTTAAAATATAATGGTATGATGTATGTACCTAATAGAGAGAATTTAAGGAGCACAATACTAAATTAATTACACAATACCCCATATTTAGGACATCCAAGAGTAACCAAGCTCATGGCTAAGCTTAGACCACTATATTTATGGAAAGGAATCAATTGAGATGTAGTAGATTTTTTGTCTCATTATCTATAATATCATCATGTGAAATCTAAACATGTGTATTTGGCTAGATTGTTATATCCACATGACATACCAGAATGGAAGTGGTAGGTGATTAGCATAGACTTCATCCAAGGTTTTTTGTTATCATAGAACTAACATGATATGATCTTGTTAGAAGTTAATAAACTAACCAAGGTATCTCACTTCATACTAGGAAACTTGCTAGATGATGCACCTATGCTTGTGAAGATGTTAGTAAAATAAGTGTATCAATTTCATGGTTTTCAAGATAATATCATTTTGGATCAAGATTCAAGGATGAATTCTAGGTTTTGATTGACTCTAAATTTAGCTTTGGGTATGTAGTTGAATTCTAACATTGCTTATCACCTACAAACTGATAGACAAATAGGTGAGTTAACTAGGTTTTAGAATATTTCCTTCATATCTATTACATAGATTAGCAACATAAGTGCAAGGATTACCTTCTATCAGTTGATTTTGCTTACAACAGCTCATACCAATCAGTATTAAAAATGGCTCCATTTGAGGCATTATAAAGAAAAAGCTGTATAACATCAATCAATTGGGAAAGGTTAGAAGATAGAGTAGTCTTTGGACCTAAGATGCTTTCAAAAATGAAAAAGTAATTCAAGACAATCAGGCAAAGGTTGGCTAAGGCCAATGATATAGATAAAATTTATGTTGATCTAAAAAGAATAGATAGATAGTTTTTATTGGTGATAAAGTGTTTCTATAGGTTATGCCTCAGAAAATATTGATTAAATTTAAAAATTTAGTGAAACTTTCATCGAGATATGTGGGACCCTTTCATGTTTTGGAATTTATCAATCCTATAACATATAGGCTTGCATTGACACCAGCTCTATATCTTTTTCATAATGTCTTCCATGTGAATTATCTTAAAAATTATGTTTTTGATTATGCACATGTGTTGGATTAGAATGCTTTTCAATTTTTAGATCCTGGGGTGGTCATGGTAGAACTAATCAGAATAATCGATACTCATAAATTCAATTTAGAAAATAGATAAGTGTCATAGTGCAAGGTCTAGTCAAACCAATATTTTGAAGATAGTGCCACTTGAGAGGACTATGATGAGTTTTACAAACTATTTCCACATTTATTTACTTGATTTGTTACTACATATTATATTATTTCTTGTTAAATAATGTTTTAAATTTAGAAATTGTGTTTGAATTAATGTCATTGTGATGTTGACTAGCTTTAAGGGGAAGGATGACACATTTTGATTTCTCTCTAAGCTAAATAACCTATTTGATCCATGGATTATCATGGTTTTAATTTAATTAACTAATGTTTGATTAAGCTTTATGTCATATGTTGATTATGGGATAGTTATGTGTTTCTTAATTTGCATGATTGGTTTGTTATAAGATAGTTATAATTTTATACTCTATACGTTATGATCATGTTTATCAGCTATACAATAATATTTTATGAATATATTTGTGTTCAAGCTAACTACCTTCATTGTTGTGAGGTGGATATAGGACATATCCATACCTTAGAGTGTGATGGAGGGAAATCATCATCAGAGAGGGTGGTGTAGATGGAGATGTTAGGGGATAAGAAAGAGCAAAACTAAAAAACTATTTACACAACATAGTAGTATATCATGTTTTACAATTAATTATCTAATTAGATAGTTATAGTATTATTTATTTTCTATTTGAATGTATGTTGTGATATTTTATGTTCTTAGATAATTTTATGTGATTGCATGATTTCACTAATCTAGTTGTTGTTGATGGTATTAATTAGTTGATTTGATAAATTCTAGTTAATGTGATTTACTGCAGTGTTGTACATAGTTAAATATTCATTTAAAAATGTTTTTTAGATTCTTTGTTATCAAAAATCAAAGTATGATGTTACATAATTAATTAAATTTGTTAGAGACTATTTATATTTAAAAGGTTACTATTTTCAATTTTAATAGTACTATAAACCTATAATATATAATTAAAAGTTTTTTATTTAGTGTTAACATAATGCAAGGTGTTATAGAAAAATATCATTGTGAATCGATTTTATAAACATCATTTTGTTTTTTGAATTGTTTACTAAATCCTATGGTTATTATTTAAACCCAAAGATTAACTAATAGTTTAAATTTGGATACAAAGTGTTTGATTTGGATGACTTGGTAACAATTAATAATAGTATTTTAAATTCATTTGTTTTACCCATGCTATATAGTCATTATGTTAATTGAATAGTCGATAATCGACATTGCATGGAAAGATAGTGATTATTGACTAGTCAAGGGTTGACATTGCATGGAATAATATTGGTGATTGTGACTTATCATTTATTTTTTTAAGGATAGCCTAAGTGAAGTCTATAATGGATTTGATTTAATTCAATGGCATGCATATTTTATATAGGATATATAATGATTATTTTATTAGTCATTAGGAAGTTTCTAGATGATTAGGGTTTCTAATCACTTGTTGACTTCAGTTAACCATCATTCTTGTGAAAATTATGATGGTAGTTTGGTTATGAACTACATGAGAAATGGTGGTGGACTATAGCTTAGTGGGGGTTCTATTCAATTATTTTGGCATGCATATTTTTATTCAATTTGGTATGTCATGAATGGAGGAGAAATTCATGTTAAGTAAGGTGATGGAAATGAATAAAATAAAGGATACAGAGGGCTAGGAGGCATGCATATGGGGAGTAGTAGGTGGAAGGATAAAAATAAAAGGTATTCAAGATAAGGAAAGAATGGATTCAGATTTATTGTAATAATAAGCATTTTTTATAGGTCAATATTGTACTTAAATTCCTAAGTGATATGTTTGATGTATTTGTGGAAAAGAATTGATTTGGGTTCATGAGTTTCATTTATTTTGAAATGAGTTATAAAAATAAAAGGGGTTATATTTAGGTCCCTATAGATGGCTTAGCCGTCCATAAAATCCTACATCCAACCCCATAACCCAAAGGAAAATGGGTAGGGTTGTAGGTATTCACCATGTTTGTATACACTTCTATGAAAGATATATCTCTAACCATTTTTCAATGCATAAATCTTAGCATATTCATTAATGGATTATTACATTTTTATGGAATATTAATAAGGTCTTATGATTTGAGTTTAGTTTTTCAAAACAATCATATGACATAAGCTTTAGTACTCAAACTTAAGAAAAATATTATACGAGCTGCATGGAGTTTGGCAATGTTATACTAGGTTGGGATTTATTTTGGGAGAAATAAGTTATATTTTTTTATAACCTATTGACTATGAAAATAGTATATATATGTTATGTGTTTTCAAAATTGGTCAACTATGTGTGTGTGTATACACACACACACACACTAATTTATATATGTGTATATATTTGTCCTAGTGTTGATATATATATATATATCAAGCACTAGGACAAATATATACACATATATAAATTAATAAATATATATATATATAAAGAATTGTTTATATATAGATACAAATGTATAAATGGAAGGTCAAGGTTTCATTTAAATTCTATTGGTAAATATTAACATGGTTTGATATGGGTATGGATATATATTCAGTGTTATTAGTAAAATCCTATAGTTTGTATTATCAAATAAATTTGGAGTTTATCTAGTATATAATGACTTGGAGTAATTGTATTTATCAATTAAACTTTATATTCAGGGACTGAATATGTTTAAACAATGAGTTATAATTATAATGTGTGACTATATATTTACTTGTAGAAAGAGATATTTAAGTCTGAGATAGAGGAATTAATTCATAAACCAAATAAGTTTGGTAGTCTTTATGCAAATCAAATTAGATAATATAATATATATATAGACTGGTTATTAGGTTTAAACTTTACCATTTTATGGATTGTGTAAACTTTGTAACTAAGATACATAATCACATATTTTATAATGTTTGATATCAAATGACTATGTGTATGTCTTTGATCTTACTTAAATGCAAGAGAATCAAGCATTGATATGAATCAATTTGATTTGAGTAATTTGAATCAACATAAATTGGAGTGTAATTGTTGGCTATTTATGAATGAGTATTCACATGAAATTTTATGTGTTTCTAGTCAAACAAGTATATTAATTTAGTTTACAAAAAGGATTTGAGACTATTTTCTTAGTTGGATGTTTACTTAGACTACTTAGACTATACACAATACTCTAAGATAATTGATAGTGGATGCCTTCTTAGATTATAATATATACAATAAAGTATTTATACTATATTGAAATTATACTTGTGAATTATAAAAATATACATATAAATGGTATAAGTTATATGGTTGTGATTATTTAATAGAACTGGAAATTATTATATTACACACACATGTTCATAGTTGTGTTATACTTGAAAACATTATTACCATAATAGTGTGAAAATGGGTGCTTGTATTTATTTTAATGTCATATAAAAATATTAAAATAATGTATTTAGGTGTTTTAAATATAAAGCATATCAAGATTTTTTGGATTGGATTTTGTTATATATGTGGAATATGAAAAAATAAATAAACCTAAGTTATAATGTTTGTTTTGGGGATGAAATAACATTATAATTTGCTTTATGGTTATAGTAACTAGTAATCTAGATAAAACATTAACCAGATGATATGTTATATTAAGGATTATTTTTTATTATTTTTATTATTTTGTAATAAACTAGATGATATTAGATTCAGTACATTATATTTGATGGACTAAATGTGTGTATTTAATATTTATTTACTTAGCATATTTTTATCATCTAAAGGGAAATATTTTGAATGAATCTATTAGTTTTTATATTATTATATATTTTAACCAAATCTTGCATTCATGATTGTAAATAAGTTGTGGATAGATTCCATTGGATTAATTAGTACCATCAATGCAAGATGAGGTATAATCTAATCGAGTGATGTTTATGAAATTGACTAATCCTAGAGATCTTTAATTTTTAAATAATTTGTCCAAAGTAATTTTTATAGTTAAATATTGTCATTTCATATCTTGATATAGTTTTCATATTTGTGTGATATCATGTTAGAATGGATTTATTTATGATACACATTATGTATTAGATATCTACAACACATGGGTTCTAGTTTGTCAATTTAGATTCCTACACTATCATATCTACCTATCTATGAAGTGAGGGCCATCCCCTTGTTTGAAAATAGTGTGGGGGATCTATAGTCCGTGGTTGGTGTGGAAAATCACTCAAATGATGCTTTCACTCCTTGATGGACTACTACTCTTGAGATTACAAATTGATACTTGAGTCATGGAGACTCATGTTCCATGGATATTTGTATCATTTTTTATTATTTGAGATATTATTTATAACTTAAAATAATAACATTTTTTCATTGTACTTCTATATCAATGGTTATAATGTTGTATTAGTCATGGCTAAATTTATACTATTTCATTAATGATTTAGATGTAGTATTTATTGATTACTCTACATTTTTCATGATTATTATATCTTTTCATGGTGATACTTAGCTAATTGTATTAACTATAAACCTTATGGTTAACTAAATGAATGCAGTTAGTTAAATATCACTAATTAGATTTCTCGTGGTAAAATCTGTAAGATGAATATGTGTAATTAAGTTTTTTTTAAATTACTATATTTTAGTAAAACCTAGTGGGAAGTTAAAAAAACCTTTAAAATCATAGACATACATGTTTTATATTTTAAATAATTATTTTTCACTTCTAAGACAATACCATTAAACCTAGACAGTGCAAGTTACCACATGTGTCTTATTATGATGATAGTGTCTAGGAGTCTTTAATGACTATTTTTAAAATCAATAAGTCTCCATTAGGTTAGCATAGACACATTTCATGTAATTTTTATTGATGGAAATTAATGAAGAGTCATCTATAAATACAGATCACCTATAATGTTATTATACAATTGGAAAGTATTAGAAATATTTTTGAATCACTTAGCACTCTCTTGGAACATTATCAAAAGTTATACACACATATAAAATTTTCACAGAGTAGCCTTAGAGCAGTCCATAGATCAAAATATATTCACAGAGTAGCCTTAGAGCAGTCCATAGATTCAAAGTTGCATGGTTATAAGTATCAAAGATCAAAATATATAATTACATTTTAGATTGTTTACAATGTTTCAAACACACACATAAGTGGGAGAACTACATGCAATTTGAGCCCTCTTAGAATTAATTGAATGTAGAAAATGTTCATTCATTTAGTGAGAGTGGTTTAGGATGTCCAATCTAAGATACTAACCAATTTTTAAGGGTATATTAGGGTTTGAATTAAAGAGACAAAAATATTTATTTCAGTGAGGATCAGAGAAGTGTGTATATGTAAAACTAGATTAAACAAGAAGGGATAGGGTTCTTGAATGTTTCTTACCCCCATTGTGTATATGGAAACTACAATTAAACCTTGAAAATTATTATTATCATAGGCATATAACTTTCTTGGTAATGTCTAATAAATATTTTCAACCATTGTTTCTTATTAGAGTAGTTGATGAACTATGTACAGAGAATTTCTAGATTCAATGATGTCTTTTCATATAAATATATATGAAGAATCAAGAAAATAATCTCTTGTTTTATTTTCACTTATAAATCAAATAAGTGCAATATCAATTGGGCCCTTTTAATTTAGATTATCATGTTTATTGGTATATTTATATAATATGAATTAGTGCATAGTTTTAACTATTTTATATCTCTTATGTGTATAATAAGTTTAAAAAATGGGCATAGAGATCCTTATGTATATATTAATTCTTTTTGTGATTATATAGGAAAATATGATCCTTTTGGTTCATTATTGGTTAAGTTAGTACTAAGATTCTCTATTGGTAATGTTTATCATGATTTTATGATTTACCTAGTGGGTTGTTATATACTTTAGTAAAATTCTAAGAAGATTTCTTAGATAGATTTATTACTACTAGTGGTCCTTGTGTTACATTTGAATGTATTCCATATATTCAACATAGTCCAAATTAGATCATTTTTTTTATTATATTCTCATTTTCAAAATGTTACATGCAAGCAGTAGTATATAAACCATTGGATCTAGAAAAAAAATAGTAATAGTATTTTATCTCCTTTCAAATACAAACTAATTTAAAATGCTTATCCATATTTTTATTATCTTCCTTTAATTGTTTTAGAATTTAAGGATACAATTTTACAATCACATGAGACTCATGATTCACATTATGCTTCTATTAAAAAACTCTAAGTCCTAATCAAATCCATGTGACAACAAGAAATAATTTTGCACCTTTCGTTAATAATAGAGTGATACATAAAATGAGTTATATGTTTTCCCTTGTTATATCATGGTAATAATTAAATCTTAAGCAAAGCCAAAGTGATATATTGAATTGTTTCTTGACAAGAACATAATTTTATTTCCTCCTATTAAGAATCATGACAACATTTTTGTATCTATAAAATTTAATTAAATTCATTTTATGAATATCATCAAATTAATGGTCATACAATAGATAAGTGTTTTCAATTACAACATAGGATCCATGATATTATTTATAGTTGTGGCATTGATATTTATACACGTATTATTAAACATGTTAAAAGTACTCCTTCAAATATAATGACCTATGCACCATGATATTCCTTATATGATTCTAAAGGATAATCCATTGAATAATTTACCTCATATGGAACCTTTAGTTATATGTGATTATATAAAATGGAAAACAAGATAAGAAATTATGATTGAAAAAACACCATTCATAATTTTCACTCTTGATTTTATGAAGGAACATGGTTATGATTTAGATGATTTAACTGATATATATATATATATATATATATATATATATATATATATATATATATATATATATATATATATTACCTGATCATAAATCTACACCATTGGGAAATTTTTTGATATTTGTATCAGTTGGTACATAAATATTTTCTTCTCTATTTTTTTGGGATATTATATGATACCATATAATGTTATACTTTGTATATAGAAGTTGAAAGACATGAAATCAATCTTTGATAGTACACACAAGCATATATCATTCAAATTTCAAGGTGACAAGGTAAAATTCAATGAAATATAAAAAATTTAAGGAAATATTTGAAACATATAAAAAATATCCTATTACATCCAAAAAATTACTTAAGTGGGTTCATAAACAAAATTTCATCAATGATTATATTACTAGAGAAAATATTGAACCCAAGTAAAATAATGTCTAGTACATCTCCATAGAAATTTAAAATTAATGAGACATATCAATGCATTAGAGATTTTGATTTATAAGTGAGGATTTATTGACAACATCTCCTTGTTTTGTAAGAATCAAATGATTATATATTTCAATACTTGTACACTTAACTTATGTAATTGGTTATTTATTTTTATTAATTACATGATATTCAACATATACATACATTTCAATGCAAGTTAGGCACATAAACATCATATATTTCAATTTACATTTAGATTTATATTTTACATGTTACATGTTCCATTTTAATTTTGGCCATCACATAAAAATACATGAAAAATATATGGATAAAAACTACATGCATATACATATGCAAAAATAATTGAAAAAAAACTAAATATTTATATCTTGAAAATGTATTTTGTCACATACATCAAAAATCAGGTAACATAACACTCAATAAAAGTATATATGACCTTCGATGATATGGTGAATAGGTATCTCATTTACATGTTTATATGAATAAATATATACTCCTATATCTACCTATAGCATTAATACTGTTTGGAGCCTCATATGTGGTTAAACTAGCTCACCTTCAATATCTATCTCTATCACTACATACCTACTATATGAAATCAAAATACTCATATCAACCCAACCAAACTAGTGTGTGTGCATGATTAGCCTACAATTTTTTCAAAATAGTAATAAGTGCATGTGATATATATCCTTATCCATTTGGTGGTTTCATAGTTTATAAACCTACTACATTTGCTTCGTGTGCACCACTTACTCCTCTTATTCCACATAAACCTCATCCTATGGTACCTACACCCAATCCTACTAGTTAAGCCTATAGTCACCTAACCTAATCCTCCACATCATCTTCCCTCTATTATTCCATAAATATTTTTATCTAGTATAGGTGACATGGTAAAAAATATAATCATGTTATCTTACCTTGAAATCATTTCTCTTTAACACCCCCACCACATAAAGAACATTACATGATAAACAACACAATGTCACATCAATGATAGTAATCCATTGAACCAACATTTTTAAACCAAATATAATTTTAAAACATGTAAATCAAATGAAACATTTACTATAAATTTTACACACGCATATAAAACATATTTACCTAGATCTATAGGAGCCTCATCCATAACACAAGCCACTAATGTTATGGGTCTCTCAACTCCATCCACTAGTCCCTTCACCAAAAACACTGCATTTGGCATATTTACATCATTGCCACCACCTATAGTGGTTGATACTACTAATTTTTATATGGGTTATATATTTTATCCTTCCCACCATAATATATATTATGGGGGCATCTGACTCATCATCATCAATCTATACCATATTTATGGGCTTTAATGTCAACACCTCACTAGGTCACATGGGGAATATCCTTGATCATATCCACACATTTTTGGTTAGTGTCCTATCTTACCTTGCCCCATAATTTAGAGTGACCTATCATATTGAAACCTCTCTATATCTCCATACCAATCTATATACCATCGATTCAATTTAATCCTCAAAATATCCTTAACATTCTTTGGCCATCTCAGATGTTTTGTATACAACCTCCATGTAACTTTGAACTCCTAAAATATTAATCAATTTTTTTTTAAGATATAAAATAAATTATTATTTAAAATCATATCAACATCTATGTAAGTATGAAAAAGGATAAAAATATAAATAATTAAAATATAGCTTCCCCTAGGATTTATGATAACATGCATTCATCTTCCCAGACCATGATAAATAGTGTTCTCACAAAAACTATTAATGGTGAGATTCAACCCCTTAATGAATAATTTTAAAATATTATTATTCCTTATCAAGAGATATTTTTTATAAGACACTCACAAGGTGATTTAGAATACATAATACATAAACAATCTTTATAAATTATTTCATATCGCCCTTGAATGAATTTTAATGTTACATATGGAAATATTATTTCCCTATGACTTCAAAATGCATAATTCACATTATTTAATGGGAGAGGTGATCCTTATTTTCACCTTTAAAACTTCAAGGCTTCCATTTGAAAATATAATAAAATTAATTAAATCTTAATAAAAGTGTTTCCTAAAATCTTAATAGGACAATCATTTACCTATTTCTTATTTACACACATATTTGGAATTAGAAGAAATATTTTTAGCATAGTACATTCACAATAAAGGACAAAGAGTTACATTTAAACATGTTTCCTCTCTTCACTAAGGATAATTTGAACATGTTGATGATTAAATATTATTATTTAGGTCTTGTATACATTATTTGATATACCAACCAATAGACTTATAAAAACATTACATTTTTGTATAAGTCTCATATTTCCTCTTAAAGAGAATTTTTTTCATCATACTTGTGACACATTGAAATTTATTTGTAGTGATATGATATCACTATAAAGGAACATGCATGTTATCAATATGTTAATCATGTTGATAACAATCATATTTATATGTGTGTAATTGAAAACCATGAGTATCCAAAAGTTTCATCTCCAAAATCGATTAAGAAGAAAAATTTATCTATGCCTAATGAACCAAGGGATTTACCTTAGCTTAATTATTATCCACAACTAATTCTCAAAAACTTGTTATAAATTAAATTTATCACATTACCTCACATTTTTCCTACATAATATTCCCATAATTCACATAGATATAAATACTAATTTTATTACCATAGGATCAACATAAATTCAAAAAATAGATTATATGATTTTAAAGTCCAAATTTAGATTTTAATACACCTTAATGGAAATGTTCCATCTCACATAAAATAGGAATGCATACAAAAACATATGGTGATACAAAAACAAAAACAAAAACAAAAAAAAAACCTAGTAAAAACGTTGTTGCATCACTTACTCTAGAACTTGTTTCCTCTCCTATATAGTAATATATTATTTTAGAATATATGTAATTTCCTAAACAATAAGAAATCAGTCCAAAAGAGATGTAATTTCCTATACATAAACAACTCACTCCAAAATTTGTGAAATTACCTACAAAATAAAATCTCATTATAGATAATGTGTTTGAGAATACTTCCTCTTCATTCATATATCATATGATCTTTAGCCCTAATATAGACTATAATAAATACACCATTACCATGGTTTATAAATCCTTTAAATTTAATGTATGTGGCATTGAATTTTTCAAATATATTGGATATGACATTGAACACTTGACTAAGACTATTTTACCTAAAACCACTCACAATGGGATATATTAAGTGGTTTATATCTCTTTTCTCAAGCTATGTTTCATTTTATTATACATTAACCTTACTTTGATCCAATATAATACTATATTAAGAAACTTTTAGATAAGATAAATGGATGTAACACTTGACAAGAATCATGGTCACATTACATTTCATATCCAAGGTAATAATTTTTACATTTCATGAGATGAAACAATTTAAAATAAAGAAGATCAACCCACATTTTTTTTTTTTACTATTACTCAACCAATTCCATATAATTATCCTATGTATATTCACTTTTAAAAAAACACCACCATATTATTGAGATATATAAAACTAAAGTAACAAAAATTATCAACATGAAACAAAAAAGGATAAAAAATAAAGGGTATTCATCTATAACACCACCACAATATGTGAAAATTAGTTATACATACCATACCATTGTAATGTTCTTATAGATATGATATTATTATGGGTAGATATGCGAACATGTGGCACACATCCTCTTAGTGGGTATATTATATGTATTCATATGGATAAATTTTGGTATTTATTATTTTCATAATGAGTTGACCTACATTGGGATAGTGATATACCCATCTATTATTTTAAGTGGGTATATATAAATATAGGTACATTTTTTAAGACATAAAGGATAAATATTATAATTATAGTGTATGTTATAATAAAGAGGTTTCCCCTTGAATATATCTATGATAGTGGAGTGTTTCCTCCCCTATAAGGAATATTTTATGGATTTTCTATATCTTAAATGTATTTATAAATATAATTCATATTAGGTATTATTTACCACACATATATTGTGTTTTGAAATCTATATTGTTTAGCATACTATTTTGTTTATTTTTTATATTATATGTGAGGTTCATAACATATGGGATTATGTATATATTTCTAGGGAAAGTGGATTTTTTTTATATATATTGTAAAATTATTTTTCAAAAAATAAAAATACCTTGTAAAAGGTCATTCTCCTCACACAAACATCCAATTCAAATTATTTTATGATTTGAAATACAAATTCAATAGCTTTCCAAAATGTTTCATAGTAAATATTTGGATCATTTTCAAGGGAGATAGGGAGATTTGAAGTTAACCCTACAAACCTTTTTTTTGACAAAAGTTTAGGTGAAACCCTAAAAATAATTTCATATCTTTTGTTTGGGTGAGAAAATCAGGTGTCATTTTGTTCAATTTCAAGAGAAATTTTAGATCTATTTCACTACACAATTTTATTTTTAAATATAAGATATAAAGGTCTCCACAATAAATCTTTGAAACCGTAGTTTTCATGGCATTTTATTAGTCTTTTATAGATCAATTTTATAAATCAAATAAGGAAATTGAAAGAATTAAGGATTTTTTCATAAATTAAATGATATTTTTAATAGTGTTTCTCTTCATTTCCATATAGTATGATAATGTGAAAAGGAAATAGATGCATGGATCAATTTGGAGTATAGCTATAGAAAATGATAATAATGAGGATTTATATCACTTTAATGAGAGTGAATTATTTGTGATTATATTTAAATATTCACCCTTATATGATGAATTAAATTATATTTATCCTAATTTTAATTATTCATAACTGGCAGAAGTGGATCTTTCAATTGTTATTAGAATTTCCCATAATTTTTCTTTTCTTCACTAGACATTTTTTTATTCATACATATAGCAATATGATTCCCTTGAATATTCACCCCAATTTATCCTAACTAAGTTTATTATTTCAATCATAATATTATCATACATTATAATATCTAATAAAATTAAGAAGTGAATTCATGAACAAGCCTCCATTTGGTCCTAAAGCTTTGGGGAAAACATATTTTTTAAAATAAAGGAAGAAGAATTGACTGCATGGTATTTTGAATATAATTGATAATAGGTCATTTTCCTCATACATTTTTTTATGTCATATATGTGTGTGTGTGTGTGTGTGTGTGTGTGTGTGTGTGTGTGTGTGTGTATGCATGCATGCATATATATATATATATATATATATATATATATATATATATATATATATATATATATATATATATATATATATATATATATATATATATGTATGTATGTATGTATGTATGTATGTATGTATGTATGTATGTATGTATGTATGTATGTATGTATGTATGTATGTATGTATGTATGTATGTATGTATGTATGTATGTATATATATGTATGTATATATATATATATATATGTATATATATATACATATATATATATATATATATATATGTATGTATGTATGTATATATGTATGTATGTATATATATATGTATATATATATATACATATATATATATATACATACATATATATATGTGTGTGTGTGTGTGTGTGTGTATATATATGTATATGTATATTATTTGGTGTGTTTCTAACATTATATGTGAGGTTTATAAAAATAATTCAATTTATTAATGAGGATGAAGTATTTTATTGGAATGATACATTTAAAATAGTACATTGTGATGATGATTCTTATTACAACACTTTTTTTAAAATGGTGACACATCTAAAGGGTTTGTATTCCAAATGGTGAGGATTATGGTTGTTTATATCCATCCACCAACGTACAAATCCCTCTAGAAATATGGCACAAAGATTAAATCAATTAAGGCTAGGATCATTCCCTTGGTGATTTTGATGGCATGGATGCCCCTTAATCATAGTTTTTTATCCAACAGAACTCACTAATTTAGATGTATGTTTACTTAGCATTTTAAATATGCTATATGTTTATTTCTAAAATATAGGCAAAGATGCCAACATTATATGTAATTCAGTGATTCCATGTAATGTCTTAAGGCATATAAAAAAATTGTGACACGTGATGTGGATACACCATACATCAGTCATGTAGGATAT
Organism: Torreya grandis; assembly: GCA_037957365.1. NCBI lineage: Eukaryota > Viridiplantae > Streptophyta > Pinopsida > Cupressales > Taxaceae > Torreya > Torreya grandis. The sequence goes on along the minus strand of JARHVA010002197.1, from coordinate 1,597,719 downwards.
CTAATGGCATACATTTAAATCAACCTACAAGGAACACATAATCAATAGAATCATTGGATAATGTTATCATAACATAATATGAGCTTCAACATTTTATCTTAAAAACCAATCTTATATACTTATGATAAAATATTCAAATCTATATTTTAGGAATTCATGGTACCATTATTTTTCACACTAATATTTATATATTTTATACTTAATTTGTTAGTGTATACACATAGCTCTGATACCACTTGTCAGGATCTTAGATCACAATTGATTACTTTTGTATAAGAAACTAAACACAAAATTAAACTAGAAGTAATAAGTAACTAGAAATCAGAAACAGTAAAGAATAAGAGATATGAGAAACAATACAATCTGTATTAAACTCTTCTAGAAGGAAATACAATGGAGAAACCTCTCTCTCCTCACACCTCGTAGGTGTATAGTAATTCTCCCTCAAGATTTCTCTCTCTCTTTCTCTCAATCAATTACAATCAACTCAATCACTGAATTGATCTACCCCTTTTGCAGATCTTCTTGATCTTGCACCTTGCAGATCTTCTTGATCTTGCACCTTGCAGATCTTCTTGATCTTGCTCCTTACAGATCTAATTGATCTTGCTCCTTACAAATCTAATTAATCTTGTTCCTTTCAAATCTAATTGATCTTACTCACTTGTAGATCTAATTGATCTTGCTCACTTTAAAATACAGCCCCATGGGTCTCTTAAATAGAACCCAAAGCAAACAATAATTAGAAAAATAGACTCAAGACTAATTTTAGTCTTTACATGCAAACTAGTTGTTCATCTAAAATTAGAAATTCTAGAAACACCTAGAAATGCACAAAAGTCAGTGTCAGTCTGAAGATGACCAATGCCAGCTGACCCCTAACCGATGTCGATTGGGTCTGACCGATTCCATCGATGTCGATCGACCACTAACTGATGTCGATTGGTTCTGACCGATGTTGGTTACTGTGTAAACTCAGCAACCTCCACATTGGCTCATCAGTGAAGCTTTTAGCTCCACAACTCAACAATCTCCCACTTGGAGATAAACAGTTGCACCTGTACCTGTACATCAACATCCTCTAGCTTATTTCTCTAGCTTGTTTCTCCCTCTTCAAGTTCAAACTTGAAGACCAACAAAAGTTGAATGAAGATTCAACTTCTCCTTTGTTACCGACTTTGTTAACATATCAACAGGGTTCTTATCCGTATGGATCTTTTCTAGCTTCAACTTTCCATCCTCCAATACCTGTCTAATGAAGTGGTACCTAAGCTGTATATGTTTGGTTCTTGAATGAAAGGCTGAATTCTTTGCCAAATGAATTGCACTTTGACTATCACTGTACAATTTGCAACTCTCTTGCTCCTTTCCCAACTCTTCCATGAACTGAGTCATCCAAATCATTTCCTTGCTAGCCTCTATGAGTTCAATGTATTTTGCCTCTTTAGTAGACAAGGCAAAAACCTTCTGCAACTTTGAAATCCAGCTAACCACCGTTTCACCAACAGTGAACACATATCCTGTGGTGCTTCTCCTGCCATCCAAGTCACCTACCATATCCAAATCTACATACCCATGTAGAGAAGTGTTTGACCCTCCATAGCATAAATGCCTACTACTGGTCCCTCTTAGATATCTAAGAATCCACTGAACTACTTTCCAGTGTTCCTTTCCTAGATTGGCCATAAACTTGCTGACAACTCCCACTACTTGGGCAATATCTGGTCTGGTACATACCATTGCATACATCAAGCTCTCAACTACTAAATCATATGGAACTATACTCATGTACTCAATCTCATCATGTGATTTAGGACACTATTCTTTGCTCAACATGAAGTGTCTAGCCATAGGTGTGCTTACCAATTTTGCATCCTACATATTGAACCTCTCTAATACCAACCTGGCCTTATGTCTCATTTGACCATTCTCTCCTTCCTTTAACCTATATACCCATTTGTTTTTAGTGCTTTCTTTTTGGCTGGCAACTCAACCAAATCCCATGTATGGTTCTCTTCCAAGGAATCAATTTCCTCATTCATGCCATGCTCCCATTGTTTCCTAGATTCTACCTGCATTGCCTCATCAAAACTTTCTGATTCTCCACCATCAGTGAGCAACAAGTAGTATAAAGAAGGGGAATAACGAATTGGAGGTTTACTTACCCTTTCAGACCTCCTTATGGGTGTTTGAGACTCATACACAGCTTGTTGTCTGCCCAAATTTCTTTCTGACAGTGACCAATCCCGGTCATCTCTGACCGACATCAGTCTGCACCTAAATGATGTCGATTCCACCTGACTAACATCACTTTCTACCTAACCAACATCAATTCCTACTTGATCGACGTTGATTTCCACCTAATTGACATCGGTTTCTATGTTTTTTTGTGAGTGATGATTTTTACCTGTGAGCTCATTTTGGAACATAACCTCTTCCAAATCAAGATTGCCCTGCTCAAAATTATTCAGCCTCTTGAGTTGATCACTGTACATCACCTTCTCATTAAAAACCAAGGCTTTCCATTTCTTAAATGTGTCAAAAACATCATATTTCCTCTTTATGCAATAAACCCATACCTTTCTTGTAGCATCATCAATGAAAGAAACATAATAATGTGATCCTCCAATAAAAGCTCCCTGAGCTGGTCCCAACACGTCTGTGTGAACAAGCTCCAACTTGTGATTCTTCTTTGTTGACCCAATTTTGTGAAACCTCACTTTCTTTTGTTTCCCAAAATACAATGCTCACATAAATCTAGATCTATGCTTTTCAAATCTGAAAGCTTACCTTTTGACTTAAGAACATTCATTCCCTTCTCACTCATGTGACCAAGCCTACAGTGCCACAACTTTGCATCTACATCTGAAGTAGATAAAATAGAAGGATAATAATTAGTAATACAAGCAGATAGATAAAGTGTACCTACTCTCTTACCTCTTGCTAATACAAGTGCACCCTTGGAAACTTTCCAAGATTCAGCTGTGAGAGTTACTGTGCAACCCTCATCACCCAACTTTCTTGCAAAAATCAGATTCCTCTTCAGGATGGGTACATGCATGACATCCTTCAACACCCATGTGTTGCCATTCTAAAATTTTAGCTGCACTTTTCCTTTGCCAACAATTTGACAAGGCTCATCATCCCCTAAATAAACTTTTTCAAAATCTCCATGGACATAATCATTGAAAAATTCTCTATTTGGGGTTGCATGGAAAGAGGCACCAGAATATAAAACCCATGATTCTACTTTATTATCCAAATAAAATATAAGAGCATCATGTGCAACAATACCTGCATCATTTGCTTCTTTATTACCTTCATGCTGATATCCTTTCAACCAATAATCTTTCTTTGCATGCCCTTTCTTTCCATAATTCCAGCAGGTTATTCTTCCATTTCTGGATTTGGATCTACTTCCCATCTTTGACCTTGATTTCCCTTACTTGCCCTTCTCTCTTTACTTTCCCCTGCTTTCAACACTTAAAACATTACCTGATGTTTCCCCTGTGTCTTTCCTACAAATTTCTTCATTCAAGATTACACTAACAACATCATCAACTTTCAAGATATTTGAAGCAGATGCAGTATTACTAACTGCCATTACCAAACTATGCCAACTTTTAGGTAAAGAGCATAAGATTAAGAGAGCCTTAATTTCACCATCAAAAACTATTTTAACTAAATTTAACTGATTTACTATTGCATGGAAATCATTAAGATGACTAGATACAGATCTACCTTCCTACATTTGCAAATCAAATAATTGCTTCATAAGATATACCTTATTTGAAGCTGAGGGTTTTTCATATAAATTTGCCAAAGTATCCATTAACTCTACCATTGTCTTTGCCTGTGATAAGTTTAAAATCATAGAAGGTACCAGGCTCAACCTTATAGATCCAAGAGCCTTTCGATCAAGAACATTCCATTCTTCATCTTTCATATCTATGGGCTTACTTGAAACCCCACCCAATGGTAAATATAGATCTTTCTGATACAGATAATCTTCAATTTGCATCCTCCATAATTGATAATTCTTGCCATTGAATTTCTCCATTCTTAGTTTACTTTTTTCTGCCATTGCTTTATTCCCACTCAATCAGAAACCCATGTGAGTGAATTCTATAATCAACAAACACTAACACGCTTTGAAACCTGTGCTCTGATACCAATTGTTAGTGTATACACATAGCTCTGATACCACTTGTCAGGATCTTAGATCACAATTGATTACTTTTGTATAAGCAACTAAACACAGAATTAAACCAAAAGTAATAAGTAATTAGAAATCAGAAATAGCAAAGAATAAGAGATACGATAAATAATACAATCTATATTAAAATCTTCTAGATTGAAATACAATGGAGAAACCTCTCTCTCATCACACCTCGTAGGTGTATAGTAATTCTCCCTCAAGAGTTCTCTCTCTCTTTCTCTCAATCAATTACAATCAACTCAATCACTGAATTCATCTACCCCTTTTGCAGATCTTCTTGATCTTACACCTTGCAGATCTTCTTGATCTTGCTCCTTGCAAATCTAATTGATCTTGCTCACTTGCAGATCTAATTGATCTTGCTCACTTTACAATACAGCCCCATGGGTCTCTTAAATAGAACCCAAAGCAAACAATAATTAGAAAAATAGACTCAAGACTAATTTTAGTCTTTACATGCAAACTAGCTATTCATCTAAAATTAGCAATTCTAGAAATGCCTGGAAATGCACAGAAGTTGGTGTCAGTCTAAAGATGAATGATGCCAGCTGACCCCTAACCGATGTTGGTTGGTTCTGACTGATTCTGCCGATGTCAGTCGACCACTAACCATTGTTGGTTGGTTCTAACCGATGTCGGTTACTGTGTAAACTCAGCAACCTCCACATTGGCTCATCAGTGAAGCTTTTAGCTCCAAAACTCAACATAATTGAGTGCTCATTCTTATTAGTTTTGTGACATTACCTAATTTCTTTCCACTTGGCTTTACATTTTGTCTTTCGATTCTTCCTCCTGGTTCTTTTTCAACATTTTTCCTTGTCTATTTCACTTTGCATACATGCATATCTTCTTGATATACCTTTCCTTAATTAGTATTGACATATATTTAGAACATTTTTCAAAATTACCTATATGGTATATATTTATACAAATATATTCATATGGTAAAAACATACCCACTCATGTTTCTCATTGAGATATGATGAGTTTATTTTAGCATGAATTTATCATAATAAATATATGGGGGCATAACACCCATTGTTTATTTTATAAATTATACCGAGTATCCTGAACTTCAATTCAATATTTCAAGCTAAATATGTAATGTATATCCCACAAATGTATGATAAAATCAACATGTCATGATATATGATATAGTTGATAATGTGTTAAGGTAAAATAATATGTGAATACTAATTAAGTATAATTATGTACATGGGAATATTTCATACCTCCCAATTTATAAATACTCAAATATATCAAGATATAGAAAAAAATGAAAAAAAATTAATGATAATAAGTCATATGTCAATGTACGTGTAAGATCTAATATTTGAATTTTCAACCATGTAGTGTTGATGTATATAAGGTATTTCAACAAGAAAAATGTGTAGGTATAATGAACCATAGTCAAATATGCATCATGTACAACATTGTGAAAGATATATTCAAGTGAAAATACATATTATCTTGGATTATTTATACACAAATTCAAGGATACATAAAATTTGACTTCAACTATGTGCCCACATATTGGATAAGAAATTTTGGAGACATGTTCAATGTTAATGGAATTTCCATTTCAGTAGATTATTTTATGGTGATATATATCCTTTTTTCCTTCATTTTATTGAGCTAGATTACTATATATTTTGATAATATAATATATGATGTTAGGTTGTGGAGCTAAAAGCTTCAACTATGCAGACATGGAGGAGGATGCTGAAGTTTCAGAAGTATCGGCATCAGCAGTATGACCGACGTCGGTCATGATGAATGCAGAAGGCAATTAGCATCGGCAGGGAGTCAGCCGATGTCGGTTAGCACCAGTTAGATAGGGACCGATGTCGGTCACCTGTGTGTTCTAAAACTATTCGTTGCATGAACAGTTAGTTTGTTGAACTGATTATTTGCATGTAAAGGCTACTTTGAGTCTTGAGTTACGTGTCTATTATTAGTAAATTAAGAGTCTAAGTTATTGTTTAAGTCTGGTATCTATTTATAAACCCATTGGCATGTATTGTAATGATGAGCTAAAAAGGAAGGCAAGGAAGATCCTTCCATTGTAAGATCATTGAGTTGCAGGTTGTTGCAAGCTCATAAGAGATCTACATGTGTAAGTAAGGTCTGTTGAATTGCAGGTTGTAGGTTCATGAGAAGATCTACTTGAAGTACTTTTAAGTGCTTGGTGTACTGGTAGGGTTATTATTGACTGGTTGGAGAGGTGAACACCAATTATGTGTGTGAGTTGTGTGTTGGGACCATTTTTGGTAGGAGAGTGTTTTGAAGAAGAATTACTGTACACTTGAGGTGTGGGAAGCCTCTGTAAGCTAGAAGAGTGTGGCGACTCTTTATTGTATTCTTTTTTGTATGAGTATTAATATATAAGATTGTATATTGTCTCTCATATTTTGTGTTATGTGTGAATTCTAGTTACTTGTTGCTTTTGGATATTTCCGCATATTTAATTTCTTGTATTTGGTAATCATATTGTGCTCTTTCTGAGGAGCAAGATCCTAACAAGTGGGATCAAAATAGGTGTGTTTGTTCTAGATTCCCCATCAACTGGTATCAGAGCTTTTGGTTGGGACACTAACAGGTTGGTTTAGATCTGGTTAGTGTGTGTTGATTACAGGTTACTCATAGGGGTTTCTGTTTGAGTGGGAGTAGAGCAATGGTAGAAGACAGTAAGCTAAGAATGGAGAAGTTTAATGGCAAGAACTATCAAATATGGAGGATGTAGATTGAGGATTATCTATATCAGAAAGATTTGTACTTACCATTGGGTGGGGTTGATTGCAAGCCCTGGGATATGAAGGATGAAGAATGGGAGGTTCTTGATCGGAAGGCTCTGGGATCTATGAGGTTGAGTCTTGCATCGTCTGTGATTTCCAACTTATCAAACGCAAATAAAATGGTAGAGTTAATGGAATCTTTGGCAAATTTATATGAAAAACCCTCAGCTTCAAATAAGGTATTTCTTATGAAGCAATTATTTAATTTGCAAATATTGGAAGGTGGATCTGTTCATAATCATCTTAGTGATTTCCATGGTTTGGTAAACCAGTTAAATTTGGTCAATATTGTTTTTGATGATGAAATTAAGGCTCTCTTAATCTTGTGTTCATTACCTAAAAGTTGGGAGAGTTTGGTAATGGCAGTTTCTAATACTGCATCTGCTTCAAAAATCTTAAAAGTGGATGATGTTGTGAGTGTGATCTTGAATGAAGAGATACGCAGGAAAAGCACAGGTGAATCATCAAGGAATGCTTTGAGTGTTGAAGGCAGAGGAAGGCAAAGAGAGAAGATAGAGCATGGGAGATCAAGGAGATCCAAGTCTAGGTATGGCAGAATAACCTGCTAGAAATGTGGAAAGCAAGGGCACTTAAAGAGAGATTGCAGGTCGGGTGAAGATCAACATGAAGGACATGAAGAAGAAGCAGATGTTGTGGATTATGTTGCACAGGATGCTCTGGTATGTTCTTTGGATAAAGTAGAATCTTGGGTTTTAGATTCTGGTGCCTCTTTTCATGCATCCCCAAATAGGGAATTTTTTCATGAGTATGTCCAGGGAGACTTTGGAGAAATTTGTTTAGGGGATGGAAAGCCTTGTCAAATGGTTGGCAAAGGGAAAGTGAAGTTGAAATTGTAGACAGGTAACACATGGGTGTTGAAGGAGGTCATGCATGTCCCAGTTCTGGAGCAAAATTTGATTTCTATAAGAATTTTGGGTGATGAGGGTTGCACAGTAACTCTCATAGTGGACTCTTGGAAGGTTACCAAGGGTGCACTTGTTGTAGCAAGAGGTAAGAAAGTAGGTACACTTTATCTATCTACTTGTATTAATGATTCTCTTTCTGGATTATCTACTTCAGCTGTAGATTTGGAGATGTGGCTTAATAGGCTTGGTCACATGAATAAGAAGGAGATGCATGTTCTTGAGTCAAAGGGTATGCTTTTAGATTTGAAGAGCATAGATCGAGATTTCTATATGCAGAAGAAGAAAGTAACATTTCTTGAGGAATCTGATGTTCGTGATAAGAGCAAGAAAGCCTTGGTTTTTAAGGAGAAGATGACGGACAGGTATTAGTCATAGGGGCTAAGGAATTTTGAGCAGAGCAAGGTTGATTTGGACAAGGGTTTGATCCAAAAGGAGCTCGCAGGAAAAAGTCAGTTCTCATAAGAAAAACACATAGACCGACGTCGGCTAGAAAACTGACATCGGCGTCTAGACAGGGACCGATGTCGGCTATGTGTAGCCTGACGACGGTGACTCAGGGTAGATAAACACTGGCATCAACCAAGGGGAACTGACGTCGACAGTGAGGCAATCGCATGAAACTGATGTCAGTCAGGTGCAGACTAAGATGTGACCAGCATCGGTCACTGAGACAGATTTTGGGTGGATAGTGAGCTGTCAAGGAGTCTCAAGTGCCCATATGGAGGACTTAAAGGGTAAGTAAGCCTCAAATTCATCATTTCCTTTCTTTACACTACTTGTTGCTCACTTACGGTAAAGAACCAGAGTAGGTAGATCTAGGAAATAGTGGGAGCTTGGCATGGATGAGGATGTGATTCCTTGGAGGAGAACCAAATGGGAGTTTTTGGTGGAGTTTCCACTGGAAGAAAGCACTGAGAGATGAATGGATGTTCAGGATGAAGAAGAGTGGGAATGGATACGTGAGACGGAAGGCTAGGGTATATGGTCTTGTATAAGCTGCAAGATAATGGAGGTTTGATCATTGTGTTTCTCTTTACCAGGTTGGATAATATTAGCTACATTATCCTATTACTGTATGTTGTGCTTATAGCAGGGTTACAAATACAGGGAGTTGTTGAACTAAAGGTAAAGCTAGTTCAAAAGTATGTCATGAGGAATCTGGGAGCAGCAAGATTCTTTGGCATGAGTGTGTTCTAGGGACATGGAAGGTCACAAGTTGACTTTGTTTCAAGATGATTGTGTGAGATTGATTAGCATGCCGATGGTTGGACAGTTCTATGAACAGTGTCTTGATTCACATAATGAGGTTGAGTACATGTGTACTAAACCTGAGTTTTCCCAAGCAGTGGGAGTTGTCAAAAATTTGGAGCCAATCTAGGAAAGAAGCATTGGAGGGCAGTTCAGTGGATTCTTAGAGGGACCAGTAGCAGGTACACATGCTATGCAGGGTCAAGTTATTTTCTACATGGGTTTGTAGATGCAGATATGGCAGGTGATTTGGATGACAGGTGTTGCACCACAGGATTTGTGGTGGTTGGTCTTTAAGGGTGATCTTGAAGAGGGATACAAATCCAAGGGAACAAACTAGATGGTGTATAGGTACAGGTACAGTTGCAACTGTTTATCTCCAAGTGGGAGATTGTTAAGTTGTGGAGCTAAAAGCTTCAACTATGCAGACATGGAGGAGGATGCTAAAGTTCCAGAAGTATCAGCATTGGTAGTATGACTGACGTCGGTCATGATGAATGCAGAAGTCAATCGGCATTAATAGGGAGTTGGCCAACGTTGGTCAGCACCAGTTAGATAGGGACTGACGTCGATCACCTGTGTGTTCCAAAACTGTTCGTTGCACAAACAGTTAGTTTGTTGAACTGATTGTTTGCATGTAAAGGCTACTTTGAGTCTTGAGCTGCGTGTTTATTATTAGTAAATTAAGAGTCTAAGTTATTTTTTAAGTCTGGGATCTATTTATAGACCCATGGGCATGTATTGTAATGATGAGCTGAAAAGGAAGGCAAGGAAGATCCTTCCATTGTAAGATCATTGAGTTGCAGGTTGTTGCAAGCTCATAAGAGATCTACATGTGTAAGTAAGGTCTATTAAATTGTAGGTTACAGGTTCATGAGAAGATCTAATTGAAGTACTTTTGAGTGCTGCTTGGTGTACTGGCAGGGTTATTACTGACTGGTTGGAGAGGTGAACACCAATTATGTGTGTGAGTTGTGTGTTGGGACCATTTTTGGTAGGAGAGTGTTTTGAAGAAGAATTACTGTACACTTGAGGTGTGGGAAGCCTCTGTAAGGTGGAAGAGTGTGGTGACTCTTTATTTTATTCTTTTCTGTACGAGTATTAATATATAAGATTATATATTGTCTCTCATATTCTGTGTTATGTGTGAATTCTAGTTACTTGTTGCTTCTGGATATTTCCGCATGTTTAATTGCTTATATTTGGTAATCATATTGTGCTCTTTCTGAGGAGCAAGATCCTAACAAGTGGGATTAGAACAGGTGTGTTTGTTCTGGATTCTCCATCATATGATTCTATGTGGCATAACTAGATGCAAAAAATAAAACTTAAAAACATATGTAAAACTTTTTAAAGTATTATGACTGTGGAAACTATCAAATTACATATGTTACTATGATTATAAAATGTTTTGCATAATTTATTTACCCTAACATGTAATCTATAAAAAAATTTAAAACAATATAAATCTTAAAATTAACAAGTTTATATAATATTAACATGATTCAACTAATTTATTTTTTTAACATATGAGGCATTTAACCTTTGAATTTAAGATAAGTGATTGAAACATAAGTTCCTCATCCCTCATGTCAAAAGGGTCATATATATTGGCATTTCCAAATCCAAAATCTTCAAAAATTAAAAGTGGAAGGGTATAAAATTTATCTACTTCCTTGATCATGTTTAAACTTATTTCAGATTGAGGAGAACTAAATAAGATAAAACTATTGAAAATAAAATTGCACAAGATATATGATTTACCATACAAATCTAAGTGCTAACATGGTATGGATTGAACTTACTAAATATATAACTAACCAAAAGAAAAGGCACTTAGCTAGTATTCTATCCTATTTTGATCGCTTTTTATGTATAGTCCTATAAAATGGTCTGAAATGACTCTTTGGCATATTGTCTTAGGAAATTATCCCTATACATTTGGTAGAGCCTAGACACCTATAATGATTAGTCCCATTTACTGTTTTTTATGAAATTATCCCTATGTATCATTTTTAGATACTAAAATTTGGTATTTGACACTTGGAAATTTTAATTTTGTCTTGCACTTATCCCAAATGACTTTTACATCTCCAAACAACTCTTATTTTTCATTCCCACACACATGCATGCAAGTTATGAGCCTAATTTATCTTATTATTATATCAAACACTTATAGGAACCTTTTAGTTTGTGTTAAATTAGTGCAATATCCTATTTATACACTTATATATCACCATATTTTCATTACTATCTCCCAAAAATTAACATTATATTCAAACCATAATGTCAATATTATTATCCCCAAGTTGATGTTACCATTTTTCACCTAGAAATGACTTTTTCAAACTAAAACAATTTCCTTAGGTTGGCCCATTCATATTTCATGTTAGTGTTGTATGAAATTACCCATTTGAGCTCATATAAATTAAAACCAATCCCACACTTAGTAGTCACTTGGAATTTTTATATCAAGTATGTATACACTACTACATACTAATAATTGTTTCTTTATTCTTATCAAATTAAAATCATCACTAAGATCACTCATCAACTAAGTCTGAAGCACACCAAGCCAAGTCAAGAGCAAATATTTTCAAGTATAAAAATATATATTCTAGATTCATTCATATATAAAATAAGTATAATTGAACATTCACATTAAGGGGAATAACTACACAAGGCTTGAATTTTGTCATAAAATTATTGGATACGTAGGCAACAGTCAATCATCAGTGAGGGTGATTAGGTTTATTTCATCCCATTACACTTCCTAATTTTTAACAATTTTCTACACCTCACAACTATACTTAGGGGTTTAAGGAGAAGGATTATAATTAATGGATTTACATATGCATTCAAGAGTCAAATATCACACATACAAAGACATATCATGTATGAATATTACATTTTATGGTCACAGAGATCCAAAGCTTCTGAGGATAATAATTTCATCTCCAATCACTGACATCAACATTTATACCAAGGATTGATATTAGTGACGTTGTGTGCATATATACATAGTTCTAGATCTAGATGAATCACATGCCCAATTCTAGTCTATTTATTTTTTTAGAATGCAATCATAGCCAAATATTCAAATAGTTAAGTTAGTTATCTTATCCTTTATTTTACTTTCCATAAGTAACAAATACAAATATCAAGTTAATTTCAGTCTAGCATAATTATATTATGCTTGATTTCTATACATTATAATCTAAATTAATTATTCCATTTTATCCTATTAATATTAAAAATAATCTAAAAATGGGGTGAATAATTTTTTAGTCTTTTCTACCACATATTGATGCACCTTCCTATCAATATTTTTATTTTATGATTTTTTTACCTCATCCATGTGTGTAGATCTTGATTTTATTTCTTTATTCCTTAAAACCTTATATACACTTTCAACACTTGCTTAGCCTACAAAAAGGGGTTATAAAAATGGGATTGAAATCCCAAACGACACCCTATTAAGTGGTTGAGTGTTGTCTACATTACAATAATTAAAAGAGGGATCAAACCACACATAGTTATCCCACCTATGTGAGTATACACTTACTATATTATCACCATGATTTAATGCAACTATGGATTTTTAAACTTGAAAAAATGTAAATTTTAATTTAACTTTTAATTTGGATGTTTTTGTATAATTCCTCAAGTATTTCCAAATGGATTTCTCAAGATTTATCAATATTAGAATTATATATTAGATGTTTTTTAGACCATAATGGCCTTAGACTTATCTTGTGTGTGTGTGTGTGTGGGTGTGTGTGGGTGTGTGTGTGTGTGTGAACCTATGGATAATTCCCTCCCATAACTGACATGTGAAATGTACATAAGTCAACCCGATTTATATATTTGATTTTTAAAAATAGTCATTAGAAGATCCTAGGAAACTATGGATGAAGGCAAACACTACTGGTAATATCTAGCATGTAATTTTTATGAGAGGAAAAACATTGATCTAGAATATGGCAATAGTCTTTTTATGATTATAAAGCATTTTTTCATAGCCTAGGGAGATCCTGAGTATGAATGATGATAAATTTGGTTGTCTAACTCCATACATAAATAAATGGATATAGGATAATGTGAGAAAGATTAAAATGTGTATTCACAAGTCATATATGTCAAATATATGTAAAAATGACATTTTAAAGTGTCTAATACCAAATTTATGTGTCTTAAAAAAACCCTAGTTTAGTCTAATATTAAAAATAATAAATTAAATTATAAAATAAATAATTTTGGTACCTATATAATGGTAGTTGATGTTGATAGCCATGCTCCAAATATATAGCTTGCTTCATGAAAAAATACAAGGAAACATGTAGAAATCAGTGTTCATCTATGATTTAAAACTATGATATAATCTATATCATTTAAATACTTGAATTTGTAATTTTAAGGAATGAATATGCCTATGGGTATATGAACCAAGCTATGCTCTATCAAACTAAACTAGATAATGCCATCGGTGATTATGTCATGAGGCTATTTCACTATTAAAACCATGGGTTTATAATTAAAATTATTTCAACCCCAATTGGAGACTTAGAAGTGTTATAAAATTGAGTGTTGTATAATATCAACTACAACATTAAAAATATCATCATTACTCTTTTAGGTGTAATTTGAAACTAGGTTTGTATGTAAAAGTTGTAAAAAATAAAGTCATGTAAATTGAAACACTTAATAAATTATTGTATAAAATTTTAACATTCAAATGCTTATGTAGTAACATTGATCCCCAATATATAAATAAAAATGTGGATTCATGAAGAACATACATGTACCAAATATAATCCATTTGTATTTGAGTACAGTATAAAATGCCACACATAAATATAACAACCTACTCAATATAGTCTATGTAATATGATAAATCTACTCAATTTGATCAATGTATCTATCTCATTATGTCATATAATATATCAAATATTTATCCTAATATTATAAAATATCTTAGATATGCCTCCATATATCAATTTGTCCTAATATTAATCTCAATTTCACCAATTTGAATCATCCAATGTGACCGAAAATCTAAACCAACTAACTGTCAAGGCCTAAATCTATGTGACAATCCCATTAGTATGCCCCCTTTTAAATTAAGGGATGAATTCTTATGAATAACTTATCTCAAAATAAAATTTAAAGAATTATTTTATATATAAAGTATTTAATCATGTAAAACATGTGTTTTGGCATAACTATATATGTAATCATATAAGTATTTAAATATTCATGAACATATGAAACATGTAAACTAAGGAATATGAGTGTCATGTCAAGTAGATATATAAATTATGCATGTATTAATAATAATTTTAGAAATAATAATCATATATATAATCACTTAGTAGTAAGCCATATAAAATATGCATGATAAACATCACAACATTGCACATAATAGAATAATGTGTGATAGGAATCATAATGCCTCAAGATTAACATCCATTAGATTAGTACACACATATTTACACAATGTAATTATCATAAGACATATAAGCACTAAATACATGACATAAATATAACTTGAATCTAACCTGACGTGCATGCAAAATGGTCATGACATGGAGTAGAGGATCCTTGACACAACTAGTGTATTATGTGACAACACACATCAATGTACTCATATAAACACAAAATATAACACAAAATGTAACACATATCAATGATTAGACATATAACATGAAATATAATTCACATCAATCATCATAAAATTTAATACATGATCAATTATCACACCATGTAATAATCATTAGCATAAAACAAGAAATGTTAGCCTAGTCAATGAATCCATGTCATCATCACATCTAACAAAAAACAATATCTATAGAATATAACACCCCAAAGAGTGTACATAAGATAAATTCATGTATAAAAAATATAATTAGCTTAATATGACCAAAATAATGGTTAAATAAATATATAAATTATAAAGTGTACCAAAGTTACCCTGGTGTAGGCATGCCCCAAATGTATAAAGGTACCATTAATTTTAAGGAAGGTACTATTAATTTTAAGGAATGTTCTACATATAAATATCCATGTATCATATGTAACCCTTATGCCCCTCATCCCACTCATACATATCAGGAAAATAATGTGCATAGAAAATAGATATGTAATCTATTATTTATATGATAGCTAACATAAATCAATCATGTAACTAGAAAAGCATGTCATACATAGATCTTGATTTTGAATTTTTTATTTTTAGATTTTTTTAATCTAAGATACATGAAAAAAATGACATAAGTGCACATGATTCTCATAGGTTTATTCACATGTTTTCATTCAACTGAATTTAAATGATAAATCCTCGTACCCAACTTTATCACAAATGGTCCCAACTAATTTGGTTTGAAATTGCCTTTACTTTCTTTACTTGCACTCATATTATTTTGATTTTATTATCACCTAGTTATTTTAACTTATATTGGATAAGTGAGATAAACAGGTATGAAAATATTTAAATTCAAATTGCATAAGATATAACATAAACTACACAAATTTGAATGTAACAAAGAGACATATTACGCATACTAAATATAGAAATGATCAAGCACAAAGGGGACAAAAACACTTAGATAAATTTTGTCTTATATTTTCTCATTGCCTATGTTGTATTCATCAATATAACTCTATAATAGTTTTTTTATGGCTCAAATCAGTAAAAGAATGTTAAAAACCCTTCAATCCATTGTTGTAGAAGCTTAAACACCTGTGATTAGTGATATTTCCCAATGTTTGTTGAATCTATCAAGAATGATTGTGTTATTACATGATTATCTAGATCAAGGAACCCATGTATGAATAATATTTATATGCACTCATTCACATTTGACTTTATATAAATAATTTTATTTTCTTTTTCTTTGTGTTAAAACCCTAGCTTACACTCTTGACACAAAGATGACTTGAAAAATGATTTAAAAATATGTGTTAGTTTTCCCCAACCACATCAAAAAAATTGTTTGATATTTTATTACATCCCAATACTCTGTATATGGCTCAAACTACATGTAGTTATATAACCTATGTGTATGTGTGGTTAAAAGTGTTACACTAGAAAGTAGTGCAACTATTTAGATTTTGACACTTGACAACATACAAATTTGACCTTGAGATTAGTGTTTAGTGATGAGCGTCATTGAGCCTTATAATTTAATTTAATTTTGTCGATGTAGGGTAGTGTCCAAAGCTATATGAAATAGGGAAAAAATATATATTCTATTAACAATTAATTTTAACTGGAAATGAAAAAAACTCGCGAAGAATAATTATACCAAATATAATATATTTGTAAAAATTAAATCTAATATAATCTTGGAAATAAATCATAATTGATAGAATCAAAAATTATGGAATTAAAACACACTTGTAGGAATTGAAATTATAGAAATGAAACTAATCAGTTGTTGTATTGTATATCTAATTACTCCCTGTTGGTGAAATATCTAGGACTTGTGAAAAATAGGATATTTCAAAATAATGAAGGATATATAAGTATATCCTCTATTTATAGGTGAGGTTCCTTTTATTAAAAATAATAAAAACTAAAATAAACCTATTTATAATATTTATATGTTGAATAAACTATTGATTTGTATTGATTTGAATAAAAAATAAAATTAAAATTAAGGGAGATGAAGAATCACAAGTGAATGAGAAAACACATATTCCATTTAACACATGACAAGAAGGTATTCTTAAAAATTAACATGATTTTTTTGAGATTAATACAAGTATTTATTGAATTGAGATATATGTATTAAAATAAGGAAAATACACATCCAAAAATAAAAATTAGACACAAAAGTTATAGACTTTCCCTTATGTTATTAGTTTGAAGAACAAACACAAAGTTTATTTCTCCTTATTTTCAATAAAAATTACAATGAGCATCAAACAACACTTTTATGATCATCATTTCTCCTATTAATAGAGATATGATGGAATGGGATAACACTTCACATTTAGTGTGACATTTGGGATTTACTATTCTTTTTTTAATATGTTTTAAATTTTTACAAAAATAAAAATACAATTTTCCAAAAATATAAAATAGATAAAAATCAAAAATAGTGTTGAGAATCCTAGGATGTTTTCTTTGGAGTATCATCTAGTGTTTAAGACCTTAAAGTAGTAGAATATCTCCAAAATTTTATTTATCCTAGTGTTTAACCCTAGAATCTATATTAGGGAGAATCTAGGGTTAAATGGGTAGAGATAGCTAGGTCATAAGGATGATAGACTATCTCTAAATCAAGCCAATTATTTTTGAAACTTAGAAAAAATATATATTGAATTTATTATGCTAAGATGCTAAAGATGTAAAATATATATATTCCAGATATTAAAATGATAAATAAAATAAGATATAGCTAATTGTGATGCTAATATAGATCTAGACCTAGAATGGGCAAAAAATGGATTGTATCTAGATTCTAGAACAACCACCTAATTTTATAATTTATACCTCTATATTAGTAGACACTTGCATCAACTTAGGATTATTATATCAACACTACTATCTAACTAAGATTTAGGTGTTTAATATATAATACCCACTGAAATAGGATGTGACCACTGGATGCTTTTGGGTTTTGTGTTGCCTTCCCATGGTGCATTCAGATATGGGTCATGGGATATCACTCCTTGTCAAATATAAAAACCTTAGTTCTCCATCTTTATCTTTGGTTGTGGGAAAAAAGGGTTAGTGGGCACATAGTTTCAAGATTCAAAAAAACCCTCTTGTTAATTATCACTAACTCCATATCCAATACTCCAAAGAGGACCTCAGACTTATGTATTTCTCCCTTACATGTTGGCTTGTGTGTGAATCATGAAATGTGTGATAAGTACAATAGTGACCTAGTTTATGACTCTCAAAATATAAATCTTGGGTTTCTCCTTTAATATTTTAAACCTTTAAATGTATTATCCTTATGATTGATATGGAAATAGAATAAAATAGGGAAGCTTTGCTCACTTGAGTGCTTGATATAATGCTTTTGGTAAGTTACTTTGTGAGATTATAGATATTTTCTAGGTGAGTAATGAATGAGAGTTGATCTTGTATTTATACCAATCCATTTGGAGAATATCTTGCATTAAAGAACTTAGAGTGACCATAAGAATAAATTTCATTTGAAAATTGGATGACTTTAAGACACTAAACACTTGCATTAGAATAGGATACTTGCATCGATGTAGGCCTTTGACTAAGACATAAGTGTTTGGGTAGTTTAAAAATAGGTTCAAATCCAAAACTTGTAGAGATGGAAGATAAGTAGGTTTTTAGAATTATGGTCAAGATAAAAGGTTTGAGTCATCAGAATAACATTGGTCAAACTAAGATATAAGCAATCATGTAGATATAGTGTATGCAAGCCTTTTGGCATAAGGTATAGAAGCTAGAGGTACATCCATGATATGTAATTTTTAAGTGTATAATATTGAGATGATATATAATATAAAAATAGTGTCTACATTACCCCATTTAATTTAGTAATGAAATTATTAGTTTAAAGGAAAATAAATGTGTACTTGGGTGTGTATAATGCACCTTTTCATTACTTGAGTCCAACTTTAGTTCTTTGATGGTGACTAACATACAACCAAGATCATGTTACAATATATAATCTGAAACTAAAAGCATTGAAATAATTGAAATTGAAAGAAATCAAAGTTCAGGAGTACACTTGTGTATTGGTGTAACTATCTTACCTTTTGGAAATTTGATTTGAAAGATGTATCATTATGAATCACTAAAATGAATATTAGGACAAATATATAATCCATAAATTTCATGTATATAAAGATATGGAGAGAGATATTTGAGGACGCGTTCCCTCAACCTTGGAGAAAAGGTGAGTTACCACTTGGAAGTTTAGATTAGCTCAATCATGCAGCTCAATCATATTTATAACTTTATGAATGAGTGAACCAAATCAACTCACACTATAAAAATGGTGAGTTTTTTAGATAAATTTTACTTATATTCTTTGCAAGAAGGAGAAAAGAAACTCAAGAAGGCTAAGGTATAAAAACTTGGTATGTTGTGTGTGTTGATCCAAATGGTTGTATATACTCCTCTTTGGCTTGGGAGGAATGACCTGCATTTAATAAATCACTAAATAAATGGTTGATTAGTTATAAAGTAAAGTGTATTACTAGAAATCTAGATCCAAGAATCATGAGCTCCCTTGGATGTTGTCAATCCATTATTTTAAACAATCAAGTTTTGAAAGATAAAGTATTTGTATATATCATAGAAGATACTAAAATTAAATACAAAAAGTTCTTGATAAATGAATAGGTGAATTTGACTAATTATAGATATAAACATATTGATATTAATTCCAAATGAATTAGGTGTATCCCAAAAAATAGGGTGAGGTTTTATGATCAAGCAAAGATAAAGAATGTTGGATCTAGTTGAGGTCTGGTGGGTGAAAATAGCTTGATTTTTATTTGTCACACATTGACTATCAGTGGTTAGGGTGACTATTGGTGGTTAAAGTGACTGTCAATGGTTGGGAAACTATCAGTGGTTATGGATAGACTATCGATGGTTAGGATGACTGTTAGTGGTTACTTTGGTTTTGGTTTGGTTCAAAAAATTGGTCTGATGAGGTTGTAGAACAAATTTATGGAAAGTGGGTTTGGGTTGGGTAGAAAAAAAGTAACTAATTGGTGAAAACACATACTTAGATTATGAGTTATTGATCTGAAGGATGTTAGGGTTGTTGATAACTTTTTGGTGAAGCCTAAGGTAATTTTGGTAGAGTAATAATATTTGGCTATTGGCTGATGGTTGGCAATGCTTTGAATCTCTATCACTTTTGCTAGTTCACTAGAAGAAGACTTGTAAAAGGAAGTGCTGATGCAAAAGGCTCTAATTTTAGATGTGAATGATCCTATATTGATTAATTAAATTATTGATCAATTTTCACCTCCTCCTCCTCTCTTTTTTATAGTAAGGAAGGAGATGTGAAACAATAGGTTAACTAGAGGTTCAACAAGGATTTTAAATTTAGCTTTCTCATGCATTAACTCACACATGAATTAGATAAGATAAATATAAAAAATCAAGCTAGAGTTGATTATAATTGACTATTTAGGTTTTATAAGGATGGCCATCGATGATTAGGCCTAACCCTCAGTGGTTAGGGTGACCATCAATAGTCAAGGGTAAGGTTAAGTTTAGTCGAGGTTAGTTAGGGTAAGTTAGTTAGTTTAGTTAGTCAACTAACTTGACTCAATGTTTGTAGTTGAAAGGTTGTAGAAGAGTCCCTAGGAGGTCTTGAGGTGGTTTAGGGGTTACTTAGACATCTAGAACCATTGTATGTAGTTTTCTAGTGTCTACACTTTTCTCCTTTTTGTTATGCAAGCTGTATTAGCAAGCTACAAAATAAAAATGGATTGTGGGTTAAAAGTAGGTTACCCTAAGCATGGGAGGAGGTGTTCCCCCTCACATAGGGAATTGATGAGGTGAAACAAAATCAGGTGTAGGTTTGATGAGTGGGTAAGTGTGGTGATGAATTCGGTGGTCAGTTGGGCATTGAAGCACAAAAATGCACACAAAGTGTGACTAAGTATGATAGAAAAGATTTTACAATGATTAGATTGCCATGGTTGGTAAAATAAAGGTTAGCACTAAAAGTACAAGTGACAAGTAGAACACATGACCATATATGATGGTTGGGATACACTTGTAAACTATAATTTTTAAACATGGTTAGTGTTTTCATGGGTATCCAAGGTAGGAAGTGCTCCCATCAAGACACAAGTTAGTCAGGTGTGCACAAAGTAGTGAAAGTTCAATATGTTCAACTTGTTAATTTAGTTGGTGTGGTCAAAATGACCAAGGCAAGGTCATCATAAAACATATAATATTTGGTATAAAATGGCCAATGGTGAGATTGAAATCATTGGTGGTCAAGGTTGGTGGAGAAGAGAATATCCATTAAATGGTAGTTGGATTAGGTTTGGGTGAAAATTTTTGGTCAAAAAGCTGTGGTTAGGAGGGAAAAAATACTTTAAAATTTTACCATCAATGGTCATGTTTGATACTTGGGGTCAACCATCGATTATCACCCTAATCAGTGGTGGTCACATGTCATCCCTAAAAAGGTGAAGACAAAAAGACTAACATTGTTTATATTTGTTCATTTGAGCATATTCACCCCTAATGATTAGCTTTTTAGTAGTGTTGAATAAAATGGTGATGGTTGAGGGTGAGTAGTAAAGTGTGTGAGATTTTAGGTTGATCAAAGATATAGAGGGGATGAGGAAGAGTGCAAGGTCAGGTACTAGTACCCAATGTTCCTCCTTGATGGTACTTAAGTAATGAGGTAGGTATTATTTTGAATTAATATAATGGTTAAATTTGTGCAATTTTAATGTTAGTTTAAATTCTTTGTTGTTAATTTGGTTATGTGTTTACTATTTTTTGTGGGTGGGTTTGACCTAAGGCTAGGGCTTGGGTAGTTATTTTTTTTATTAGAGTCAAAATGGTAGGTTAGATGTAAATTTATAGGGGTATGGTAGATAAGGTAGGGTAGAGGTAGTTT
The DNA here is from genome assembly GCA_037957365.1 of Torreya grandis. Lineage (NCBI taxonomy): Eukaryota > Viridiplantae > Streptophyta > Pinopsida > Cupressales > Taxaceae > Torreya > Torreya grandis. The sequence continues at coordinate 1,575,935 of JARHVA010002197.1, read as the reverse complement.
TAGGTAGGTTTTTTGTAGAGGTTGTGAGGTTAGGTAGGTATCTTTGAAGGGTAGGGGTTTATGTTTGATTACTGGCAGATACTTGATAGTGATCATCAATAGTCATTTTTGGCCATTGTTGATTACTAATAATTATTAGTGGTTGACTATCAAATTTCAGTGGTTGACACTTGAACATTGATAGGCCACATTGTGGTGATTATCAATAGTCAGTTGCCTAACTATTGATGGTTGACTATAGGAATAGTCAACCATCAATGATCAAAGGATGAGTTTAAAATTTTTTAAGAGTGATTGTTTGATAGGAAATATTTTGTGTTAAGAAGGTAAGATTGGGTTTTGAATGGGTCCTACCCATATAAAATTAAGATAGGTAAGGTCTAAAACTTAGAAGATATGAATGCCTGAAGAAGAAGTATCATGGAAAAAAAAGGGAGCAAAGAATAACTCATACATAGCTAAAAAAATAAGCTAAACAATGACTAAATAGAAGAAAATGAATGATAATTTTTAATGGGTAATAGTTAATAGGTGAGATTTGAGGTTAAGAGGTTAGGGTGATGTCAAGGATTTAAGTTAGGGGTTAGGTTAAGGTAATGTGTATGGATTAAGAAGGTCTAATGATGGGGTAAAGTAGTAGGTATAGGTCATATTAGTTAAATGTTATGAGTTTTATAGATTGAAATAGGGGATAGGTGAAAGTGGTAGAATTGGTAGGTAAAGTATGATAGTGAACTAAGTTTGTTGTTATCAAACCTTACAAGCATGAGAGCAGATATAGATGAGGGATAGAGTACCCCAAATACTAGATGAGATTCAACACATGATGACTAATGATGATTATGAGCACATGAAGGACATGGGAATTAAAGGTATGAGGTATTATCAGCATGTACCTCAAGATACAGTGATGTTAGTGGTACTCATCAAGAGATGGGACCTTACCACTAACACCTTTTTGCTTCTTACAGTTAAGTTGACTATCTTTCCTAAGGAGATCCATAGAATAGTGTGGTTACCCATTTGGGGTGAGCCAATTTACCACATTGAGAGTGATGAGTGAGATAGGCAGATGGAGCTCTTATACTGAGATGACCTTGATTTTATGAGGTGGCACTTAGGAGGATTTCATTACATGCCATCGTACTAGAGAGATATGGATGCAAGGAGGATTTTCATGATGATGATGATGATAGTAGTTACATGTTAAGCATTACCAAATTTTAGTAGTAAAAGGTTCATGTACTTGGTGATGGGGGTTCTCTTAGAGATGTGATTGGGTTGTACAGTGTTTTTATGGGCACATGTGCTACTTATTTAGATTTATTAAGAGCTATGGGGATTTTGAGCCCATAGGAGATATGGGATTAGTGTTAGGTTTGTTCTTCATTGTTGGGCTTACAATCACATCAGGGTGATGAGACCTATAGGGTTATTATGGAAGGGTTTTGTGTAGATGGATTACAGGGTTAGATTCATGAGGTGGAAAGGAGATTATGCCCTCTCTAGACTATGAGGAGGGATACATGACATTGACTAGTATAGGGGCCAATTGGATGCTTTGGTCATGGGAGATGTTATTTGGATACCATATGTTAGGTTTTCAGGTTGGGCACATTATAAGAGGTATACTATGTCTCTGTAAATATATAGATGGATATATGGTAGATGAGACCATGAGATAAAGCCAGTCTCATTTGATAGGGTATGGAAGCAATTCAGCCTTGTGCAAGATATACCCAGGGCATTCTCAAGACATAGGAGAAAGGATACAGAGTTTCCACTACCTACTCCATAACTAGTGCATGATTTGATTAACCATGAGGAGTTGCTTACAAGGATAGATATAGATGATGCAAGTGTGATAGATGGTTATCCTACATGGTAACAAGCTAATTATGTTATAGCATATATTGGTCTTGAGGATGGGGGTCAGTAGGATATGGATATTGGTGTAGGAGGAGATAGTTAATAAGTTTAGATGCTAGGGGTTGTCCTAAATGTACATGCAGTGACTGTGAAGAAGGACCAGGCATAAGAGGCACTAGCCACAATTTAATAATCTATGGCAATAACATAGGCATCTTTGGCATTAGCATAGGGCCAGTTGGATACTTTGATGGGGGAGAGAAATTAGGCTAGGTCTTAGCTAGCTTTGGTGATGTAGGAGAGATATTTTCTTTGATAGGTAGGAGGTGGAGTAATCAGACCATCAGGGACTATCTTGATGCATAGATATGTGGTAACTATGGAGGAGCTATGATATTATGAGGCCTTGGTATTTAAGCATTTTCTATAATGAGCCCTGATGGGGTGAGTATAGGGTCATGATTATAGGAGGTTATATCACAATAACACCAGGTCAGTGGGCCGCCTCTATAGGCAAATAGGGAGGTGTAGGGGGTAGACTCCAGAAAGTAGTGGTGCTCCAAGATCATAAATTTTTTATGAGCCATTATATTTTTGATATTCCTATAGTTTTGATACTAGCCTATGATCTAATACAACAAGATGTATATTTTTTTTTGAGAGACATGTATATTTTGTATACACTATGATTATTATTTATGAGATATAGATGTGATCCTTTGTTTATGGTTTGTGGCTCATGGTTGTAATGTTCATGTTAATTATTGATGATTTCAATGTTGACTCACCTAGATATGCATGTGATGATATGTCTCTTTAATTTATGTTTAAGATGATGTTTGATATGGATTGATTTTATTGATGTGATTATGATGTGATGGTTATCGATGACTATGATGATCCTAATATGATTATTTGATGTTAATGCAATGCTATTGATGATTAGGATGATGGTTATGACATTATTATTATGATATTTTATGGATGTTTTTTATGGATATCATCATTTAATTTCATGTTTGAGATGATCATGTTTATGATATTGATATGATTATGGTTATGGCTACTAGTTATGCTTAGGTGGACAAGGTTATGATGTGATTATTGTTATGGTTATGGATTATGGATCATAGTTATATAGATGTAATAAATGGGAGGATGTTGATGATGTTATGATGATGTTTATGTTATGGTGTTCATGTGGAAGTCTAATGAGTACATGCTTCTTTATTTAGATTTAGTCATATGGTGGATATGGTATATGTGATTATGAGGATGTGATGGTTGATAGTTAATTTATTTATGGAGGTGGTGATTATACTAATGATGTTTGTTTTTGTTTATGATGTGATGATGATATTATGTGATTTGGTTATGATTATGATCATTTTGTTTAGATTAGGATGAAGCACATAAAGTAAGTTAAAGAACAAAACCAAATGTGAGAAAGAGAAGACAATCCAAGTGAATGCACCAACTGGTGTGAGAGAATAAGAAAGAGGCATGATGCTTCTTCTTTGGTAAGGACAAAAATAAGCTAAAGTTGGACTAGCTTAAATAACATAATCCCTTTGAATACTTCACATTATCATTCATTAGTTGGTTTAAAAAGGTTTTTTGATCACATAATGTCAAGTAGGATCAAAATCCCTTGCTTATAGTGGGAGATGTATGAAGGTGGAACCTTCTTTTGAGACTATATTGCCTCTTCTTGAGGTTACCAAATAGTAAATATAAATAAGTCCATGTCATATAAGGTGTAGACTGATCGATGTGGGATGTCTACTTATGAGAGTTGATTTCATCTTTCAAAATTACTTTGTTATTTTTAATGTTTGATAATGGATCTTTTTCTATTTTTTATTGCTTGGGAGGGTTGGGGGAATATGATTGATGTGGTAAGCTTCCAAAAAAATTGCTATGCTATGACAAATGCTTTATTCAGCCATCCTCCAAGAGAGTGGTCTAAGTTTTGTGTGTTTTATTTAAGCCTTTTGATAGTTATCTTTCAAGGTAAGAGTTTAACTTATATTGAGAAATTTTGATATGTTTGTGTAGTTTTCCTTTGAGGGAGTAGTCTACGAATGCTAAAGAGTGACCCATATGGGTTATTTTTATTATTTTTTTGATGTTTTATTTTGATGTCATAGACTTTCTTATATAAGCTTAAAGGGTTACCTTTTATGAAGGCTAAACTAAAAGCACAAGAAGGTTGATTAGGTGTAAAAGAGGTTTAGGTGATAATGACCATGGGAATATGTCTTATGAAAGGAATTGAATTACCATGAGAATCATGTCATGGGTAGATCTATGGTACCCATTATTCAATATTAGGCTATGGTTATGATAGATAATCACATGATTAAGTTTTAATAAGTTATTTCTAAAATAAGGAGATGAATATGGTTTGAAATCAAGGGATAAGCTTAAGTTAGACAAAAGGTGACTTTGATCATATTTTAACAAAACAAAGGATGCAAATGTGAAGCATTGAGGGGTTCAGGTTCTAGGTTCCCTTCAAGAGAGGATAACCATTAAGCTCTTGATCTATACTTGTGCATTATGATATAAGGTCCAAGCCAATTGAAATCAAAATTACCTCACTTGATCTTCTCCATATTGGTGACATGTTGATTTTCCTTTAGGATGAGGTCTCTAATATTGAATTCTTGCACTTTAAGGTGTTTGTTATAAGCATGCCTGATGCATTTTTTATAGACACAAAGATGAGTAAGTGTGTCTAAATGATGTTCATCAAGTATCTCAAGTTGGGATAAATGTTCTTGATGATAATCGCTCTCAAAATCTCATAGGGATATGTGAAGAGAGGGAAAATTTAGACTTTGAGAGGCAATACAACCTTTGTTCCAAAAACTAGAGAGAAATGGGTAACATCTATAGGGGTTCAAATGCTAGTACAATATGCCCATAAGGAAAAAGGGGTGTATAAATTCCAATCTCAACTAGATGCATTAACCATTTTAGTTATCATGTTATTGAGAGTTTTGTTAGAGGTTTCTACCTGACCATTAGCTTGTGAATGATAGGGTGAAGATAAACTTAACTTGATACTGAACACATCACAAAGACCTTGAACATGTTTATTTTTGAAAGATTTTCCATTGTTAGTGATAATTTTGTGAGGAACACCGAAATGGAAAATGATATGATGGTTGATAAATTCAATAATATTTTTAGTTTTTGTTGAGACAAGGGGAATAACCTCTACCAATTTGGTAAAATATTTGGTCATAGTGATGATAGAATAATGCCATTATGAATAATGGGGGTTAATTTCACCAATAAGGTCCAAACCCCATTATGAGAAGGGCCATAAATCTTTGGATACTTAAATACTATAGATAGGTGCATGGTGTAAATTGGTGTGTTGTTGACATTTGACACACTTTTTCACATAATCACAATAATATTTTTTAATGGTTTGTCAATAATAGCCAAGGTAAAGGATGTGTTTAGTGATGGCTAGGCCACTAAAGTGTCCCCCATAAATCCCATCATGCATTTACTTGATAACATGAGAGTCTTCATAACTACATAGGCAACAAAAGAGGAGAACATAAAAGTTGTGTTTATAAATAATTCCCCAAATATGGTATAACTTGAGGTAATTTGGATAAATGCTCATCAAGAATTTCTAGAAAGACCAAAAGGAATGATGGCAAGATTGAGATAGTCAAAGATCTATTGATACCAAAGTTTGGGTTGGGTTTATTCCACATTGAAGATGGTGGGAGAGTTTGATTTGACATAATAAGGCTGGGTAAGTTGATGGATAATGATAGATAGATTAGATTTAGAGGATGCATATGGGATCTGAGAAGTAAGGGAATCCATCATATCAGCAAACTTGTTCATATATCATGGAGTGGCTTGGATATGGTAGTGTTCAAATGATGTTAAGAGTATGTTGGTTATTTATTTATACTATTGTAAAACATCATGCTTGCATTAATAAGATCCATTTATTTGATTGACCACAAGTTGGGAGTCACCAAAGATGTTGATCATTTTGACTCCTAAGGCTAACATAGTTTAGAGGCTTGTCACTAGGGATTCATACTCGACCATATTGTTGGTACATTCTAAATCTAGATTTAAAGATAAAGGAAGAGGCTCATCATAAAGGGGGATAGGGATAGTGCAAGATACCCCACCATGTTGACACTTTGATCCATCAAAGAATATGGTCACTTGATAGGTGAAGTCTACCTGAGAGAGGGTTATGATGGGCTCATCTGAAAACTCAAGAGGAGGAGGTTGGTTGTCTACTAATGCTATGTTAGCTAATTGGTCAGCAATGATGTACCCTTTAATTAACTTATACTAAAGGAACTCAAGGTCAAATTTAGCCAAAAGCATCAGCCACTTGGCCATACGCTAGTTTTGGTATGGATTGGAGTGCATATACTTGAATGGGTTAGTATTGGTTATGACATAGGTCTTATATTTTAAAAGGTAGTGGCAAAGCTTGGTGGCCACAAATACCAAGGTGAGGCAAAGTTTCTCAGTATAGGTGTATCAAGTTTCATACTCTACAAGCATGTGGATAATGTAGTAGATGACTTGCTCTTTATTTTGTTCATCCCAATGAGCCAACATTACCCCTAAGGAGTGGTTGGTGGTAGAGATATAAAGGTAAAAAATTTGATCTTCCTTGGGAAGAATGGGGATAGGTGGAGACAAAAGGTACATTTTAAGTGAATCAAAGGATTTTTGACAATCATTATTCCACTTAAAAGATACATCCTTATTTATAAGGTGATGGAAGGGTTGGCATTGGTTTGAGAGCTGATAGATAAAGTGACAAATAGATTGGAGCTTCCCCTACAAGTTGTGGAGTTGCTTGAGGTGGGTACGAGGAGGCATGTCTAGGATTATTTTGATTTGGGCAAGATTGACTTTAATTCCCTAAAGGGAGATCATAAAGCCAAGGAGATTTTCTAATAATACCTAAAAAATACACTTCTTGGGGTTAAGGTAGACATGGTAATGGATGAGTTTCTCAAATATAATCTTAAGAATGTCCAAATGGTTTTTACAACATTTGGATTTTCCAAGAAGTTCATCAACATAGTCTTTGATAATTTTGTGTATAAGGTCATGGAAGATGTAGGTCATATCATGTTGGTAGGTTGAACCAATGTTCTTCAGTCTAAAAGGCATGACCCTATATTATAAAGTCCCCCATGGGGTGATAAAGGTGGTTTTGTGTTGATAATTAGGGGTAATTAGGATCTGATTGTAACTTGAGAATTCATCCATAAGAGATAACATCTCATGACTAGCTATAAGATCAACTAGCTAGTCAATGCTTGGTAGAGGAAATTCATCCTTTGGGAAATCAATGTTAAGGTCATGAAATTCCACACAAATGCAAATTCCCCCTATGGCTTTGGTGATAGGTATGATGTTTTAGACCCATTGAAGATAGTCAATAGGTTGGATGAAATTGATGAATAGGAGACATTGAAGCTCTTATTTGATAAGGAGGGTTATGTGAGGGTACTTTAATTGAATTTTTTGACTAATGAGTTTGGCATCATGGTTGGTGACTATGTTGTGGGTAGCAATAGAGGAGTTGATTTTTGGCATGTCATTATAAGACCAAGCAAATGTTATTTTTTGGTCTTACAAGGAGGGGAAGTTTTGATGTTCCTCAGAATGTAGTGATTGGCCAATTTTGACAATGCACAAGTTATCTAGAGTGCTCAAGTTGATATCTATGGTGGATTCATTTAATATGGTCAAAGTATTAGGAGGAATATATTTGTGGATAGAGGAATCATCTGTGGAAAGAATGGAATCATCATCCTGACACTGAATGGTATTAATGGTAGGAGATTCATCACCTATTATCTTAGGATGGGTTAGAGGAATGGTTATGATCACCTCATCCTTTTGATAAGTTAGGTGTCCAAGGTTGATCATGTTGATGAAAAAATTTAGGGGGGATGATGCCAAAATCCTTAGCTGTCGATGGTGGAGTGGATAGTGAGGATGGGATTTCCTCATCAATGATAGTAATAAGAGGTGGGTTGGTTTGTTATTTAGGTGGCATGAAACCAAGGCCATTATTTTTATGAGGTTTTTAGGGTTTTATTGGAATAAACTCATGAATCCCATGTTCATATTGGCTTTGACCAAATCCCTTCCAAGCACACCTATAAAGGTATGTCTAGGTAAAGTTTGGTTTATCTAGGTAGGAGAAACTGAAGGTGAATAGTTGAGGTGTAAAAGAGGTCGCAAAAGTGTCAAGGGGTTTATCAATTCCCCCATAGATGTAATTATTTTGACAAGTTGAGGGTCTAAAAGGAATAATGGTTCTAATATTGGGGTCATATCCAAGTTGTTGGTCAAGATTCTCAGACTCTTGAGGAGTAGGAAAAGCATCCAGGGTCAGAAGGTGATACTCTTCCAACTAAATCCATTAGAAGGTTGATTCCAAAGGTTCCATTATGGGGATTTAGGTAGAATTAATGAATGAACTAGTGGAGGTTTCAATGGTAGAGGAAGATGGAGCTTCATATTTAACTGGTTATAGTTTGTTAGATGGGGGAAGGATAATGTCATTAGGTTAATACATCATGTTGTATGTTGTAAGGGGACTAGCATTATCTTGTATGGTAACAACCTAACCTTCATGTTTTAATTTTACATGCCCATGGAATGGATCCAAGGGTGTCCCATAAAAACATTATATTGTAACTCACTTTATACTATATAGAAGAGTTTAAGAAGCGTGTGGGGTCTTTAATGAATGTGAAGGACAATAGTTCCTAGAGTTGTGTCCATGGTATTATTGAATTATTGAAGCACCATGGAGGTTTCCAACATAATGTTCTCAGGTAATTTGAGTTGGTTGTATGCATGGGAGATAATGTTGATACTAGATTCCCCATCAACCACAACCCACTTGATGCAAGTTTGGTTGATGTGCGTAATAATGAAGAGGGGAGGATCTAGGTCATCTAGATGGATGAAAGGTATTTTTGAATCCTTGAAAGTAACATGGTTAGAAAGTTGAAGAGCTTTGATAAAGGTTGCTATAGGTTGTGGGTCTTCTAGTTGGACCTCAATGGATTTCAAAGCCTCTATCATCACTTGGTAGTGATGGGGTAAGGTATTTATTAGTTCATAAAAATTCATCTTCACTAAAAATTGGTGAATTTGTTTCAAAACTATTCATTATATTGATTCAGAAGGGTTGTATTGAGAGGACTCCAAGATGGAAACCTTAGGCTTGGTTGAAGGTGTAGGTACTTAGTGTTGGCTAGGTGATTAGGTGGTGAAAGAGAGATATATCCACATAATGGAAACTTTTATCTCTCCCTTATTATTTGGTTGAGCTAATGATCATGTTACCACATGGATGGTATGGATTGGGGGAGGAGTTAGGCTAAAGGGTGGCTTCAATTCTTATTCACTCTAAGTTGAGAGTGGAGGAGTAGGTAGATTTCAGTCGATGGCTCTTAGTTCTTAGATTGATGTTGGGTTCATATGGGGTTCATCTAATAATAAGTCATCCTCATGATATAGCTGATGGGATATCACTTTAGGGCCTTGCAATTCTCCATGTCATGCCTAGGTGTCCTATGCTATAAACATACTTATTTATCATTATACCAAGGGGGTTTAGGACTGTGTGGGTTAAATGGTCTGATAGGTGGCAAGGTTAAGCAAGATGATTTTAATAACCTTTATAGGATGGTTGATTAAGATTCAGGTAATGGTGGTAAAGGTGTGAAGTTATTAGGTTTGGTAGTTGAGGTAGAAACCCTTTTAGGAGTGGGATTCATGGTAGAGGTTGTGGGTAAGTGAGAATTCTTGGTGAATAATTTTTATTTTGGTAAATAAGTTGATAGTTTGGGGTTAGAAAGTTTTGGGGTAGACATTTGGGAGATAAGTGGTGTGTTTATAGATGATTAGGAGATAGGAGGTATGTTCATGAGTGGTTTGGTGAAAATAGGTGTGGATGAAAGTAGGAGTGATGGCGTAACCAAAAATGGTGGTTGTGTTTTGATTGGGATGGTTGGCTTCCTAATTAAGATAGAGGGATGATGTCCCAAAGTAGAGGGCAAAGTGGAGAGGGGACATAAAATTTTGGTTTTTGGGATTTTAGGTAGTTTTACCTTCTTTGTTGGCTTAGCTTGGGGTTTGTTTGATAGGTTTAGTGGGCTTAAATCCAACTTTACCAATGGGTGATTAATGTTATGAGTAGGAAATATGCCAAGGTTCTTGGTGGGTTTGATTAGAATAGTAGAAAGTGATTTGGAGACTTTGGGTGAGTTTAATTCTAATGGTGTTGATATATTTTTATGGCTAGAGGTGTGTAATGGTTGGGTTGTGCTGATAGTGGAAAGGGTAGGTTATTCTGATAAAGAAGGCTCTTGTTTGGTTCTATAAGGGAGCCCAAGCCATTACCAAAAGGTGTCCTGATCTAGGTTAGGATCGGATATGAATTCTAAGTTTTTAACTAGTCTGGAGAAACATTTATAGATGGGTATAAACCCTTTGGTAGTGGATTCAAAGGATAATCCCAAGGGTTGAGAGAAAGGAATGGTTACATCATCTATTTCTTATTACTAGGTTCTAAGGTTCGGGGAGGTAATTCATTGGTGAAAGGTGTAAGAAAAGTGGTTTCTTCCTTAGGAGTGATTTCTAAAGGAAGAGTGTATTATTGTATGATTGAGAAAAAGATAGAATGGTAATAGATGCCCCCTATGATGTGCATATCAAAGGAGAGGTTAGTGACTCCACTACCTCAATAAGTGGAGTAGGAGAAGAGGTGATTTGGTCAACATTTTCCTCAATAATGAGTTCACTAAGAACCATATTGACAATATGGTCCTCATTGGTATGAGATGATTCTACTTTGTTTTTGTTGTTGGTGAAAGGAGTGTGGTTGTGAAATGGTTGTCTGAAGATGTCAAATGATTGGTTCAAAGGTGCATTGGGGTTATCCAACACAAGCTCCCCCTTATCAATTAAATTTTAGACAACTTTCTTGAAGGTATTGCACCTACTAACATCATGTCCAATGACTTGGTGAAAGGTGAAAAAAATATTTTCTTTGTACTAACCAGGTATAAGATGAGAGGAATCAAATTACTATGGAGGTTTGATTGGAGGGAGCTGTATGATATTGGATTCTAATAATTTATCTAAGACTGAATCATATGACTCCTCAAGAAAATTAAATTACTTTTGGGTATTGTGGTTTGGGTTCTTGGTGTTTTGATTGGAGGAATTGGAAGAGTTAGATTGGTTAATAATAGGTAGATGGGAAGTCTTAAGGATAACTACATTTATGGTTCCCTTATTTTGGAGTTAGTTTTGGTTTGATTGTTTAGTTTGGATGAGGGGGTCTCATATGATTTAAAGGTGGAATTATTGTTTCTCAATTTTAACTTCCCATCATTAATGGATCTATTCTCTAGTTTTTATACCATGGTGAAAGTTTCATCAAAGGTCCTAAAGCTTTGAACCCATAAGGTAGAGTAAATGTATTTGGCTCAAGCTCTGGGAAAGAGTTCAATCAGATCATGTTGGGGTAGAGAGAAGGAAATTTGGTTTATTAGACTTCTCCAATGGGCTACGAGTCAACAATGGATTAATCATCAAATTGTTGAATGGATTAGAGTCAATGATGGAGACTTTCTTAGAGATGTTTATGGAAAAGTGATCTAAGAAAATCTAATCTAGTTAGAAAAAATAAAAGAGGGAGTGCTTTGTAATAGCATTGTACCAATCTAGTGATAGACTTGATAGAGACATAGGGAAGGTATGAAGAAAGAGAGCATCATCATATGCAATCATATAACATGAATACCTAAATACTCTCAGATGTTGTTGAGGGTCCTCCTTACTTTGAAACTTTGAAAACTGTAGAAGTTCCCATTTAGGAGGATATAGTCAAATGAGGATGGATGGGTGAATTGGTTCATTACATATTTGATCTTATGATAAAATATTATTATCTCATCAACATCATTTTCACTAATTGCATTCAAAAGAAAGAAGAAACTAAAGTTAAGGGTTGTGGGTTTGACATTACCCAGATTTAGTGTGCACCGTATCCAAGCTTTGTGGGAGCTCCTCTTTGGTTGTGGAGGAAATACCTGCAGTAAGAAAGAAACTCAAACAAGAAAAATGTTAGAAGAGGATATGGTGGACTGCCAAGCTACGTGCTTGATCTTGGAAGCGTAAAGCTCCCTAAGGGATGACAATCCACTATTTAAAGAAAGAGTTTTGTATAAAAAGAAATGATAAAAGACCTGAAGAAATGGAAAGGTAGAATGTTGTGTACATGTTCCCTATAGTCCATGAGTCTCAGAATGTTATAGAAAGTTATATAAAGGTTTTGTCTAGTTTATGGGTTGTTTTGATAAGTTTTCTAGTTTGCACAATCACAGACGTTAGTTTGTCTGCCAAGGTCGATGGGAAAATAATGCCGACGTCGTTTGGGTTGCTGATGTCAAAGGGGCAGTGGGCCTTGGATGGGTTTTGGAGTATTTATTTGATGGACAGAAGAGTCTCTAGAAATTAGGAGGTTTGTGTAGGGTTGCGGGAAAGTGAATAAGGTTTGAGGAAGGGTAAAGATAGAGGATAGGTATGAAAAGAGGTTGAGAATAAAGGGAAGGATTTTTAGCCCCTCCACAGAAGAAATCAGGCCTCTCAATAGTGTTTAGAAATATCAAATTGAAACTAAATAATAGTGTATTCTAAAACTTTGAAATGGAGACTAGAATACTTAGCTCTGTTAGGTGAAGAACTAGAGGTGTCTGAATGCTTATTCCCATTGTGGCTGATGTTGAGGTCCTCGTACAATGTTTCAATCCAGTCTCTGGAATGACTTGTGTAGAGCTTCAGTAGCTAGGAGGATGATAGTTGAGTTTTGATGCTTTAGGTCTTAGAGTGTGCGCATTAATGTGTAAGAAGGTGGGAGGGGTTAGCTCAATGTTTAGAGCTTGGCTTATGTAACTGACGTTAGCAATCTCACCGGTGTTGGCCACAGTTGACCAATGTCAGTCAATGGTTGACCAATGTCGGTGGAGAGAGATAGGTAAAAGGGCTATTTTTAGCCCTTTTCCTATTTCTCCATCCCCAAGTGTTTTTTCCATTGGAAAATGGTCAAAACATGGGCTTATGAGAAATGAGAGTTGGTTAGGGAGTGAGAATAGGCCATGGGTAGTTAGGATTTGGAATACCTATTCTCAGGGTGACTCGTATGCTAAGAAATGGTCTTAGGGTGAGGTGTCTAGGTGAGGTGTCCAAGGTGAAAGGGGTTCAAGTGTGGGTTAGGATTTTTAACATTTAGAAATAGACCAAGGGGGGGTTGACACAATATTGGTGTCTACATTTGCCCCCTTTTGTCTTGTGGTTTGTCTTGACGAACTGCAAGACAAAAATAGATGTAGGTTGCCCCAGGTATGGGATTAGGTATTCCCCCTCAAAGTGGGAGTCGAGAGAAGGTAATCTGAAATCGGGTGCTGATTTGATAGGTAGTGGATGGGTAGTGTGAGGTTGGAGTGTGAATGCTGTAATAGTTGAGATTGCACGTATACCACTTCACTTGATAGGTAGGTCAAATTATCAAAGGCAAGGTCAAAGAGGACTAAAATCAAAATAACTAGTCCCCAACTTTTTAGTCATAGCTGATTGGGTTAAAATGATCAAAGCTATAGCTCCAATGGTTGAGGAGGACCAAAATTGAAGTAACCAGTCCCCAGCTTATTAGTGGTAGTTGATTGGGTTATATCGATCAAAGTTATAGCTCCAATGGTCATCGTGTTCCAAGTATATGGGCTAGGAAGTGCTCCTAGAAAATAGGAAAATGTCACAGATATTGGGGATCAACTTGGTTGTGATCTGACAATAGGTGTGAGGGTCATGGACAATTTGCTAACTATTCATGAGGTAGCATATGCAATCAAAACAACCAAGGCAAAGTTGTCTCAAAAGTGGTCATGGTCAAAGGAGATAGTCATGATCTCTGAGGTCATTTGTTGAGTCGGGCTAAGATATAAGTGATCTCGAGTGTTGTTTGTTGTGGTTAGGGAGATGTAAGTGATCTCCAATGTGCCCCATGAGAAATCTAAAGTGACTTCTATAGTGTCAGGGCTGGTTGTTTGGTCATGATTTTGGGCAATTTTAGAGAAGACCTATGTTTTAGGTCGAATAGTTGGTCCATTAGGTAAAAGAATGAATGAATGGCTGAGCTAACCTCAGAAGACCCCATGTCAACTGAGTGCTGCCTACATAGCCCCTATTTTAAGGGCCTTAGGCCAATGTAGTTCTCCCCAAAAAAGGAAAGCAAAGGGTAGGCTATGGATTGGGTTTGATTAAGTTAGGTCATGGTTAAAGGTTAGATGGTTAAAAAGACTAAAAATGAGGTAGTTTGGGATAGGTGGTGAGCCTAGGGTTCAGGGTAGGTAGTGAGCCTTGGGTTTAGATAGTTGGTCCATTAGGTAAATGAATGAATGAATGAATGGCTGAGCTAACCTCATAAGATGCCATGTCAACTAAGTGCTGCCTACATAGCCCCTATTTTAAGGGCCTCAGGCCAATGTAGTTCTCCCCAAAAAGGGAAAAAGAGTCAAAAAAGGTTGATAGTTGGTTTGGTTATGTTGGTTTTTTTAGCATTTCCCATATGTTTGATGGTACATGCTTGAAATGATAAGTGTATGATGATGTTATAGCCTTTTCCATATTATGTGATGGTGTATGCTGTAACATAGGTTATGTGGTTTTTCATCCTTAGCAATTTTCCATATTGGTGATGGTGTATGCTAAAAATGAAATGAGTTTATTTATGCTTCAGTAGGTTTCCATATTGGTGATGGTATATGCTTGACATAAATTGTGTTTGGTTGATAGTTTCCATGTGTATTGTTTTCCATAGAAACTAATATGAATGGGCTATGATAATTTATATAACACAAAGTGGTATTTGTATTAAATAAATCATGATGTTATGTTAGTGGTTGGAAAATGTTTTGGTTGTATTAGCATGTGACGAAGGTGTGTAAGAAGTGAAAGGCGCTTTGCCCTTTCATTGGCAAGGACTATAATGATAGCATAGATAGGTTTTTTGCAAATAAAAGCCCCATTCATGCATTACGTCGTTAACCATGGGTTTTTGTTAGAGAAGTATCCTAATCACTTGACGTTAAGTGAGCTCAAAATCCCTTGGGTATGTTGGGGAAATAGGTGTGATTATGTGATATGTGAGGATAGTGTAACCCTTTTTAGCAGGGATAACTTTTCCCCTTTTATAGGTGACCCTGAGAATGACTATAGGCAAGTCCATGACTTAATAGTTTTTCAGTCCTTTTTTTTTTTTTTTTGGTAGACTGATCAATGCAGGAAGTCTACTTTGGGATGTTGTTTTGTGTTGTGGTCATGTGAAGCTGATCGATGCGGGAAGCTTATAAGAGGGTGCTATTTTTGTATCAAAATTTGGGCATAGCCATCCTTCGAGGGAGTGGTCTATATTTTGATTTGTATGTTTTGATTTCATTCAATAGCTATCCTTTAAGGGAGCAGTCTAGTAATTACTACAATAATGTAGTTGTCCTTCAAGGGAGCAGTCTGCATTTATAATTTATGACTTTTTAATATTTTGTTAGGCATCCCAGTTTTTTGTTTTTGTTGACTGAACTTTTAGTCATGGACTAGACTATAGAAGTTTAGGGGTTTCCCTTTTTATTAGGACAAAGCATTTACTACTTTAAAAAAGGGTTAACTAATTGTTATAGATAAAAAGGGTTGAAAGGAATAGGAATGAGGATGATAGGTGTTACTGAAGGGATGAGCTCAAGTGAAAAACCAAGTGAATGATTACTTGGTTAACAGTAGAATGGTCACAGATGTAAGGCATTAAGGGGCTCAGGGTCTGGCCGACCTTTGAGAGAAGACAAATGATAAGTGCCTGGTCCATTCTTGTGCATTATTATATAAGGTTCGAGCCAATTAGGAGCAAACTTGCCTTGTTTGCTTCTTTCCATATTGGTCACATGTTGGTTTTCTTTAAGGATGATATCTCCAATTTTGAAATCTTGCTCTTTCAGATTTTTGTTGTAGGCACGCTTGATGCGATCTTGGTAGATATGAATATGATGAAGAGCGGTAAGATGACGTTCATTGAGTAACTCGAGTTGTGTTAATCGATCTTGATGAAAGTCATCGTTAGATAGTATGTTGTGCAAGGAGATGTGAATAAATGGTATTTGTACTTCAAGAAGCAAGACGGCCTCAGTTCCATACACTAAGGAGAAAGGTGTAGCACCTGTAGGGGTTCAGATGCTAGTGCGGTAGGCCCACAAAGTGAAGGGAATGTGAGTGTGCCAATCCCTTCTAGTGTCGTTGACCACCTTCATTAGGATTTTAGTGAGGATTTTATTAGAAGCTTCTACCTGTCCATTTACTTATGGATAGTAAGGTGAGGAGAAGTTGAGTTTGATGCCAAAAGCATCATACAGCTTTTGGATGGTTTTATTTTTGAAAGATTTGTCATTATCGGTGATTATCTTGTGAGGTACATCGAAATGACAGATGATGTGGTGGTTAATGAAGTCGATGATTTTGTCAGCTTTAGTGGAGACGAGGGGATCAGCTTCCACCCATTTAGTGAAATATTAAGTCATTTTGATAATAGACTAATGTTAGAGAAATGAATGAGGGTTAATCTCACCAATTATATCTAAGCCCCATTGGAAAAAGGGCTAGAAATATTTATCAACTTGTAAAGCATGGCTAAGGACGTGAAGTAGGTTAGCATGTTGTTGGCATTTGATATAACACCAAACATAGTCACTACATTCTTGGTGAAGAGTGGGCCAATAATAGCCCAGGAGAAGGATGTGTTTTACAACTGAGTTGCCACTGAAATGTCCTCCACAAATCCTATCATGGACTTATTTGATGGCATGAGATGTCTCAGTGGTGGTTAGGCATCAGAGAAGGAGGCTGTCAAAACCTCATTTATAGAGAAGACCCCCTAGTATGGTGTATCAAGTAGTACTCCTGATAAAATCCTGTCGTCCATTGCTAGAGAGGTCAGGAGGAATAATGGAATAAGTCAAGTAGTCAACAAGTTGTTTATACCAAACATTGTGTGGACTAGAGTCGATATTGCCAACAAAGTTGATGTCAGTTGAGATATATGAGGGCAACACCAAATGGTGTATCATGACATAGATTCTTGAAGAAGCAGATGAGGATGGGATGTGTGAGGCGAGAGAGGCCATAGTGTCAGCAAACTTATTTGTAGAGTGAGGAACAGTTTGCAAGAGATAACAGTCGAAAGACCCTAACAAAGTGTCAACAAGGTGTTTATATTGTTGCAAAACTTTGTTTTTACAAAGATATGAACCATTAATCTAATTAACGACTAGTTGTGAGTTGCCAAAGATATTGATCATCTTAATGCCCAAGAAAATGGTAATTTGAAGCCCCAAAATTAAGGCTTCATACTTAGCCATGTTATTGGTGCATTCAAAGTCAAGTTTGAAGGATAGAGGCATGGGCTCACCTTCGTGAGGGATGAGAATGACCCCCACATCCCCACCATGTTGACATTTAGATCCATCAAATAACATCATCATTTGATAGGGGATGTCATTGGTGGATAGCATGGTGATAGACTCATTAGGAAATTCATAGTTAGAGGGTTGGTTATAAGATAAAGGGGCATCTGCTAGTTGGTCAGCGATTATTTGCCCCTTTATAGACTTTTGTTGAATGAATTCCAAATCAAACTCAGTGAGAATCATGAGCCAACAAGCCATACGTTGGTTTTGGTAGGGCTTGGAATGAATGTATTTAAGAGGGTCAGTGTGGGTGATGACATAAGTCTTGTGGTTGAGGAGATAATGTTAGAGTTTGGAGGCGGCAAAGACTAATGCCAAGCAAAGTTTTTCATAGTCAATGAGAATTTAGCTTATATAATAAACCGCTTGCTCACGATGTTGTTCGTCTTGATGCACAATCATGGCACCTAAGGAATGATCTATTGTTGAAATGTAAAGATAGAAGGGTTGGTCGTCTTTAGGTGGAATAAGGATTGGTGGAGAGACAAGATAGCGTTTAAGAGCCTCAAAAGCCTCTTGGTAATCCTTATCCCAATTAAAGGAGACGTCCTTCTTTAGGAGGTGATGGAAGGGTTGGCATCTGTCAGAGAGTTGCGAGATGAAGCGATGAATAGATTGAAGCTTCCCTTGCAGGCTAAAAAGTTGTTTTAGGTTAGTTGGTGGGGGCATCTCGAGTATGGCTCAAATCCTAGCTGGATCTACCTCAATGCGACAGAGAGAAATGATGAAACCCAAAAGCTTCCCTGAGAGAACCCCAAAGATGCATTTCTTGGGGTTGAGTCAAATGTTATATTGTAGTAGGTGAGTGAATATTGTTTTGAGAATGTTTAGGTGGTCACAGTGAAGTTTGGATTTCCCCAGTAGGTCATCCACGTAGTCCTCCATGATTTTGTGGAGGAGATTGTGAAAGATATAAGTCATGGCGCGATGGTATGTAGCGATTAAATTTTTGAGGCCAAAAGGCATGACCCTATAGCAGAATGTCCCCCATGGGGTGATAAAGGTGGTTTTATGTTGATCTTCTGGGGCAATCAAGATTTGGTTATATCCTAAAAATTTGTCCATGAGGGATAGCATCTCATGACCAGCTGTAAGATCAACAAGTTGGTCGATGTTTGGTAAAGGAAAGTCATCCTTTGGGCAAGCTAGGTTGAGGTCACGATAGTTAGTACAAATTCGAATTCCCCCTATTGATTTTGTGATAGGGACAATGTTTGACACCCATTGCGGATAATCAATGGGTTGGATAAATGAGATGGAGAGAAGACATTGAAGCTCCTCTTTGACAAGGAGTGTGATGCGAAGATGCATCCTGTGAAGCTTTTGCCTGATAGGCTTAGCTTTGCAGTTTGTGACGATGTTATGGATGACAATGTCAGGGTCAATACCAGGCATATCACTATAGGAGCAAGCAAAGGCTTTTTTATGATCTGTAAGGAATGTGGTATAGTCGAGTTATTCTTGGGCATCTAAAGATTGACCAATATTTAAAATATGAGGAACATCAGAAGATGGGAGATTAATGTCAACAATTGATTCATTTAATGTAACATGTGTTTCTAAATAAAGTGATCATTGTATGTAAGAGTCATCCACAACCATGTAGGTGAGTATGGCATCATCATCCAGGCATTGGATAGTATTGATGCTAGAAGATTCATCATCTATTATGTCTGGATAAATGAGAGGAAGAGACCTTGATGCCCCACCTAGTTGATAGGTCAGGGGCTCCAAGTGAATGGCATTTATGAAAAAAAAACTATGAGGGATGGCGACCACCAACTCTATAGGTGAGGATGGGGGACTAAGCGAGTTTGGAGGAGAATTTTCTATGATAGTTTCATGGCAAGGGATCTTAGAGGGTTTTGTAGGTTCTTTGAAACCCACGCCATGTCATTTCTTGGCATTTTTGATTACCTCATCATTTGGAGGCTCAATGGGCTTGTGGGGACCTTGTTCATAACGCCCAAAGCCAAAACCCTTCCACGCACACCTATGAAGATAGGTGTGAGAAAATATAAGTTTGTAAAGGAAGGAGAAATCAGAAGTGAATAGTTGGGGTGATGAGAGAGGATTTCCAACAACAGGAGCCCGATCTAGCCCTCCATAGATGAGATTAGTTTGGAGATTGGGAGGACCATATGGGATGACCATTCCAATTTGATGGTCATAGTTAGGTTGGTGATGAAGTTTTCCATATTCTTGTAGAGTTTGGAACATGTCAAGGGTAAGCAAATGATACTCCCCAAGTGAAAGGCACTGGAAGGTATCTTCCATAGGATCTTTCATGGTCACTTGAGGAGTAGGCGTAGATGTGACCAGTGTCTGCGAGCTTGTCAAGGCTTTCATAGGTGGAGGTGGTGTTTGGGTGGATGTTTTCAAAGGTATGAGAACATCATTAGGTTGGTAGGTCATGTTGCATGTTTTAAAGGGGGAAGGGTCAGTAGGAATGACATGAACCTGCCCCTCATGTTCAAACTTGACACAACGATGCAATGTGGAAGGGACACAGGTCATGGCACGTATCCAAGGTCATCCCAACAACATGTTATATTAGAACTCCCCCTCGATGATATAGAAGAGTTACAAAATTTTACATGGGCCAACATGAACATGCAAGACCATAGTGCCAATGGTGGTGGCAGTGGCATCATTGAAAGAATGAAGAATTGCATCAATTTTTGACATGCAGTTCTTTGGAAGGGCTAGTTGATCATATGTGTGGGTAGAAATGATGTTGATGCTAGCACCTCCATCAATCATAACCCACTTAACATGATTTCAATCAATATATGCTGTGATAAAGAGGGTGGCATCCTGATCTTCTAGGTTAGAGGCAAGAATCTCATAATCACTGAAGGTGATGAAGGCAACGGTGGGTAATGATTTGACTAAAGCAGCCAGTGGTTGGGGGTCTTCAGGTTGGACCTCTACTACCTATAAAGCTTTAATCAAGGCTTGGAGATGTTGGGGAGAGATTTGAATTAGGTCATACAAATACATCTTCATAGGGTTTTGGTGAAGTTGTTTCACCATGGAGTCATGAATTGCCTCCGAAGATGTTGGTTGAGATGTGCCCAAGATAGAAATCTTGGGTTTTGGTGGTTGAGAAGGCTTGGTGAATGGATATTTCCAAGGGATAGAAACTCACTCTTTTCCTTTATCCTTTAAGGTTTGGGACCTGGTGACCACATTAACAGTGTTGATTTTGAATAAAGGAGGAGAAGGTGGTAAAGGGACCATAATCTCACGTTGGGATCCCGATTCAAGTGAGGAGGTTTGGGAGGCATGGGATGGTATTGGTAGTTTGTCAAAAAGGTGGTCAAGATTATCTTAATGAGAAGGGTGTCCTTTTCTAGGTGTTGATGAATGACAACCTTAAGAGTGCAATAACTCTCAATATCATGCCCAGGTGTGCGATGATATAGGCAGATTTGAGTATCGTCAAACCAAGATGGTTTTGATCCGAGAGGTTGGTATGATTTAATAGGTGGGAGAATGATGCTAGAAGACTGCAAAAATTAGTGTAATATTGAAGCATAAAAACCCACTAATGGGTCTGCACTTGTGGTTGCAGTAGGGGTTGACAACTTCTATTTAGGAGTTATAGAGGGAGTTTTTTTCACCACCTTTTTGGTTGGTGGTGTGGCCACATGCGTAGATGGAACTTTCTTGATGAGAGGTGTCAAATTTCTTGGAGGAAAGATGTTTTTGATAGGTAGAGGGAGTAATGGAGGTAGTTTGTATTTTTGAGGTGTTAGAATAGGGAGCACTCCTGTTAAAGTGGAAGGATGTGGACCCAAGATAGAAGGTAATGCTGAAGGTGGGGGAGGAGTAGAGCAACATGGTTTAGCATTCTCCTTTAGTTTAGTGTGAGGACCACCATTATGCGGGGTGAGGTTCAAATCTAAATTCACTTGTGGGTGAGTGAGGTTTGATACAGGGTGAACACCGAGAGATTTAATCTGTGTTAGCATGGTGGATGCCTATGAGGGTTTGGTTTCAGATGTGGAAGGCTGAGCTTCTGAAGATTTAGAAGTGACAACCCGATCCTCGTCAGAGACTTTAGGATGAATTGTCACAGAAGGATTGGTAGTATAAGGCAAAGTGGAATGTGTAAGATAAGGAGTCTTAAGTCGCTCCCATAGCGCCTCATGTTCTAAGTTCCTAGAATGGAGAAATCCTAAGTTTTTTGCCAATCGAGAGAAGGTTTTATATGATGTCACGCGAGGCCTTACAGTCAATATTTTGGAGGATTTAGGTTGTTGTGAGAGTGGAATCATGTTGGATGCAGTGATCTCAGGCCAAAGGTGAGAGAGAACCATCACCAGATCTTCCTTGGCCAAAGTGGGTGAGGTAGCGAGTTCTTCTCTCAGTGGAGAAGGGATTGGAGAATTTGGCTTTTCAAGAGGATAGAGCACAGGTATGATCATGCCTTCCACGTGTGGTCTAGGAGCATGGAAAGTATGATCCTCCATTGGTAATAAGAAGGATGAGGGTGGGGCTACCAGCGTTGGTACCATCAAAGCATCCTCCAATATGGGAGAGGTCAAAGTAGACTCTCCTACGTGTGAAAGAGGGGTAGATGGAGGACTATCCTCCATCAGTGGAGGAAAAATAGGAGAGGAAGGCTCCTCTAAAGGGTGAAGTAGAGGGATGATGGCCCCTTCTACATGACGGCATGGGGTATGAATGGTAACTTCTTCCAATGGTAGAAGAAGAGGGAAGGTGGGGGCAAGAGGAATAGGTAATATAGAATCCTCAGGAGGTAGAAGAATGGGTAAAGGAGGTGTTTGATGTCATGAGGGTAATATAGGTGAAACGAGTTCATCCACATGAGGAAGAGGGCGAAGCAAAGGGATCTCTTCATTACGTGGAGGTGGTATGGGTAAAATAGGCTCTTCTACCCATGGTGGAGAAATGGGTTGACTAACCTCTTCAGATTGTGGGAGAGGTTGGTTAGGAATGAAAGGAAAGATCGTGTTGATCGTGCGTATGTTGCGTTCTTGAGGGTCATCGGTCATAGTCTGAACATTGTTCTAACTTGGGGGATGGTTAAAAAATAGTTGCCTAAAGACATCTATGTTTTGGTTGGCCATCACATTAGGGTTATCCAAAACAAGGTCCCCTTTGTCTAACATGTCTTGAACAATGTTTTTGAGGGTTTTGCAATTATCTGTGTCATGACCCTTGACACAATGATAATGACAAAAGTCATTTTCCCTATACCATGCAGGGATGGCTTGTGAGGGATCAAATTGGATAGGTGGTCAGATTTGAGGGAGGTTGAGGACTCCCTGATTCACTAATTTATCTAATACAGAAGTATATGATTCTCTTATTGGAGTGTATTGTCATTGTTTATACCATTGTTGGAATTGTCTAGTGATGCTTTACGAAGTGGAGGGCTCAGATTGGTTGGTTGTGGTAGAAGATGGTGACCTAAAGACCACAGCATTTGTTGATCCTTTAGACTTGGAGTGAGAAGAAGAAGGTTTGGAAGAAGAAAGGGTCATTAGTTTTTGCATTGATATTTTTGCTATGCAATTTGACCCTGTCTTCTTTGATTACGCAGAGTTTAAGCATTTAGGCCATAGTGAAAGCTTCATCGAATGTGCAAAAAGTTTGAACCCGTAGAGTGGATGAGATGTGCTTGGCACATGCTCTTGAAAAGAGCTCAATGAGATCAGGTTGAGGTAGTGAGAAGGAGAGTTGGTTGATCAAACCTCTCTAATGGGTGACGAAGTCAACTATTGACTCATCCTCAAATTGTCTAATGGAATAAAGGTCTGTGATGGAAACATTCTTAGTAATATTAATTGAGAAATGATCAAGAAATAGCTGAGTGAGTTGAGTGAAGGTGAAGAGAGAATGATTGGTAATGGAGCTATACCAATCAAGGTTGGCACCAGAAAGTGACATAGGGAATGTGCGAAGTAATAATGCATCATCGTGTGCTATGAGGTAGCAAGCATGTCTAAATGCTCGTAGATGTTGTTGTGGGTCCTCTTTACTCTGAAAGTGAGTAAATTTTGGGAGTTCCCATTGGCTAGGGTATGGTTGAATAGGAACTGAAGGGTAGATAGGTTCATTGTAGATTTGTTCGTATGAAAGAACACTCCTTGAACCAGAAATAGATGTCTCAAGGTTGGACATCTTATCCATCAGCATCTTAATTAGATCGGCAGATGGATTGGCATGAGGGGCACCCCCTAAGTTATAGGGTACCTAGAAGGTGTTAGAAGGGGTGTATGTCGTACTTGGTTGCATTTGTGTAGGCACAACATACTGATAGTTCATTATAGGGGCTGATATCAAGGTCGAGGGGGCTTGTGTCGTGAAGTTGGAGGGCACAACTTGACTAGATGTTGCCAAAGGTGGTTGAATGGTAGTGACACTAGTAAAAGGATAAGTGGTCACTCTCATGTTTATAGATGCAAGAGTGGATGGGATAGAGACAATCAAGTTCTCGAAAGGTGTCAAACTTGGTTGAATTGTTTATGGTTGAGGGGGTATGGAAACCCTGATGGAGGTAGGGCCATAAAGGATGGAAGGAGAGGCCAAATCTTGAACATTGGCCATGGTTGGGTTATTGGTCAAGGCAGTGGCCTGAGTGACCATAGGTTGGGTTGTGGATCTTGTTGATATCATTGCCGCTTCAACCAAAGAAGTTGGCATCCCATAAATAGGGTTACCCAAAGGATCTCGCATTTGGCTTCTAGCGAGATAGTGTTGGAGAGCCTTGATGTTGTGGTCAAAGAATCTCTCAAATTCTTGATTCCCTTCAAGAAAAATAGGAGGTTAATCAGAGGTAGGTTGGATAGGAGTATGCTCGGTGTCTGAAGTATACTCCATTAGATGACTTGGCACGAAGGGCGAAGGTGGGAGTGGTTGTTGACTTGCATGGTCAATAAGAGATTTGGCTTGACTGCGTGTCAAAACCATCTAAAGTGAAAGGGGTTTAGGTTCCAAAAACTATGTGTTTTAGTTTCAAAAAACCAGAATTTGTGTTGAACAGCAAGAAATTTGGGTTTTAAGCTTGTTGTTTGGAAATAAAATTTATTGACAGTGATCGATGTCGATTATTTAACTGATATCGGTTATAAGATGTTGCCGACGTCGGTGGAAAAACTGATGTCAGTTTCTATGTAATTCTAGAAACACAGAAAATTGATAGTTTTTGGAAGAAGAAGATATTCTAAGTTATTTTGGACTTCAGAATGGTACAACCTTACTAGCTCAAACACTCAGATAAAAATAGCAGAATAGATGATTAGGCAAGCAACCTCTAAAACGTTAGATTCCTAGGAATAAGTTTTAAAGTCGTGGTGGCTTATGCCTTATGAGAGTGTGTTGGGAGTTGGGCTTGTAGAATAGGTCCTAGAGAGGAAGTCTATGGCTAGTTTCAGGTTATGTTATGGTGCTCAAAAATATATGTGTTAGGTTCAGTATGTGGCCTGGTGCTGAGGCTTACTCCCTTCAATTCACAAACCCAGAGCTGAGCTAAGCCACTTAGCCAAAATATACTTTGCCTATAGTTTATACTCTGCCAGAGAACAAGTGGGTCCTCCTCTTGGTGGTGAAATCCAAGTAGGATCGCCAGGTGGGGTAAGGTATCCGCTAGGTGATGAAATCCTAGATGGGCCTTGTCTCAAGTAAGCTTAAGTGTTTGATTTTAAGTGATTTTGGTTTGGTTGTGTAACATTTGTGCACTAAGATTCATTCATAATGCTTTAATTACTAAGTGGGTTAAGTATGCATTCAAACAAGAATGAAATGCATTAGTTTTTAACCCAAATTGAAATATGTTTTTCAAATGCAAACAAATGGAAAAGAGGTAAAGAGTATGAGTTTTTCACTACTCTATGGTGCATGGAAGAAGTAACAAGAAGAAAAAGAGATGTTCTTTTTAACTTCTACTAATGATTTCTTTTTGAAACAAAAAGATAGAAGAGGGGATGCAAGAAGAGAATACTTTTCCTAATGCATCTATATGAAAGTTTGATTTTTAAGAAGAAGAAGAAGAATGAACCCAAGGAAAACTCCAAGGGTCCCACTGGGCGTGCTAGAATGTTTCTCTATATTTTCTCTAATTGCATTCAAAAGAAAGAAGAAATTAAAGTTAAGGTTTGTGGGTTTGATGTTACCTAGATTTAGTGCGCACCGTATCCAAGATTTGTGGGAGCTCATCTTTGGCTATGGAGGAAACACCTACAGTAAGAAAGAAACTCAAACAAGAAAAATGTTAGAAGAGGATATGGTGGACTGCCAAGCTATGCACTCAATCTCGGAAGTGTAAAGCTCCCTAAGGGATGACAGTCCAATGTTTAAAGAAAGAGTTTTGTCTAAAAAGAAATGATAAAAGACTTGAAGAAATCAAAAGGTAGAATGTTGTGTACCTATTCCCTATAGTCTGTGAGTCTCAGAATGTTACAAAAAGTTATCCAAAGGTTTTGTCTAGTCTATGGGCTATTTGGATAAGTTTTCTAGTTTGTACAGTCACTGACATTGGTTTGTCTACCGAGGTCAGTGGGAAAATAATGCCGACGTCGGTTGGGTTGCCAAATTCAGTAGGGGTAGTGGGCCTTAGACGGGTTTTGGAGTATTTTTGTGATGGACAAAAGAGTCTCTAGAAATTAGGAGGTTTGTGCAGGGTTGTGGGAAAGTGAATAAGGTTTGAGGAAGGGTAAAGATAGAGGATAGGTATGAAAAGAGGGTGAGAATAAAGGGAAGGCTTTTCAGCCCCTCCACAGAAGAAATTAGGCCTCTCAACAGTGTTTACAAATATCAAATTGAAACTAAATAATAGTGTATTCTAAAACTTTGAAATGGAGACCAAAATACTTAGCTCTGTTAGGTGAAGAACTAGAGGTGTCCAAATACTTATTCCCATTGTGGCTGATGTTGAGGTCCTCGTACAATGTTTCAATCCAGTCTCTAGAATGACTTGTGTAGAGCTTCGATAGCCAGGAGTATGATAGTTGAGTTCTGATGCTTTAGATCTCAGAGTGTGCACGTCAATGTGCAAGAAGGTGGGGGGGGGGTTAGCTCAATGTTTAGATCTTGGCTTATGTAACTAACGTCGGTGATCTCATTAGCATCAGCTGCAGTTGATCGACATCGGCCTATGGTTGATTGACATTGGTGGAGAGAGA
Organism: Torreya grandis; assembly: GCA_037957365.1. Classification (NCBI taxonomy): domain Eukaryota; kingdom Viridiplantae; phylum Streptophyta; class Pinopsida; order Cupressales; family Taxaceae; genus Torreya; species Torreya grandis. Next base: position 1,549,300 of record JARHVA010002197.1, on the reverse strand, counting down.
ATAGGTAAAAGGGCTATTTTTAGCCCTTTACCCATTTCTCCATCTGCCAAGTGCTTTTTTCATTGGAGAATGGTTAAAACACAGGCTTATGAGGCACAAGAGTTGGTTAGGGAGTGAGAATAGGCCATGGGTAGTTAGGATTTGGAAGACCTAGTCTCAGGGTGACTCATAGGCTAAGAAATGGTCTTAGGGTGAGGTGTCTAGGTGAGGTGTCCAAGGTGAAAGGGGATCAAGTGTGGGTTAGGATTGTTAACGTTTAGAAATGGACCAAGGGGGGGTTGACACAATATTGGTGTCTACAATCATATAACATGAATACCTAAATACTCTCAGATGTTGTTGAGGGTCTTCTTTACTTTGAAACTTTGAAAACTTTAGAAGATCACATTTAGGAGGATATGGTCAAATGAGGATGGATGGGTGAATTGCTTCATTACATATTTGATCTTATGATAAAATATTATGATCTCCAAAAATAGATGACTCTAAAGTAGTCATTTTATCCATTACATTTTGACAAGGTTGGTTTGGGGTTATGCACCCTCATAGTTTTAAGGTAGATTGTGTTGGGTTTGGGTAGGTGAAACATATGTGTAACTTGTGGGGGGTTGAGAAGTTGCCACATATCAGTATGTGGACATGGGTGGTTGAGATGATGCCACATATGAATACATGGATATAGGTGGTTAAGTGGAAGGTAGAGGTATATACCCTTATGGATTAGGTATGTAGCTCAGGTTTGGTGTAATGGGCACCTATTGAGAGATTAGCATAGGTTGGGTAGGAGGTATGTTTGGGTTAGTAGATAGAGGGTAGGTGGTAACTTTTATATTGACGGGTGTAAGGGTGGAATGTATGGAAACCACCAAGCTATGGAATGGGGTAGATGTAGGTAGGTTGGAAACTAGAGGAATGGTGGTGACACCAGTAGAGGGAAATCCTATGTTAAGGGAAGTGTTAGAGCCTGAAGGTTGGGCTGATTCTATATTAGGAAGGTTGTTAGTTGGGGAACAAGGTGCTTGGGCATTGCTTGGTAGAGTGGGTTAGTTTTGGATGGTGGTATTAGTAGGATTATTGGTGTAGGATGATGCTTAGGTAACTAAAGGTTGGGTGGAGGTGGTGGAAATATAAGTATCACCCACAAGGTGGGATAGCATGCAATAAGGTGGGTCAATAGGTGGAACCAAAGTAGGGGTACATTGGGATATGGTGTTAAGGTAATGTTGGAGGGCTATGGGGTTGTTATCTATAAAGGTGGTGAAATTTGCATCACCTTAGGCAATCACATAAGGGATGGTAAGACTTTTATAAAGATGGGGAAAACTCTTCACATCTGATATGTACTCCATGGATGAGGGAGAAGAGGAAGATGGATGATTAGGAGGTGGGTCCTGATTTGCTTGGTTTCTTAGTTGGTGCCTAGTTAAAACCATGCAAATAAGGAAAAGAGGAAGATACATGCAATCTCACAAGTCAAACAAAGAGAAAATAGGAGAAAGTCAAGGAAATGAAACACACACTAAAGCACATTAAATCCTAGGGTTCTTTTTATTCTTTCTTGTGTCTTATTTCTTAAGTTTTAAGAATTGTGTGACTCAAATTGGCTTGTAGAATAGGTAATAGAAAAGACGTCTATGGTTGGTTTCAGGTTATGTTTAGGATCTCAAAGGGATCTATGTTGGAATTAGTACATGGATTGATATTGGAGCCTACCCCCTCACTTCACACACCATGGTGATAAGGGTGTTGGGTGCTTAGCCAATATATACTAATTGCTAGAGATTATACTCAACCAAAGAGCTAAGTTGGTTCTCCTCTTACTGATGAAATCTAAGTAGGATGGACAAGAAAGGTGACTATTATGTGATGAAATCCTATTCAAGATTTATGTCAATGTTTTTATGAGTGATTAAGGGTAAGTGGTTTGGTATTTTTTGTGTGATAATAGTGAAGCTATGATCAATTCATTTGGTTAATTAAACAATGTGAGCTAAAATAAGTAAGTAAATAATGGGTGCAGTCAATTTTAAGCCCAAAATGAAATTTTGATTGCATTGTATGAGCAAAAAGATAAGAAGAAGAAGCACCTAGATGAAACTATGAACCCAATAAAAGACTAAAGGGTCCCACTAGGCATGCTAGAATGTTTCAAATAAAATTTGCTTATATTATTTGGAAGAAGGAGAAAAGAAACTCGAGAAGGGTATGGCAGAAAAACCATTTATGTTGTGCATGTGTTGATCTAGATGGTTGTAGATACTCCTCTTTGGCTTGAGAGGAATGACCTACAAATAATAAATCACAAAAAAAATGGTTGATTATTTAGATAGTAGGGTGGATTTCCTAGCAAGCTAGATCTAAGAAGCATGAGCTCCCTTGGAGGCTATCAATCGATGCTTTTAAAAAATCAAGTTCTAAAAGATAATATACTTGCATATATCATATAAGATACTAAAATTAAATAAAAAATGTTCTTGATAAATGGATAGGTGAATTTTACTAATTATAATAATAAATAGATTGATATTAATGCTAAATGAATTAGGTGTGGCCCAAAAAATATGGTGAGGTTCTGTGATCAGGCAGAGAGAAAGAAAGTTGGATCTAATTGAGGTCTGGTGGGTGAAAATAGCTTGTTTTTTATTTGTCACACATTGACCATCAACAATTTGGGTGACCATAGGTTTTTAGAGTGACTATCAATGGTTGGGCAACCATCAACAGTTATAGATAGAACATCAGTGGTTAGGATGATCATTGACGATTATTATGGTTTTGGTCTAGTTCAAGAAATTAGTCTGATGAGGTTACAAAATGGAATTCTATAAAGTGGGTTTAGGATGGGTTGGTTTAAAAATATAAATAAAGTAACTAATTAGTGAAAATAGATACTTAGCTCATGGGTTGCTGATCTATAGGATTTTGGGGTGGTTGAGAATTTATTGGTGGAGCCCAAGGAAATTTTAGTAAAGTAATGATACTTGGTTGTTGGCTAATGGATGGTATTACTTCAGATCTCTATCACACTTTTTGGTTCGCTAGTTCACTAGATTAAGACCTAAAAAAGTAAGTATTGATGCAAGAGGCTATTATTCTAGATGTGGATGATCCTAGATTGATTGATTGATTGATCAATTTTTACCTCCTCCTCCTCTCTTTTTTATAGGAAGGAAGGAGAGGTGAAATAATAGGTTAACAAGAGGTTAAACAAGGAGTTTAAATTTATATGTTTCATGCATTAGCTCACACATGAATTAGACAAGATAAATATAAAAAAACAAGTTGGAGTTGACTAGAGTTGACTATTTAGGTAGTTAAAGGATGATTATCGATAGTTAGGTCTAATCATCAGTGGTTAGGGTGATCGTTGGTGGTCGAGGGTAAGGTTAAGTTTATTCAAGGTTAGTTAGGGTAAGTTAGTTTATCTATTCAGCTAACTTGACTCAAGGTTTGCAGTTAAAAGGTTGTAAAAGAGTCCTGAGGTGGTTTAGGGGTTAGTTTGACATCTAAAACCATTGTGTGTAGTTTTTTAGTGTCTACAATGAGGATAGATGTTTTAATAATGTCCAACCTATAGACTTGGAAATATTTAATTATTTAATGACCTCAACCATACCAAAAATATAACCAAATACTATAGTATATTGGCTCAATATAGTCTATAATAATCCAACATGGTGGGTGGTAAGAATCCCTAAGAGTATTTGAAATATGAAACTGATTTGATTTTACAATATTAGGTACACATTACATATCATATGCACCTTAGATATGTCTCATGCTAAAATTATGTATAAAAATGTTACCAATATATATAATTATGCCACAAAAGTATATCTGAATAATATAATTATATAATTTGGATAATTTGAAACTAAAGTGTGGAGAACATGTTTCCAAAATATGCCCCCATTATAATTTCAAAACTAAGATATTTGATAATGTGGAGGAAATGTTTCCAAAACATAACCCCACTATAATATGGGTATGCAAAGTATTGAATAAGTGTGGAGAACATGTTTCTAAAACATGACCCGACTAAATCTAAAAATGTGATAAATATGGAGAATTTGTTTTTAAAACATGCCCCCACTACAATATGAATATATGAATCAATTTGGATGTCATGCCTCTATGGCATGACCCCATTTATATGACCCCATTTTGAGGTGATGGGAAGTATCAATTAGTAGTTACCTTACCTCAAAAGGATAAGATAATCATGCAAACTATGAATGTAAAATGTATCATATTGAGGGAACATGTCTAGGTAGGCATATCATTAAAGTACAAATAATTTATCATACCAAGTCCTAATATGCATGATTTAGATCATGGAAACATATAGATAGTAATATTAAAATATTAATAAGCAATCAAGAACACACACAAGAGCACTTAAAATCATATCAAAATACAATGGTCCAAGGAGACCTCAAACAAGGGTCATGTTCAAATGCCACAAAATCAAAGTGACATGACTTAGTCAAATGTAAACAAAGAAATAAATGACATATTCAAATGTCAACATACAACAAGAAATGATAGATTCAAATTTAAAAGAGGAAAACAAAGGCATGGGATCCATAAACAATGAAACATATTCAAATGCTCAAAAAATCAAGACAATATCAAGGTAAGACATTCAAGGAAGTGCATAAATGAAAGTATAAGCACCCAGTATAACATATCATATTAGTCCTTGGATATATGTGTTAAAAAAAATTTAAATACATATCATATCAAGTATAATGAGAAAGATTTAAGTATAGATAAAGGCATGTGTAAGTACATATATAAGGTCAAACATGATAATGTAAATTTATCACAAAATGATATAACCTAGATGTATTTTGATCATAGAGGAGAATGCCCCCAATATATAGTGACATGAGTAGAGGAAAATCCTAACATAGAGGAAAATCCTAACATATATGCATGTATCACACTCAAAAGATGTGTGAAACATATGTGTATATATAAAATAATGATATGTCATATACCAACATTAAACTGACAACATGCATGCCAAGGAGATAATAAGATATGTAAATGTTGAACATAGTTTTGGATTTTTGAATTTTTTTTATTTTTTGGTATTTTTTAAATTTGATAACTATTTAATCTAACAAGTCTTTAAATTCAAGATCTAAGATATTGTATGATGGGCTTGCTTTCCAAAAAAAATTATATTCTATAAGTGCCAATAATGTTGTGTCTATTGGTCACTCATTTCCAATAATCATTGGTACATATCCCCCATATTCATTATATGTTATATGAACCTCTTTTTTATCTTGTTGAAAAAGAAAACAATGCTTTGTAACACTAACAACTATTTTCATATCAGTCAACCATTGTTGTCCAAGATTCAAAGTCAAGTATGGTTGTTTTTCCATTAACCATATGGAAAGGTCCACTACCTTTAGGCCACATATAATGAGTAATATGATATACCTAAGAGATTGTGGAAAATCCAGTGAGTGGCTTAAATCATGGATATTATGTCCCAATTATTGTAATGTGGTAATATTGTAACTTGTTTACTAATTATTTATGTCAAACTTGAGATGTTGGAAATGTACCCATCAATATTTGCGGTAATGGTTATATTTTCATTATTTGTCCACTTTAAAGGATTGTTTCTTTTTGAAAAATTAGAAGTATTTGGTCATTTATATGTTTTAGACATAATTTATTTACATCCTTAATTCTTGTACTTTTGAATTTTTTTTTTTACACCTCACATTAATTTATATAATAATAACTGATTCAATGATAATTACACTATGGTAATACCTCTTTAGGAATAAATCTACTACTTGATTTGTGTTTTTTAGAAGGTAAAGATATCACGTTGTGTTTAAGTAACATGGAAAGTATTGTATCTAAAATATCCTCTTTTTTATGATGTGTAGAATATATTTTTGAGTCTTATGAGAAACCTCCATATTATTTACATGTGGATTTGACCCTTGCATGGTTGACTTAATGTGCAAATACAAGATGGGTTTATGGAATAATAAGTTTTTACATATTCATCTACCAATTTTTTAATTTCCCTTGTCTTGATTTGGTTATTTATCCTTTATACGTGAGTTTAAATTATATGTATTGGGACCTATAGGCTCAAAAATTCTATGTATAAGATGCTCAAGTGGATCAAAATTAAGTTTTCTCAATTTTTAATAAGTCATATCATGTTATAGATCATCATCACTGTCATAATAATCTGAAACCTAACCATCTTTTTATTCAGTGTTGAAAAACAAAGGAAGCTCAAATATTGGAGGTACTTGTAATTTTTGTATCATTGGCTCCTTATATATTGGTTCTTTTTTTGACATGCATCTATGTGAATTTTAGTGTTTAGTGCCTTATCTATATTTGGAGATAATGGAGCCATTTTACTTGACTCACTCACATCATAAGTTTTAATATTCTCAAGGGGAATACATTGTGTAGGTGGTACTACTGTAGAAATTCCCTCTTTATCAGAATATATCATTTTTACATAATTTAAAGGGTTCATCATCAATAAAGCCCCATCATGTATGAATTTTAAACATCGATTTAAATTAGATGGAATGGACTCCATTGTGTGTATCCAAGGTCTACCTAAAAGTAAATTATAATGTATTTATTATAAAATCAATTGAATGGTGGTTGGAACCATTTTTATCCCTAATGTTACATCTAAAGTTATTTGACCAATCAAATGGCTATGTGAATTATCAAATCCATTGATATATATCACTTATTTTTTTATAATTTTGGTGCTAATACCCATGGTGGTTAGGAAATTCATTATACAAATGTTTAATCTCAATCCATGATCAATGAACACCATTTTGATACCCTTATTATGCATAGTTTCTTATATGAAAAAAGGTAACCATTGGTTAATAACATATATAGATGGTAATATGTTAGATTATAGGTGATTAGTTTTGAATTGTTTTTTAGATCTTGTATGATATCCATAAATTAAGTTAATTCAATATCACTCAGAACTTAGGTTTTATGCAATGCCTCATATAGGACATCTTTATAGATAGCATATTACTTTGAAAGTTAAAGGGTGTAAATATTAGCATGTGTGTTTCTCAATTGGTCAAAAAGGTCATATCCCTTAGATTTGATCACAAGCTTTGGCTTAGGAGGCACATATTGTATATTAAGAAGTGGTGAATTAGGTTGAATACCTTTTTATTTTTGAGTAGGGATAGCCTAGACCTTAAAATATAATTTAATCCATGGGTGACTAATGGGTGTGGGATACTAGTTGTCACTTGAATAAGATCTAGGTGGAACAAATGTTTGTGAGCATGCATCTTGGCATCTGGATACTAGATTTGTGGTATTGTAAAAGGACTTATGGAAAGAGATTAAGTGTTTTTTCACTTTAAAACCCTCTCATTATATTTACAGATCTACTTTTTATTTAGTTGGTACCTTGAATTAACATATTAAAATATAAAATTATTGCTACAACTACAAATTGTAACATGAAATGAGCTACACATGCATCCATATTGAATGTATGGATAGAAAAGTAGATCTAATTTTTAACTTGTAAAATATTGTTAAATTAGAAACAAAAAATTAGGAAACCTTATATCAATATCTAGGGTTTTTGAAGATGAAAGGTAAATTTCACCAAATTTTTAACCCTAAAATCTAGATATGGAAGAATCTAGGGTTAAAGGGGTAGAGATAGCCTAGGGCACAAGGATGCTAGACTATCTCTAAATCAAGTTGATTATTTATGAAATTTAGATAAAATATATACTAAATTTATTATGTTGAGATGCTAAAGATAAAAATTAAAACTATGTTATATATTGTAATGATAAACACAATAAGATACTTATATGATTCTAATGATAATAAAGATATGGATATAAAATAGGTAGAAAGTGGATTGGATCAGGATTATGGAATAGTTACCTAATTTTGGAAATTATACCTCTATAGCCACATAATATTGAATCACCTAGGATGGTTACATCAATATTATTATCTAACTCAGACATAGGTTTCTAGTATGAAATACCTATTGAAATAGGATGCATCCAGTTAAATGCTTCTAGGTTTTATGTCTCCTTCACTTTACTGTATTCATATTTGTCTCATGGACTGTCATTCCTTGTCAAATAGTAAAACCCTAGTTCTTCATCTTCATATTTGGCTATGGTAAAAATAGTTTAATGGGCACATAGTGTCAAGCTACCCTAAAGACTCATTTATCAATGAGCAATACCTATATAATCAATACTCCAAATAGGGCATTAGACTTATGTAGGTATTCCCTATATGTTGGCTTTTGAAAAAATCATGCAATGTGTGATAAGTAGGTCCAATACTAACCTATCTTGTAACCTAGAAAATATTGATCTTGGATTGATCCTTCAATAATTTAGATCTGTATATGTGTTATCCTTATTATTGATATGTAATTATGAGAAAATAGGGAATCTTTTCTCACTTGAGTGCTTGAAAGAATGCTTTTGGTAAGTTACCTTATGAGTTTATAGGTATTTTCTAGGTAAGGAATGAATGAGAGTTGATATTATATTTATATCAATTCTTTTTGATAATATCTCACATTAAATCACTCAATCTAGACATAAGAATATGTTTCATTTGTAAATTTTATGACTTTATGACACTTGACACTTGCATTGGAATAGGACACTTACATCGACATAGGTATCTGACTGGGAGGCAACCATTTGGGTAGATGGAAAATAGATACAAGTCTAGAACTTATAGATATTGAAGATAAGTAATTTTATAACATCTTAGACAATATAGAAATTTTGATTCATCATAATAACATTGTTTAGACTAAGATATAATCAATTAGGCAAAAAGACATATCAAAAAATTTGGTAGAAAGAAAGGTATAGAAGATGAAAGTACATTCACGATATGTATTTTTCAAGGGTACAAGATTGAGGTGTTATATAACTTATAAATGGTGTCTATACCTGAGTAGTTTGAATTTTCTAAATTTATTTTCTACCTCATTGATTTTATTTCCCTTATGGACTACTATATGCTTACATCAGGTCAACCATTTTTCAAATACCAGTAGTATGGCATTTGGGACCTATTATCAATTGAATCATACACCTACTAAATTGGAAGAATTAGTTCAATGAGACAATGGGATCATTTTCCAAGGTATGGGACTCTTACTATCCTTGAGACAAACCTCTAGATAAGGACAACTTCTTTATAGTATAAATGCATCTGATTTAGGATCAACATGTAGGCCTAGAAGAGATAAAAGGAAAAATAATTTTAATCCAAAATCTAAAATATGTTATGGGTAAAAGAGATAGAGGGTATTACTAAAAATTAAATAGTGTTGATACACCAAGACTAGATATATCACCTCTACATGCCTTGAATAACACACTAAAAATATTAGAGGACAAAAAAATATCACACAAACTCTAAAATGGGCATTCTAATTACATGAATATTTCAAATGAAGGTGTAGGACACAATACAACACCAAGAGGTATGACGAATGATCCATAGGTGGTTTTTTTATAGACCTATATGTACACAACATAAAACCTTCAAGATAATTCCAAGTTATGCATAGAGGTATTAAGGAATGGATAAAAATAAAAGGGACAAAAATCATCCATAGGCAAATATCAACAAATCACAAGATGCATACAAAATGGAAGAAGGAAGGATGTGAACTCACTTCTCATTAAAATGCAAGGCTTAGATGGTAAAGTGATCATTGAGGTAAAATTTTGGTATCATTGTAGTGCTCAAATAAATGTCGACCCTTTTACAATGTAAAACTCAATATTTTATAGGTGATGGGAAACCCACAGGTCATTGATTATAATCAAAAATATAGTTGACAAAATTAATTTGAATATCATAAATTAAGATTATTAAATTAGATAGGGATGGAAAAAGGTAATTGGGACTCTAATTGCATCCTTGAGTCATGGTGATGATGGTCTCAAACTTAGTCTTGTTAGCTCAAAACACTCACTCATTGGTTTTGTAGCAACTAAATTTTATTTGGTCAATGACCACAACTCAATTTATAAGCTTTCATGTGAAAGAATGCAGATATAGATATTTTTTAATTAATACCTTGGAATATTTTGGCCTAATTCTATGTTTTATACTTTCAAAACTACTCCTTGGAGACTTTTATGTCATGCTTGTTATTAAGACACTTTTTTGTCTTGTATGCTCTAATGATGATCTCATCCTACTAGTCTTGCTCACATTTTAATGTTATTAGCTATATTATCATTAAATTTTATAGATTAAATATTAATCTAATATTATATGCCAACTATAACATCCTCTTAATTCATTCATCTCACAATATTGTGATAATTGAACCACTATATTTTGATTCTATAAATCTTATCTATGATAATTATGACGATCAGATGAGTCATCAATTTTAGGCTTGTGCACTAATGATGTGTCACCATTTCATTTTCCACATCCTTTGTTACTTTTTAAAGTCACCCATTTAATCCATTTATCCCTGACCATATTACATGGCCTCCACATGTCATTAAGACACTTATTTATCCTATATGATTTGATGATGATCACGTCCTGCTAGTCTCACTCATTCCTTAATGTTATTAGCTATATTAGCATTATTTTTTTTAGATTCAAGATTAATATAGTCTTTTATGACAATTTTAACATCATACTAAGTCATTCATCTCATAATCTTATGATCTTTGAGTCACCGCATTTTGATTCTACAAATCTTACTTATGATAGTCTTGACAATCAGATAAGTCATTAATTTTGGGCTTGTGCACTAATTATGTGGAACCATTTTATTTACCACCTTCTTTTTTATTTGGTAATTTAACCCCTACAATCCATTAATCCTTTACCTTAGTTCATGGCCTCCACCTGTCATCTCCATAATTACTTCAGGCTCTACATTATATATCTATCAGGTGGGCCACATGGAAATTTCCTTTTTGCCTACCCTTTCTTTGGGATCCGAAAATTGGGATATGTCAAGTGAACTAATATTTTACTATTTTTTGGGTGTTCTTTCCACTATGTGCTTGAGGGATACCACTTCCACATGGCTCATTCTCACTCCTCATTTTCTCAACTAAGGCTTCAAATAGATGTTAATTGTTCCTCCTGTGGTGAAGCAAGATTTCACCATGCAATAACATATTTATCACTCACTACCTTGACACACTATTGGGCTTGTATAAACCACCTCAGATATATATATAAGTATTATCACACCATGTGGTTCTATCCCACTCACCCATTATCCTAGAGTCTCTAACATCTATTTGGGTTGCACATAAATATCTAAGAGAGTGAGGAAATAGGATTATGCCACATGGACTCATCCCACTAACCCATTAGCCTATAGAGTTTTGAACTATATGGATAGTTCTCGATCATTAGGTCACTAAGATTACAACACATAGACTCATATTTCTTTCCTACTTGCAAGCTATATTACTAACATAGAGATCTATTGGTGAGCTTTAAAAATTGACTAAGTGTCAAAAAGCATTTGAAAGGGTTCAGGACCATTGTGAGATTACAACATGGCACTGAGAAACCTTCGATAGAAATAGTTAAGTCCCATTATGAATAACAAACCATGAATTTGTCAAGATGTTTCTTGTGGGCCCATCAAATTTTATCTCTTCACCTCCTAAAGATGTCCCCCCAAAAAACCCCAAAATGGCTAATTTCTTTTACTACTTGACCCATGTGGGCTTTGAGATTTTTGTATGTTCACTGGGAAGGTTGAAAGGGAGGCTAGGAAGACTACTGCATGCTCAATAAATTCCTCAAAATTTCTAAGAGTTAAAACTTGTTAGGTCCTAACCTTATAATAATTTGATTTCCCCCAAATTAACTAAAATTTAAAAACTTGTGGGTGATCCGAAGCCTTGAACTAAATTAGATGCATCTTCCTCATGTTGACAAAAAATGGTCAACATTTTGGTGACCTTTATAGGTTTCTTTCTTGTTAAGTAGGAACCCAGTAGCCGTTGAAGTAATCCATTGATCATGGAGTCATACAAGCATCCAAAACACTTGATTATGAAAGTAAAACATAGATAAAACCTCATTTACCCACCTTGAAGGAATTGAGCTAAGATTCACTCTTCTACCAACTCTATAAAGATCAATGTTTCATGCTCACACTCTAAAAATAACTAATAATAACTTTGAATGAATGACAAAATCAAAGAACATGATAAACAGAAGTGCCAAAGCACTTAGAGGAAAGAATAATGACTAAAACTATTTATAATGTCCATGAGGACTCTTAGGGAAAATAAAACATCTATACTAATGTGATGTATCACTTTTAGTAAATAAAATACAACTAACCTACCATAAACTAATTAAAAAAAAAGCCTCTAAATGAAGCCAATGACTAGTTCTATAAAATATCTACCTTTTATTACAAATTTAGAATGTTTTTCATATTTGAGGGTAGCCAACCAGAGGTGGAGAAGGATTGGGTACTTGATGAACTGATGGATCACTTCTTCAAGGATGAAAACAAAAATAAACTCACCAGTGCATGTAAGTTGACTGAAAAAATAGTCATCTTAGACTGGATAGGTGGGTTGATTCTAGCCTTCTTGATGCTCAATGTTGTGCTCTAAATTAAGCATAACCTAGGATGGCTTCTCCTTATCAGCATCTAACCAATCCAAGTAATTGATCAAAAATATTCTTAATAAGATTAAGTTTGATCAATCATATTTTCTTTCACACTTGTGTTCTACTACCTCATCATCTTATTGATTGGGATGTGCTTATCTTAATGATTGTCTTGGAAACACATCCATTTCCACTTATTATGCATGTTTCTCATGGGCCTATTTTTTGAGGGGATGATATTTTGGTGTCAATTTTTTAGCATAAGTCCTCTAGATCATCCCAAAAAATATCTTCTTCTAGTTCTTCTTTGCTCCTTTTAAATCTATCTTCTTGCCTCTAATTAGAATTAGAGAGCAAGTCTCCATCAAGAGGTTGAATTGAGTTATCATGGAAGTGATTTTACATTAGAGATTTCTTGGGAAGGACAAAAACATCTCCTTCAACCTGAATTATAACCTATTTGACTGATTTAATACATTCCTCCAACTATTGGCCATGAGGAGTGATGTCCTTGATTTCAAGCTCTATTTCTTCTTTGTCTTGATCAAACTCATGACAACTAGATTTATCTTCTTATTATTCCATGCTAAATAGAAGCTCATTTGTCTAAGAGAGCACATCATCATCTCACCCTTGAATGTAACCTTGAATAGATAAATCTAACCTCTCCTCATCAATACTATCATCTCCCTCTCCATCCTTGTTCATTTGTGTATTGTTCTACTACTCTAGCTGATCACATTTATCCTCTTCTCATAGCAAGTCTATTTTTTCTATTTTAGTGGCATGAAGAGGGATTCCAATAATTATATACTTATCATATTCACTTTAAATCTCCTCCTTTTCATCTATATGGTCTTAATTTACTCTCCATAAAATAGTTCCTTCTTTGAAAAGGGATATTATGGGATGGCAAGACGGTTCAACTAATGAAGAAGGAGTGGCCTTAACAAGGTTAGGCATCTTGAAATAAAGATGCTTGGTCTAGGAAAGTTGACATGGTTGGTATTTTGAGGCTCTTTAGAAAGAATGGTATTTTGAGGGGGGGTTCTTGAGGAATAATAGGTTGAGTTTGCATGATAATAGATTCTTTCAAAGGATGGGGACTTCTAAAACTTGGGATTTTAAAATTAGGAGACTTACTTGGTAGTTCAGAAGGTTTCCCCTAATTTCAGATTGGGATCTTGAATATGGGTGTGATCAATATAAATCTAAGAGGGGAGATTATTATTATTTTAGTATGATGAAAACCAAATAAAAACACACTAATAAAACTAACACCTCTAGCCTAGACACTAAAAAAAAAAGATAATAATACAAGTAACTATAAATAGAAAACAAAACAATCATTATTACCTTATTTAATAGCATGAGTTATATGTTGGCCATGGATGGATGTGCTTAGTTGTGTGATCAAATAATCTTTTACAATGGTGCTCCTTTCATCATCTCTCCTTGTCACCTTGGAAATGTTGGGCTTGTCTTGGCTCTCTCAACAAATGAGCATTATAACATTACACTAAAAGAGCTACTTGAATGTGTTTTAGCATAACCTTACACAAAAAAAACTTATTGAAGGTATTTTAGCATAATAACCTTACACAAAAAAAATATTCTTGAAGGTGTTTTAGCATAATAATCTTACACAAAAAAATATTCTTGAATAATGGGTGAAGCCTTGTATTTATAGCCTTCCAATCTAACTCTAACCCAAGTGCAGTTAGGTTAGAGTTAATCATGGTTAAGTTTAGACTAACCCTAATTAAGTTAATGAGGGGGAAATAAATTAATATTTGGGATAGATATCCCATTTATTATGGCTATCTATTTTTAAATTTAAGGCTTTATGGAAGATATTTTTAGTTCCTTGACTTTGAGGATGATGACATCATCATAACCACATTTTTATTGAAATTTATTTTTTTAAAATTCATTTTCACTAATTGCACATGGAAATTTCACTTAATAATTTTATTTTATTATTTAATTCATTTTTTTTAGTATTTTTTCACTTTAAGAATTGTTTAAGTGCCTCGCTTAATGGGTCCAAAGGCCAAACTATCAATTTACTATGGTGCAAGTTGACTAGAGATGAATCTGTGGGAGGTTACTATTACATACAGAATAATACCCTAAATAGGGATGCCTTAAAATGATTCTAAGCATTGATATTTTATGTGTATATTAAATTAGGACATTCAGTGATTCCTAGGCTTAATTTACACTTTTTGGTAGAAATCAATTTGAAGTTTAGTTGAAACACAGATGTGGCCAAAATGGAGTGTCTACAATTTTCCCCTATTTGGGAAGATGTTTCAAGATATAGGCATAGTAACATCTTCTCAAATAATGAAAAAATTGTTAATTCCTTGGCTAATGCCCCATAAGGTGATGGATGAGCCCTAAATGTCCCCTTGAGGGAGTGGGTGGTAAATAAGGTCGATGAATGTTACCTCAAAAAAAGGAAATGATGTGACTTATAGGTAATGGGGGTGAAAATACTAATTTTATCAAAGGTAGTTATAATCAGTGGCATAGTGAGATTCCCTAGTAGGGAAATATAGTGATAATGAATTGCTTAAAGTTGATTATAATCATTAGCACAATGAGATTCCCTAATAGGGTTGAGGAGTGATAATGACTTTCCCAAAGGTAGTTATAATCATTAACATAGTGAGCTACCCTAGTAGGGCTAAAGAGTGATAATGAATTTTCAAAAGGTGTTTATAATCATTTAGCATAATGAGGTTCCCCATTAGGGCTGAGGAATGATAATGATTTTCCCAAAGGTGGTTATAATCATTAACACAATGAAAATGCCCTAGTAGGATGGATAGATCAAAAAATAATAATTTTCCTAAAGGTGGTTATAATCATCAACACAATGAATTGCCCCAATAGTGTAGATGGAAGCATGATACAATTCATCTTTTCCCTAGTATGGTAAAGTGGGAAAGGGGGATTACATACTGAATCAATACTCACAGAGTAAGAGTAAGTCGGTATAGAGGATAAACATGAATTTGGAATACCTACTAGTATGTAGATGTGTGTTTTAACTAGTAAGGATTACTATTCATTTGTGTTTTAATTACTCTACATTTAAATGATATTAGGATAGGTCAAGAATATGCTAGGTGTGAACAAGGAGAAGTATTATGGCACCATTTCTTGTAAGATCTACCAAATTGATTTTTTTTATAGGTTGGGATATTATTTATCATAGTTATAGATAACTATAATAACAATGTGTATCCAAATCATGGTAATGAAGTATGTAGACGTGTGTCCTAACTAGTAGGTATTACTATTCATTTATGGTTTAATTAATCTACATTTTGATAATATTAGGGTAGGTCAAGAATATGCTAGGTGTGAACAAGGAGAAGTATTATGGAACCATTTCTTGTAGGATCTACCAAATTGATTTTTGTTATAGGTTGGGATATTATATATCATAGTTATAGACAACTATAATAACAATGTGTATCCAAATCATGGTAAATATAAATCACTTAAGTGGAATATATGAAAAATCAAATCCCAAGTGAATATATTGAAATAAACTAAGTTTAGGAACATACACTAATTCACAACTTGAGTATAAGATATGGGTGATCAAGACTCAAGTGCAAATAACATGTATGAATTCTGTGAAAAATGAGAAATAATCAGACAAAGAGGTAAAGTAAAAATAAAACAAATAAATAAAAAATACAACAAAACACCAATAAAAATAAACACATAACAAAACACCAATAAACATGGCCACAAACAAGAAAAATAAACAAACAATCCCAAGCAAATAAAAGTGTAATAAAAAAAAAATTCAAAATAGATAAAGGGAAAAGACAAACAATGGTTAATTACAATGTTATTATAAATAAAATACAAAGTGTTTGTGCATGTGTAATAGAGGTGATACTATTGGATATAGGATGACCCCTAAGCTAGATAAAAATTACATAGGTATAAAAATGAAAGAACAATTGGCACAAGATTTCCCCTAGGCTATAGAGAAACAATAACACAAACTAGATGAAAATATTGTCCCTAGGATATGGAGACAATGAAATAAACAAACAATATGGGGGGAATAGAAGAAAAGGAAGGGGTAGCCGAGTTGACTTCAGATGCATTAGGCAAGTGGATGCTACCTACATAGTTCTATGGACACAAGATATAACATGAACTTCAGGCCAAATGTAGTTCTCCCAGAATATGGGATAGAATAAAATGAATGATAAGAAAACATGATTGAATTGTATAGGAAAATAGGAATGATATCACAAAATGGCAAGTGCTTGAGAAAAGAGGATGTGACATTTTGAAATCATGAAAATTTCAACACAAAAAAATCATGCAAGCATGAGAGTATGGTTTAGGCTAACACCAAACTAAAAGGTAATAGATAAGCACCCATGCATGAACTAGGTTTATAACACTTACTATGTCTAAGGCTAAGATTGAGAATGAGATTGCAAAATGGTGAGAGCATAAATAATGGTTGTTCATAGAATGGTGAGAGTGTACGAAAAGTCAATTGGTCATTAGTGTATCAAAGTTGAATGTATAATACTCATAATATAAACTCATAAAATGGAAAAAGCATATGCCTAAGGCCAATAAGGATGGGGAAACTAAATGACAAGTGGTTACTTATGAAATATTTAGGAGTCTTAAAATCTCTAAGGTAATGAAATGATCAAAAAATAAAGGAAGGTGTGGCCAATCTAACCTAAGATACCCCATGTATCCATGTGTTGCCTACATAATTCACCTTAAGATAATGTATTTCTCCTTAAAAAGGGAGAAAAAAGACCAATATGATCTAGAAATAAATTGAATAAATAAAATGGCCCATCCCAAAAAAAATTGATGATTTTATATCTCACATGGAAATTCTGAGCTAATTTTCATGATTTTGTGATTTTCTAGATCTTTTACAAATGTTTTTGGAATTTTTTAGGCATATCAACTCAATTTAGAATTATGAGATATAGAATAATTCAACTCAAAAAATGGTGAGAGTGTGGCTTAAAGGGTTTCTCATAAAATGGTGAGAGCATGGGAAAAGGGGTGACTGAGCTGATCTCAACATAAATAGAGTGTTTCCTACATAATCCTAAATGAGACCTAAAGTCACTATAGTTTTGCCTTATAATGAAGGATATTACTAGGTCGAACCAAGTTCCTAAATTATGCAAATGGCATAGTATAGAAATGGTAATGGCAAGGTGATGCAAAAACATGTTATAAAGGTGTTGCTATTAATTTGCCCATAGGTGGTTATAATTAGGAAATAATGGCATGGTTCAATGATACTATTTTTCCCAAAGGTTTTTATAAGTAGGATCATAAAAATTAGATATAATGAGACAATAATGAAGGATGCAATTTCTAAATTATTGTCATATTACTCCAAGATACTACCTCTATGGGAAATACTGAATCAACTACTGAAACTTCATCTAAATCCAATCGATGAATGTGCCTGAAGAACAATAGATCAAAACCAAGATTAAAAAATGGTGGGGAAGGGAAATTAAAACAACTTTGATCAAATAAGGAAGGTATGGAAAGAATAGTATATGGTATGGTATAAAGAAGGTGATATTATGGTACAATATAGATGATCCTCAGACAATACCTTGGGTCACTCAAGAAAAATAATGCTTGAGATGTATTATTTTCATGGGCTCATCAAGTTCATCTCCATCCAGTGTAGCTAACATGTAATCTCTAGATCTATAATTAGTCATAATGACATAAGGGCCTATCTAATTAGGCTTGAACTTGCCTTTCTTCTTTTTCTCAGCCATGGTGTTCTAGTTTTCTTTAAGGACAAGATCACCAAGCTTGAACTCTGTATGCTTGTCACACTAGTTATATTAGCCATGTAATCAGATATGATATGCTTAAAGGCTATTTATAGTGTCCATGAATTTTTTGTCTAGTAACTCTATATATTATAGGTGATCTACTCTATAAACCTCATTATCAAGAATGTGTTTCAATGAAATATGTAGAGAAGGTAACTCGGCCTCGATGGGAATAATGTATTCAGTTACATAGATAAGGGAATATTTTGTGGCTCTTGTTGGAATATGGTAATTAGTATAGTAAGCCTAGAGGACATAGAAGATCTATAGGTGCAAATCGTAGCTAGCATCATTCGCAATCTTCTTAATAATAATGGCAATGGTATTTTTAGATGCCTCTAGTATACCATTACCTTAGGGGTAATATGCAGTGGAAAGGTGTTGTGTAATGTTAAACTTGGCATAGAGTGCTTTGACATATTTGTTCTTAAATGATCCACCATTATCAGATATAATGTCAGATGGGATACCACAACGGTAAATGAGATAGTTGAAGATGAATTTGTAAATTTATTTTATAGTCACATAAGTGAGGGGTATAGCTTCAACCAACTTAGTGAAATACTCGATGGTGTTAAATATATATTTATGTCCATTTGAGGAGGTAGAGTTAATCTTCCCAGTGAGATTGAGTCCCCACATTAAAAATTACCATGGCATAATCATTGATTTGAGTGTTCTAGCTAGAACATGAATCAAATTTGCATGCCTTTGACATTTGTTACATATTTTTATATAAGAAGTTGAATTTGTTTCTGGTTGGCCAATAGTAACTAGTAGGTAGGAGATTTTTGGCAAGGATAGCCCCATAGGTGTGGGTTCCACAAACTCCTTCATGAACTTCCTTCAATGATAATGTGGCCTTTGATTAATTTAAATAACAAATCAAATTTACATCAAAGATTCTATGGTAAAATGTTAGGTTGAGTAGGGTATATTGAGAGACTTGGTGTGTAAAGGCTTTTTGTTATTTTTGTGAAAGTTTAGGTGGAATGATTTGGTCATGAAGGTAGTTATATAAGTCTAAATACAAAATATAATTGGGACCAACAATGTCATAGATCATTTCAATGGTATAAGGTTCATGAGCAAGCATTAGAAGATGTTCAACAAGGAATTGATAGTATTTTTCCCTTGTTTATGTTTTGGATCAAAGAACCATGGTATCCATGGCATCTATTGTCATGTTATTGGCCCATGGTATGTGCTCAAATGAATGTGGTAAATATATTACTTAAGAATGTACACCATGGCCTTGTATGGTACCAACTTATCATCACTGGTCTAGAACTGGTATGTAACCTAATTAATGTTTAGCTGAGAATCACCATGAACCAAGAGATGTTTAATGTTCCATTATACTACTTTAGAATCCCTATAATGAGTGCTTCATATTTATCTATGTTATTATAAAAAGGAAATTTGATAAAAAATAATTTGGGAAAAATATATTCTTTTGGTGTAATAATTAGCAGGCCTACTCCTAATCCATGAGATGTGAATGTCCCATCAGGATACAAATTCTAGTATTGCTCCTTAGGAGGTTATTCTATGATGGTCATGATGGAATTATCAAGGAATTAAAAATTAATTGGTTTAGTATCTAAAAGGAGAGATTTAAGAATTTGATCTTTAAGTACCTATCTCTTTATGGCCTTTTGATTGATTTACTCAATCTCAAACTCGCTCAAAATCATGATCTACTTAGCAATGCAACCCTATAAAGTTATTTTTGATAGTAGATAATTAAAATGATCTACTTTAACAATGACTATGGTCTTGTTTTTAATCATGTAATGTCATAGCTTATAGGCTATAAATACCATATCTAAATGCACTGTTTCTATTAGTTTATAGTTATGTTCATATGATACTAGTGTATGGCTTAGATAGTATATGGCATACTCTTTCCCATTTTCATCATGTTGAGATAAAATTGACTCCAAGGCATTATAAATGGAAGATAGGTATAGTAGTAATGGCCTTCTTACCATTGGTGGTAATAGAATAGGTGGATTGGCAAGATATTCCTTCAAGATCTCAAAAGATTTCTAACATTATTCATCCCAAATAAATGTAACACCTTTATTCATTAAATGAGTGACAAGATGGCATTTATCATCCAACTATAAAATAAAGCATCTAATAGACTAGATTTTTTCCTACAAACTATGGAGTTGCTTCAAATTGGAAGGTGGTAGCATCTTGATAATGGCTTAAACCTTGGCAAGATAAAATTTAATGCCTCAATGAGATAATAAAGCCTAACAATTTTATTCAAGTGACACTAAATATTCACTTCTTGGGATTAAGTCACACTTTGTATTCATAAAGAATTTCAAATATCCTTCTAAGTGCATTTAGATGATCTACACATGTCTTAGAATTATCTAATTTGTCATTGACATAGTCATTAATAATATAATTTATCATATCATTAAATATAATGGTCATAGCTCTTTATTATGTTTCCCCTACATTCTTAAGGTTGAATAATGTAACCTAATAGTAAAACATTCCCCAAGGAGTGGTGAATGTTGTTTTGTGTTGGTCTTTTGGCATGATCCTAACCTGATTATATCTTGAAAATACATCCATAAGGGAAAGCATTCCATACCTAGCTATGGAATCCAATATTATGTTGATATTTGGTAGAGGAAAGTCATCTTTTGGGTAGGCCTTGATGATGTCTCTAAAATCAATGAAAATTATGATCCCTTCTAGATTTTTACTTATGGGCATAATGTTAGAGATCCACTCTAAATAATCGATCAATCAAATGCATCTCACTTTTAAGATTTTTTCAAACTTTTTCTTAAATAACACAATAATATGAGGATGCATTTACACAACTTCTACTTACTGAGTTTGTGGGGTCTAAACCTAGCATGTCTGAATAGGCCCATGTAAATATGTCAACAAACTCCATCAAAAGGGATGTAAATACATCATGTTCCTCTTCAGTGAAGGACATGCCTAATTTGATCCACTTTCGGTCTTCTAGAGTCCCAATGTTGACTTTTGTAGTATCTTATACTAGGAGAGTCAACCCATCTTCCAAAATATTTGGCAAGTAAGTGAATTGGCCTACAATGGAAAATTCCTCTAGTCAGACTAGTTATTCACGCTCTCCCAAACATGATGAATTTGAATCTCTTAATGGTAGCAATGTCTAGGTAACAAATATTATAGGACATTTTTAAACACTTTAATCAAATGCACATTATTCCTCTATACTAAACTTGGACCCAAAATCAAGTTCACTATTGTTGGTCTCCTAAGATTCATTTGAATAAGTGTGATTATCCCCATATAGTGGCTCCTAAAATAGGTTTTCACCATGAGACTAGCCTTTTATTTACTTTTACCCTAGTTTAAAACACCTCAAAGAGGTTTTTACTTTGGGACCTCAATATTTTATTCTTTTGTTTTTGGCTAAGTGTTCACCCACTCTCCAAAATAAGTTGTAGGACCCATTTTGATATAGAACCCTTATTTTTGGTCTCTCAATGGAAAATTGTCTCTTAGGCATAGAAAATCACAAAATGCCTCATCAGTCTCAAACTCATCTAAAGGTATAGTGGATTCTTGTTGGTCCCAGCCTATAAGTTGAGGATGATAAAGGGAAAGTGAGGAATGTCAGATTACTAAAAGAATGGTGTAAATAGTAAATGAGTCAAATAAGTTGGTCTTAGTAAGGTATTCATATATGATATGATCATAATCACTACCATCATCATCATCATCATCATCATCGTCATCATCATCATCATCACTAGTCATTAGCATTGGATTACAAATAAGATACATGGGGTCACCCCTAGGTGGTTTAAATCTGAGAATATAAGTTCTTTTACATCTAGTCATAGAAATGGGCTCATGATTATCTTTTTGATTTGGCTCAAGGACTCTACCTTCATATGCTTGGTTATCCATGATTTTTTTAGGGATGGGATACTTTTTACTCTGATATCTATCAACTAATTTTTCATTGTATAATTAGGAATTGTCATTGGCAAGTGGGTCTTATTCTTGGCTAGTGGCAAGTGTGAAAATAGTGGGCATTGGGATATGAATCTTTCCTTTTCCCTTTTATCACCATTCCATGAAAATTATCTTACCTTTGTGCCTTGCATAGGTCTTAGGATTATATGGAATCTTGGATATATGGAATGTATCATGGGTAAAATACTCTCTTGGATAATTGTCTGAAATGGTAAAATGACTAGACATTTCAATAGGAGGCATATGTGAGGTTGAGGTAAGGTTATTAGGGTCTATGCAATTGACCTCTAGAAATTCAAAAAGTATATCTTTGTCTTTATCTTTCTTTGGCACTAGGTCTAGACCAAAATGGTAATTGTGGCTTTCATATTCAGCGTCCAAATGTTTATGGTGTTCATATGGTTGTAAATCTCCATAGATAGTCACCTTCATCATTGAGTTAGGAAACTTGGTACACTAGTGTAATGTTGAAGGGATTGCATGGATTTCATATATCTATTGTCTACAAAAAAATAAAATTGTATGACAAATCTAAGTCTAACACATGGTAAAGTGTATCATGTGTCAAAGGCCCAAGGATCACTAGAAAACTTATGGTTCCTTATGATTACTACTATTTATTATCATAGGCCTTAATAGTAATAGTCTCTGACTGAAGTTCAGCTATTATATATCCCAAATACTTGATTAGCTTTAGATACACAATATTCAAGCCTGATCCATTTTCTATGAGGACACCTTTGAATTTATGTCATGTGATGACAACTTCAATGGAAAATAGGTTGTTATGGAGATGTCCAAGGGATGAGATATCACTTTGGTTAAAGGTCAACTATTGGCCTGGGGTTAGATGTCTATCCAAAGCTTGAAATTTATCTAGTGTTATGTCATTTGGAACTTGAGATTGGCCTAGGAAATCTATAAGGTTATTCTTATGGATGGTAGACGTGCATAACAAATATAAAATGGAGATTGGAGTGGGATTATTTTGGATTTATTCCATAATATCATAGACTTATTCTTTAATAATGGTAATTGGCTTACTCTTATCTGGCATAGTAGGTTGGATTGGCTCATTGGTAAGGGGTTATGGGCTTAGAATGTTGATTTTAGACTACTAAGTTATGATTTCACAATCTAGATTGGATATAGAACCATTGTAACTATAAAATGATAGATATGGGATAGATAAGATAATTCTTGATTGTCAATATGCTTAGTTATGGTTATGGGGAAATGAAGAGTTATTGGCAAAGGGTCTTGAAATGGTAATCCTTGGTTATTAGTGTACTTGGTTGAGGTCACATGTCAAGGAAGGATTATCGATATTAGTAGGTTGATTGGCATTATTAGATAATGGTCCTAGTATGTTAGCACTTGGACTAGGATTGATGGTAATGGTAGAAACATGTCCACCTATAATATGACCTATAAATTTATTGTAGTCATGTGTAACTACATGGTAAGTCTATTGGTTATTGGAGTAATTTTGGCCTTGGTTCCTTCCATTCAGTGGTTGACATTATCATTATTATTGTTGATACTATTATTTTTATGGATATTGATGTGGCCTTCATTGTTATTATTGTTTATTATCATTGTTATGTTTTGGACAAGGATTTTGGTAGATACCTAGGTTTTTATTAAAAGTATATGCTTTATTATCCAAATTGATTTCTCCATTTTCTAATATATTCTTGATGAGGTGCTTCATTTGCACATAATGGCACATAAAATGTCAATGAACATGATGATATTCATAAATCTCATGATCTTTGTACCAATATGGATAAGTTATACCCTTGGGAAAGCATTTGGGAATTGGCCAACTAATCATATTAGCCATAGCTAGTTTGTTAATAATGCTTCAATAGGTTCACCAAGGTCGTTGAAGACTCTAATAATGGTTCTTATTCTTGGAGGAGGGGTTTATAAAGGTGGTGGATGTAGCATTTGAGGATCTATCTTGGTTTGAGTCATAGGCTATACTTGTTGGATAGGTTATATTTATAAAAAAGGTTATATTTGTAGAATAATCTGAGTAGATGGTTTTTACACCATTTAAACATGATGTGACTCTATTACTCCATTAACTACAACATTATTGTTTTAATTTTATGTCTTGGGTTTTTCTTATTTATTGGCTTGAGCTTGTGTCGATGCTTCCATTTATACTGGGATAACATTCTGACTTAGGCTTGAGTTTTAGTTTTGGCTCTATTTCTAATTTGAAGAAGACAACTTGATAATCCCTTTATTGATAAGGGCCTTTTCGATTTGTATGCCTTTCTCAATGATCTCTTTGAATGTGTAAGCACATTGGAGTTCTAAATGATAAGATATGTTTCTATGTAAATTTTTAGTAAACATATCTATGATTTGGTTATCTAATGTATTATGAGTGAAGTGACTAGAAAGTGATCTCCATCTCTATAATTAGTTCACAAATCTCTCACCAAATTTTTGTTTGGACTAACTTAAATCAACTACAAAAATATCATGCTCAATATTATAATATAAATATTGTATAAATTTATATGATAGATCATCAAAGCCAAATATTAAGTTATTTGGAAACTTAAGAAGCCACTCTAAATCCTATCCAACTAGACTTTAAGGAAAAATAAGTAGGTAGATGTCATTATAGGCCACTAGCTAGAAAGTGACAAAAAACTCTTTTGTATGCTCTCTAGGGTTGCCTTTACCCTTGTACTTGTCAAATTGTAATGGATCATAACCTAGAGGAAATTATATCTAAAGATAATCCATGTTAAATGGGTATAAAAACATGTCATCCAATTTGAACTTCTTAGTATGATTTCTTGCTTGAATGGCTACAATTGCGTCCTTCATCTGTTGTAGTTCTTGGGCTAAGAAACTTGATGGCACATTTGGTTTTGGTTGTGGTTAGGTGGTCAAAGGTGGATTACCTTGATGGGGTAAAATGAAGGTATGTAGTATTATGGAACATTATTTTGATGGACCAATTAACCAAGAATATGCATATATACATTAGGATTAGGTTGTTAATATTGTGTGCATTTTTGGTAAATATTCTAGTTTGGAATCAAAAAATGGCCTTAGTTATATGGGAATTGAGGTTGTGATGTAATTATTTGGCTTTGTGGGAGGTATTGTGCCTACTAAGTTGAGTAGGAACTTATCGTTGACTATTCAAACCTAGTTGTATAAATAGTACTTGTTGTTAACTAAGGCCCTATCTTTGAATATGTGGCACATGCTGAGTAAAAGGCAATGGTTGCCTAATAAGTACCTATTGGACATTGGTGCCTCTTTGTTCAATAAACACCTATTGTGAACTAGATTCTTGTTGGTTGTTTAGAATTTGTCTTTTGACCAATAACAACATGGAATTGATTAGACAACATCTTCTATTGTTGAGGTACATTATTCTACAACTATTGAGGTGCATTCATCACTACCTGTTGATGTGGAACATATTTTTCCTCCTATTGAGGTATCATAGTGTTTTGCCTTTATGGAGGTGGTAAATTAGTCATTGTATGTGGCTACATAATATTAGTTTTCACCTATTGAGGTGGCATAACATTTGTCACTTTTTGAGGTAAAACATTGGCTAGTGCTTGATTACTTATCCCCTATTATTGCATTCTTTAAGAAGTAGTTGGTTTAAGAGTGGGACTAACCTATTGTGGTTTGGAACTAGGCATTCCTACCCCTATTATTGTGAACCACTCATGGTATTGGTAATAGGAACTTGTTATTTTTGGCTATTAATTGGTGTATTTAACTCACCTTGGCCTAAATTAGATGGCACTTATGTGTTATCTACTGTATTTGGCACATGGTCCTGAGTAAAGGAAATAATTACTTCCTTAATGAATAGAACATTAAAAATTTCACCTACTAAATTAATTTGGTAAAATGGGTCCACATCCATATTAACATGACCTAATGAATCAACTCACACTCTTATTAAAGGAGTTAGTTTTATAAGTGGAGCATTTGATATGGCCATGGCATTGAAATTTTGCATTAGATTAAGATAAGTCTAATATGCTTGTTGCATTTACATGAATTTGTTCACCATGGGGCCCTTTCCCTTTACAATTATATATGGGTCTTAGTTTTACATTGGCACAAGTGCTTGATGGTAACTAGTAGAGGCATGTTCAATAGTTTGGGATTAACATGCCTCTACTAACTGTGATTAAGGTTGTATTTGAAAAGAGAGTTTTGACCTTAATTAAAGGCAAAAAAATGACATGAAGCATACAAAAATGAGCCTAGTTCCTAGATCTAAGAAAAATGGAGTCTTCAAAAAATCAAGGAATTAGTGCAAGTTGCACAATTCAAAATGTGAGAGATAAACGCCCAGGCCAAAATTAAACAAGGCATAAGTGTAGATTGATCAATTTAAATCTAAACTTCACAAGACAAATTTTAAACTTGGTTTTAAACTACTTGTATTTCTCAAATAGATGACATTTTAGACCCAAATAGATGGTATAATGACACCAAGTGTAGACCAAAGGCATACATGGTTTCAAACTCAGTTTGACATAATGAAATAGTTTTTAAATAATATGAGTAGTGTAATGATGCTATTTTTATCAAAAGGTATGACAGTGGTTTTTATTTTAAAATTATAAGGAAAATACTTGGGAAGAAATGGATAGTGTAGCAACACCTTGTTTAAATAAGTGATACATACCCAAATGTTTTGATAGAGTTTAATATAAAGTGTGGTATCAAATAAACAGAATAACACCTCTTAAACTAAAGTGGTGTATAAACATGTGATTAGTTTATGACTCATTTTGACATGATAATACAATTAGTTTTATTCTAAAAACATACATGTAAATTTAAAAAGTAGAAGTAACACAAATGATTCATCTTATTCCCTATAACTGACAGTGTGCATAGCTTCAACTAAAGTTTCAACTAATATACCAATGCTTTTGAGGAATTAAGTGTTAATAA
Source organism: Torreya grandis (assembly GCA_037957365.1). Classification (NCBI taxonomy): domain Eukaryota; kingdom Viridiplantae; phylum Streptophyta; class Pinopsida; order Cupressales; family Taxaceae; genus Torreya; species Torreya grandis. The sequence goes on along the minus strand of JARHVA010002197.1, from coordinate 1,521,770 downwards.
AAAAAGGTATGGGTGTAGGTAGAGTTTTTTATGTCCCCCTCTATCTATCAAGCATTGATACATGGAATAAACTTAGATTGAGGATCACTTGGCATTTTACATAAAATTCCATAGCAAGTGGGTTTTGGTCTAAAATCTATAAGTTTCATGTGTACTAGATGGTCCCAAGTGTGGTTAACACAAGGGCACAAACACATCAATTGAATCCAAACTTCCTAGCTTACTATGCAAGCGTTTATTCCTTTACATAGAAAATTTAGTCGTGTACTGCATAGTGGAGTTTGATGTCTGGTTTTTACATGGCTCAAGTACCTATTGGGATGGTTAGGATAACTTCTCATCACTCTCCCATCCAATGATTTACCCAATTTGTATACCCCACCATTGAGCAAGGTTGGTATGATGTTGGGAGATGAAACCCTAAGTCAACACACCCCAATAAACTCATGGGGAGGTGATGAACTCCTACCCATAATCCAAGTGCATAAAAAGAAATAAATTAAAAGGGAAAAACTTTAGAGGTCACTTTTAAATCACCCAAGTCACTCAAATCTTTGGAAGAGCATATATTTCCAACACACTTTTTAAACAAGGGCAATAAACTAAGCACTTTTGATCTCCTGGGTTCCCTAAAGGGGATGGGAGGAAAGCATACATGCTAAAGTTTATGTTTTTATGAAATCAAAGAATCTACTCTAAGAAATTTAAAACTAGTTTAAGGAATAAATGAAAATTGAAAAAGCTCTTAGAGTCTCTAATTAAAGATGTTGATTCTTTTTACTACCATGAAATTAAAATATGTTTGAAATTTTTGGCCCCTTAACTATGTTTACACTTGTAAGAGTTTTTAAAAATACTAAAAACAAATTGTTAAATGAATTTTAAAAATACCTTAATGAAATGTGAATTATTTTTTCAACCTTTGTAAATGCATTCAAACTTTTTCTTCCTTGGCCTACCCTAAAAACAAGTTAGTGGATTAATTTATGCCTTAAGCCAAGGTGAGATTTTGAAATTTATCTCACGAAAACACATAAGTTAGCTCTCTAGAATGATTTCATAGTTACACAATAAAATGTGAATTTTGAAATTATATAGGCATAAAAAGATAAAAAAAAATTGAATGCAAAAAAAACTTATAGTGGGTGATTTCATAGTTCTAGACTAATTTCACAACTTGTTCTAATGATTTCACTGCTTTAGTAATGATTTCATAACTTAGTCAAACAATTTCACAATTATGGATAAAACCTATAGAAAAAATACAACACAGATAGGAACAATTTTGTCATTTTATGGGGATTTCATAGAAAATGATTCAAAAGTTTGGTATCATGATTTTGCAACTTAGAAATGCAATTTCACTACCCAAAATTATGATTTCACTATTACAAATGACAATTTTGCAAATAAAAATATGAATTTGTAATTGTAAAAAAAAATTGTGATTAGCTCAAAAGGTAAAGGAAAAGACTCATTTTCCTATAGGATTATTTGTGGTTTGTTGAATTATTTCGCTATTTTTGAGCCCGATTTTGTAGTTACATAGAGCTACATTCAAACTAAAGTGATTTTGCAATTTTTTGATATAATTTTGTATATTCATTTGATGATTTCATGATTTACCTCATAGAATTTGTAGTTATGTAATAAATAATTCATAAACCCATAATCACAAGCAAAGGATGGAAACGTTAGCCAAAAATCAAGAAATTAGGCTCTATAATGAAATCTTCTTAGCTCCAAAAGTCTCCAAAGATACTCCATTTATGCTTGTGATTTGTTCTCACTGTGAGTGTCATTATGTGATCAATAGGAATCTAAGAGGGGAGATTAGTATTGTGTAAGTATGATGAAAACCAAGAAAAAACACACTAATAAAACTAACACCTCTAGCCTAGACACTCAAAGAGCAAGAGAAAAATACAAGTAACTATCAATAGAAGACAAAACAACCATTATTTACCTTCCTTGAGAGCAAGAGTTGTATGTTGGCCATCGATTGTGTGATAAAATAATCTTTGGAAATGGTGTTTCTTGTATCATATATCCTCGTCACCTTGGCAATTTTGAGCTTGGCTTTGGCTTAGCTTAGCTCTCTCAACAAATGAGCATTATAACATTACACCAAAAGAGCTTCTTGAAGGTATTTTAGCATAATGACCTTATAAAAAAAAAGGTTCTTGAAGGTATTTTATCATAATAACCTTACTCAAAAAATATTCTTGAATTTATCTTAGCATAATAACCTTACATAAAAAAAGCTTCTTGAATAATGGGTGAAACTTTGTATTTATAGCCTTCCAAACTAACTCTAACCCAAGTGCAATTAGGTTAGAGTTAACTATGGTTAAGTTTGGACTAACCCTAGTTGAGTTAAGGAGGGGACAAGAAATTAATATTTAGGATAGAGATCCCATTTATTAAGCATGGCTTTCTATTTCTGAATTTAAGGCTTTAGAGAAGATATTTTCAATTCCTTTACTTTGAGGATGATGACATCATCATGACTTTATTTTTATTAAAATTTGATTTTTATAAAATTAATTTTCACTAATATCACATAAAATTTAACGTAAGTATTTAATTTTATTTGTTTAGTTAAGTCATTCTTCTTAGAATTTTTACACTTTAGGAATTGATTAAGTGCCCTGCTTAATGGATCCAAAGGCCAAACTGTCAATTTACTAGGTCACAAGTTGACCGAAGATGAATCTGTGAGAGGTTATTACTACATATAGGATAATACCCTAAATAAGGATACCTCAACATGATTCTGAGCATTGATGTTTGATGTGCATACAAAATTGGGGCATTTAGTGATTTTTAAGCTTAATTTACACTATTTGGTAGAAATCAATCTGAAGTCTAGTTGGAACACAATTGTGTCCAAAATTGGGTGTCTATAGTGGAAGCCTCATTTTGAGTGGATTTATATTGAGCTATAATTTTAAAATCTTGTTTGAAACTTGGAATAAAGGAGATTGGATAAGGTTCAATATTTTGTAGTTGCATAAGTAATTGATGCATCTGCTCATTTTTGGTTATAATTTCCCTAGCCAAGCATTCCTCATGATATTTTTCTTGATCTTTCACCATATTTTGATGTAAATAAGATTGGTAAGGAATATATTCCTACTACCTACTATTTTATTTCTCTCTTTAAATCTACCTCAGTTATCGGTGAAAACCTAGTCATATATCATTGATGTTTTTTGGGAGCTAATTAAGAGGGTCATATTACCAATTGGGAGCAATATATATACATATCAAAAGGATGATTATAAGCATAAGTAGGATACCAATAATGTTGATAAAGGGTGGGAGGGAGACAAGAACTATGATAATGAGGGTATCCTACTAATACAAAGCTATTTGGGATCAAATGTGTAACATTTTTAGTCTGATATGGAAAATAGGAAGGCATAGTAACATTATTTCCATGGAATGGGGGATGAAATAATTTTTTAGGCACTTGGACTAATTAAACCAATAGATCTGATACTGGGAGTTACCATGGTGCTGAATAAACTACCTTGAAAGTTAATATGCACTAAACAACACACCAAAATTATTCAATGGATGATGTGAGGAACATCAAACTTTGTCCTACTAGGTGTGCTAGAAACTATTATCACTCAAACTGTGCACCTGATGAATTGAAAGAATTAGTTTAGTGAGATAATGTGATCATCCCCCAAGGTGTGGGAATACTTATCTCCTTGGGACTAACCTTCATAAAATGTTGACTTCCTTCTAATCTAAATGCATCTTATTTAGAATTAACATGTGGGCCTAAAAGAGCTAAAAGGAAATCTACTACTAATCCTAAATCTAAAATATATTATGGGGAAAAGAGAGGGGGGGTGATAAAAACTAAATAATGGTGATGCACCAAGACTATCTAAATCACCTATAAAATACTTAAAGAACACACTACAAAATTTAGAGGATGATAAAATATCACATAGACTTGAAAATGGACATTCTAATTGCATGAATATTTCGCATGAAGGTGAAAGACATAATACAACACTAAGAGGGATGATAAATGATCGAAATTTTTCATATGTATAAACCTATATACACATAACATACAACCTACAAGAGAAGGTAAATTTTTACATAAAGGTACTAGGGAACGGATGGTAATGAAAGGGATAAAAATCATCAAAGTCAAAGATCAACAAACCATAAGGTACACATAAAATGCAAGAAGAAAGGAAGGATGTGAACTCAATTCTCATTAAAATTCAAGGCTCATGTGGTAAATGGATCATGGAGGGAAAATTTTGGAAACATTATAGTTCTCAAAAAAATGTTGACCCTTTTACAATGTAAGACTTGAGCTTTTATGGGAAATGGGAAGCCCAAGCGTCATTGATTACAATTATAAATATAGATAAAAAAATTTAAATTGAATATCAAAAATAAAGACACATAATCTCTCTAAAAATTAGGTAGGGATGGAGAAATTTAATTGGGATTCTAATTAAATATTTGAGGCATGATGATTATTGCCTTGAACTTAAGCTTATCAACTCAGCACACTCTCTTGTTGGTTGTGCAGTAACCAATCTTTAATTACTCAATGATCATAACTCAATTTGTAAGATTTTGTGTGCAATAATGTGGCTATAGATGTTTTTAAATTACTCACTTGGAATATTTTGGCCTAATTCTTCCACTTCTACTTTTAATTTTTCTCCCTGGATACTTTGATGTCATGTTTGTCATTAAGATATTTCTTTATCTTGTATGCTTTGATGATGATCTTTTCCTTATAGTCTCAATCACACATTAATGTTATTAGCTATATTATCATTATATTCTATAGATTTAGGATTAATCTAATCTTTTGTTCCAATTTTAACATCATCATGATTCATTCATATCATAATCCTATGATCCTTGAGCCACCACATTTTGATTCTACAAATCTTGCTTATGATGGTCTTGATGGTTAGACAAGTCATCAATTTTTGGTTTTACACTGATGATGTGGAATCATTTCATTCACTTCCTCTTTTATTAATTGGATGTATTACCTATTTAATCTATTGAGCCTAGTTCACAGTCCATGGCCTCCACATGTCATCTCTCTAATTACTTCAAGATCTATGTTGTAAATCTATCAGCTAGGCCATGCGGTAGTTTCTTATTTTACTACCCTTTCCCCAAAATATCTCAGCCTGGATTTATTGAGTGTTAACTAGTGTTCTCATATTTTCTATGTGTTCTTACCATTGTGTGATCAGGGGATACCATTTATATGTGCCTCCTTCTCACTCCTCTTTTGTTTGGCTAAGGCTTCAAATGGATGCTAATTACTCATCCTATGATGAAGTGAAATTTATACACATGGAAACGTATTTCTCACCCACTACCCTAACAAATTTTTTGTCTTGCACAGACCACCCTGAGGCTATGAATTAGTGGGATCATGTCATGTAGTGTCAATCCACTCATTTACTATCCTAGAGGCTTTGACATCTCTCTAGGCTACACAAAAATATCTAGGAAAGAGATGCCTTAGGATTATGCCATGTGGCATCACCTTTCTAACTTGATAGCTTAGAGGGTTTTAAATTATAAAGATAGCTCTAGGTCATTGGGTTATTGGGATTGTGACACATGGAATCATCCCACTTACCCACTCCCTTTCTGATGTGGAGTCCACTAAGAAACTTTGAAAATTTACTAAGTGTTAAAAAACATTTAAAAGAGCTTAGGACCACTATGGATTAACACATGTCATTGTGTAACCTTTAAAATAAATGTCTAAGTCTTACTATGAGTAAAAAACTAGGAATCCATCAATAAGTGATCAGGGTCCTATCAAATTATCTCTTCACCTTTTGAATTTGTCCCTAGGGAAAACCCCAACATGGCTAAGTACTTTTGTTGCTTGACCCCTTTAATATCTAGGAGTGCTCTATGTTCATCAAGAAGGCTAAAAGGGAGTTCAATAATACTATTACACTCTCGAGAACATCCTCAAAACATTTAAGTGTTGAAATTCATCTGGGCTTAACTTTATACTTGTTTTATTTCCCCTAAATTGACTAAACTTTGAGAACTTATGGGGGATCCAAAACCTTAAACTAAATTGGATGTGGCTTCCCCATGGTGACAAAAAAATAGTCAATAGGACCTCCATGATATCAATTAGTTGGTTATTCATATATTCAAGCATGACATGGATTTAACTAAGCATAGTCATCAAAGCAACATTAAAGTCATTTTATTTGAACAATTCCTCTTTGATAAACTTCTTAATTTGATTTTAGTTAGTTAGTTTGATATTGAATAATTTTACAGGAATTATACAATAAACCATTATGATTAACTATTTATCAGCAATATCAAAAATTGTAAGTAGTGATTTTCCATAAAAGTCATCATATTGTAATCTCTGAAAGTGAAATTACATTGAACTAAATTTGTATTTGTGGTTTTTTAGGGAATTAGTAGTTTTTTCTAAAATTGTACTACTAACCCTTTTCTTGCGAGACCTTTCAAGGTGAAGGTACTAAATTTGGTTTTCTAACCCTTGTATTTTTAGGAGTGCCTAAATCATATATTTTTGCTTGTATATATCTTTTTTTTGTGCTTTCTTAACTTTTCATTTTCCTCACATAGGTAATTAATTAGGTAAATTAATCTTGCTTACATGTGTCTTAGACCATTGAGTCTAGGATAGCACGTGATGTGGAATTTATCCCCATGCACAAGCTTAGTCATTAGGGGTTGGTGTCATGTCTTTCATTACCATGTATTTGACCCAAATCCATGTTCTGATAGAGTATAAATATTTGGGATAGCTATCATTAGGCTAAGCATTTGACCCCATATAGGTCATCTATGAAAGGGAAGAGTTAATTTTTTGAACTAGGCATTAAACAACACCCTATATAGATTTGGACCCCATTTAACTTTGTGTATCTTAGGGAATCCCTTAAATACCCTTATATAAACCTATCATAGGACCTATTAACTATAATAGGCATCTTTATTTTTAGAGTCAAGATTAACTCTTAAGTGACCATCAAGTACAGATGGGGTTGAGAGGGTTTGATCAATTCTATAATGGGTCTTTAGCCTACAACCTCACCCATGAAGCTATTAGATGGTGTTAACATTAGGTTATGCACCCATTAAATTAATTAAATTAGGGATTGTGGCTGAGCATGTTATTTTTGTGTTATTCTAAAGTCTATGTTATTTCCAAACCAAGTCAACCAATCCCATGTGCATCATAAAACATCTAAAGACCCCTAATATAAATCCTATTTTAGAATAAAATAAACCACCCATTCCATATTCACTATTCACATCTTTGGATATAACCTTAGTCTCAAAATAAAACATTAGTGGTCACCCATCACTTCTTATCTTGATCATCACCTTTTAACTAAACATTATCAACATTAGCCTTGTCAGGTTCTTAGTTTAACACCCATCATCCTTGCTACCTCTTCATATTTAACACCTATATAATAGTTAGTTTTCTAGTGTGAAGGGTATTTAATCACTTTATCTTCTTGGTCTCCTTATTAGATTAAATCCTTATATGTTTTTTGAATTTGGTAGTATTTGGACCAAGTCACATCTAAATAATCTTTCTTAACCCCTCTTAGTTTTGGTTTTTAGACAAAATTAGTATCCAAAGTCACCTTATTTCTCATCACCCTATATTAAAAACACATCTAATAACTTTTCTTGCATCACCTTCATCATCCATCATGCCTATGTAAACTCATTCCCAAGTTCTTAGAATGGGGTAAAGATCCAACCAATAGAATTACTTATTGGGGAACTTAGGTGATCAAAACCTAGATAATGATAATACACATAGTGACATGCATATTCCTAAAGAGGAAGTTCGACTAATAAATGACTTCTTCCATAGTGATGAGGTTAGAGCACAATTTTATCGATATATTTATGAAAACTATGACCAAATCTCATCTCAAGTCATTATAATGGGGGGAAAATTACCCCCTAGATTTGACTAAAATCTCTTGTAACACATAGTCTGCCCATCCACTCGGCCCAACACTCCCCATCATCACACCAATACCAATCAAGAGCCTGAAGAGGATAACCTTGTGGATCATGATAAGATCTTAAAGAGAAAGAATAAAAATAAACACTCTAAAATAATTGCATTGAGGTTAATAAGAGACAATCCACCTTTGAAGATCAATTAGATTAACTAACCCAACAAATAAACTCCCCAGCCTCTCAATTTCAATCACAAAATCAAAATCCTTCTTATCTAGGTCAAAATGTCTGCAACACTAATCATGATCATTTTATACCTCACACTAGTTACACTCAAACTTACAATCCCCTCATGGACCCATCCTTTGCTCAAGAGTGGAAAATAATGAAGGAAACTCTTCAACAAATTGACCCTTGTATGAAGATTTTTTCACCTCCCCTTTAGATATGAGCATTCTATAGGTACCTTTTCCACCACATTTTGAGGTTCTAAAAATTAAAAAATATAGAAGGAAAGGAGATCCTTGGGATCATTTTCAATAATTTTATGTATCTTACCATAGTTTGTCTATGATGATGCTTATCTCCTTCAGATTTTTCATAAAAGTCTCACAGGACCCACGTTAGAGTGGTTTATGCATTTGCCAAAAGGATCCATATCTAGCTTTGGAGAATTGATTGAAAAAATCATGAGACACTTCTCAATATAGAACATGATTTATCCATCATAAATCTCTACAATACCAAGTAAAGATATGGAGAAAGTCTAGCCTCCTTCCTACAATGATGGAGAAGTTTGGTGAGTCAATTCCATTATACAGTTCTAGAAAAGGAATTAACCAAGATGTTTAGCGACAACCTCAACACCAAGTTTAAATATCAATTGAAGCTATAGTGTGCTAAATATTTTGATGATATCATTTAAAAAGGGATCCAAATTGAGAAATACCTCTTTTAAAAAGGAATTACCAAATTGTATACCCAGAATGAATAAAACCATAATCAAGACAACACATTTTCAGGTAAACCAAAAATATTTAATAAAAATAAAAATTTTGTGGGAGATGGAGTCATGGATTCTAAACAACATGTCCAAATAGTATAGAAAAGAAATCCCACTAATTAGTAGATTATCTCTGCCATCAAAGTACCATGAGGAAAACCAAAACCCCAAATAGTAAAGAGGCATCTTACCAGTTTGGGGATATCTACAAAAGTGGTCCTCCAATAATTAATAGCTAGAAATATGATCACTCTCCCCAAAATTTGACATTTAGATGATAACAAACCTCGACCTGAGTGGTACCATGAGGATGAGTTTTTCTAATATCATAGATCAAAAGGTCATGATACTAAAAAAATGTATGCAATTAAAGTATTATATTCAAGATCTAATTGAAAAGGGGGACATTAAAGTTTGAAGGAAGAGCCCTACTAATTAGTCTAAGAATCAACATCTTGGCATCTATCAGGTTCCATTTCCCAAACATGAATAGAGGTAAATAAAACCACCTAAAGAATAGGGTCAAGAATCCACCTCCAATTTCACATATTACCATGCCATCACATATCATTATGTCAACACCATCAAAATCCATAGCCCCCAAGAGTCCACTCCATCACCATCTACCATTCTTAAGATTAATCAAGACACAACTGACTATGTAGTCACCACATAGTGTAGTAAAAGTATAGTTCTTGTACCACCACCAAAATGCCCATCCATATCAACATCTCAAAGGGTAAATGTCTCTAAAAAGTATATGCATCTTCTGAAAAACCATATGATATGATCTAACAACTCGAGAAGACCCCTATCCAAATCTCACTTATATATCTTCTCAAAATGTCATCAATACATCAAGAGATCCTCAATCAAGTATTGAATGATCTAAAAGTCCCTCTTGATATTAACACTAGTCAATTTCAAGCATTTGTGGGTCATTTTTCTCCCTTGTAATAACTAACTTTCAGTGCCCATGACATGCCTCCTATTGGCCTACATCACAATTACCCATTATTCATAGAAATTTCCATTTTCAATCACAGAATCCATTTGGTGTTCATATATAGAGGATCTATATTGAATTTATGTAATTTAGATTTTCTAAAGAAATTGGGGTACTCTGAGGCATCATTAGGGCCTATTGTAATCATGATCAAGGCATATGATGATAATGAAAGGCCATTTATGGGTACCATATATATTCATATTATTATGATACATGTCATCCATTGGACCTTAATTTAGTTGTGTATGTCAATCTTCCATATAATTTACTTCTGGGTCATCCATGGATTCATGAAATGCAAGCAATCCCTTCTACCCTCCATCAATTTTCAAAATTCCCATTATCTGGCATGGAGGTCACAATTCCTAGGGAAATAGAGCATTTCCATGGATATCAAGTGAATCAATCTCATCCTTCATGTTATTATCCTAGCACATAGTTCCACTCCTAATCCATCAACTAAAAAATATGTCCACCCAGATGATCTAGTACCTACTTCAACACCATCTACAGATGTCACTTACCTCAAGATCACATCCACAGGTTATCAAGAATATGAGTACAACACCTTTTGTGTAGGTGACTTACCTCTCTCCCCACATATCTATGGGTCCCTAACTATGAGGAAGGATAACCATATCAACTATTATTTCATAACAATAGCTTTTACTAGTGTAGGTTCACTATCAGAAGAGTATGTTGATGAGCCTGATGATTCATGGATTACTCAAGACAATGAGGCTCTTATATTCCATAAACATAAATACCCCTAAATTCAGAAAAGGTTTAAGATTATGAATTAACAAGGATAAGAACTAGGGAGACATGAACAAGGTAGGTTGGAACCAATAGATGTTTAGAAACACCCACAACATCTTGGTCTAGGGTACAAACCTCTTGACACTGACCTAAACAATATCATTTCGGACACTTATTCAGTACTTGAAGAGTCCTTTTTTGATGATAAAGTCAAAATAGGCTCTATTTATAGTCTTTATAAAGAAATTACTTTTACTAACTTATTCCATGACACTACCATATCCACCATTAATATATCCCTCTGTTGCCCTACCTTAATAGATGAGGATCTAAAAAAGGAGACTTATTTTGACCTGTTTCAGAATGATGAGGCCATTATAGAATATATGGGAGTGAGAGACTTTATGCCTTCTAGAGATCATAAGAAGGGATTTACTATTAATCTAAATCATTTAGCCTATTTTTGGGAATAATAAACATCCCCCAATCAAATTGACGAAGAGGAATATGAAGATGAAGATCTTTTTAAAAACCTAGAAGAATTTTTACCCACTTTTGGTGAATCAAAATTTTATGTATAACTAGATATAGAGCTCCCAAATGATTTTGATTCAAACATCAAGGATATACCATCACCCCCAACTTATCTTCAAGATAAATCACCCTCCCTCATCAATGAGGTGGTTAAATTCAATAATGGAATATAAGAAAATCCCAAAATCATCAAATTAGGGGCAATTCTTACACCTAAGGAATGGTGACTTCTCATTGAGTTTCTCAAAGATACTATAAATATCTTTGCATGATTTTATTCAGACATGATAAGACTTGATCCTCCTTGGTAGTACATCATTTAGGTGTTCATCCTAATGCAAAACCAGTCAAGTAGAAACTTTGTAAGATGCACCCTAAGGTGGATTTATTAGTCAAATAAGAATTACAAAAAATCCTAGAAAAAAGGATTTATTTGACCTATTGATTATATAAATTATATATCTAACATTATTCCTATTTCTAACCCACATTGTCTAATCTGGATTTGTACTAATTTTTTAGATATTAACAAAGCATATCCTAAAGATGACTTTCCCCTACCAAATATAGACATGCTCATGGATTCTACTATAGGTTATGAGATGTTATCCCTTGTGGATGGATTTTTAGGGTATAACCAAATCAAAATTTCACCCAAGGATTATCACAAGTTAGCATTCATTACTCCATTTTTTAACTTTTTGTTATCGAGTAATTTTCTTTGGTCTCAAAAATGTAAGTGCTACCTACCAACAGGAAATGACCATCATCTTTCATGACATGATGCATGACATTGTTGAGGATTATTTAGATGATATTATAGGGAAGTAAAAACTTTGATCAAATCATCATATGGTTTTAAGAAGAATCTTTGAGCAGATCTCTAGATATAATGTTAGATTGAATCCAAAAAAGTGTGTGTTTGGAGTAACCTCAGGAAAACTATTAGGATTCATTGTGTCCAGGAGAGGCATTGAGATTGATCTAGAAAAGTTCAAATTAATTATGTAAATTCCTCCTCCCCATAATCTAAAATATTTTAGGAGCCTTCAAGGTAAGATACAATCCATTCTTTGGTTTACTTCCTAGTTATCAGACAAATTCCACCCCTTCACCCATATTTTGAAGAAGGGGACTCATTTCAATTGGAACTCCAAGTGTCAACAGGCCTTTGACAATATTAAGAACTATTTAGTCAAGCCTATAGTATTATCACCACCTTTCATGGGAATGCCTTTGATTTTATACATATCTAAACACCTTATGCAATAAGGTCCCTTCTAGCACAACACAATGATGAAGGGAAAGAATAGGCAGTCTATTATCTTAGTTGTACATTGATTTCATATGAGCTAAATTATAATCCTATTGAGAAGTCTTGTTTGGTTATTGTCTTTGCATCCCAAATACGTTGGCATTATATGTTCAATATCCAATTTCATCTTATAGCCAAAGTTGATCCTCTTAAGTACATGCTATCAAAATCAGCTCTCACTATTAGGATGGCTAAGTGGATAATGTTGTTAAGTGAATTTGATATAGATTACATCAATAAAAAATCCATCAAATGGAAATTAATTGTGGATAAACTTATAGAAGTGCCTCTAACAAATACTAAGCCCTTTATCATAGCCTTTCTAGATGATTCCATCTTGACTATTGCAAAATAAAATAGTTGGAAATTATATTTCGATGGATCTTTTACCACACATGGGCTAGAAGCAGGTATCCTTTTGGTAACCCCACAAGTTAACCTCATCCCTAAAGGTTTCCATATTTATTTCATATATACCAATAATATTTTTGAATATGAGGCCTTAATTACAAGTCTCCAACTCACCATCCAATGGAAAATCCAACACCTCCAAGTATCTAGTGATTCACAATTGATTATTAAACAAGTGAATGAGGAGTTCCAAACAAAGGATGATAAATTACTTCCCTATAAATGGTTGGTGGATCAATTAAATAAAAAAATTTAGTTTATTACATTTGAACAAGTAAAAATGGGAAGTAATAAGGTATTTTACTCTATGGAAACTATTAGGTCTTTAATCAACCTTCTGAATGATGTCCTTTAAGGTAATTTTCTAACTGAGCATTTGATATTATCAGCCCAACAATCCATGGCTCATTTTCAAATTTGTGTCATCCCTAATCCCAATCTACCTGGTACCATGACATATATATCTATTTCCTTGATAATATCCTTCCACCAAACCTAAATAGTCACCAACACAAAGAATTTACCCATCTCACATCCCATTATACCATCCTTGGTAGCACAAAATATTAGCAAGGCTATAATGGGACCCTTTTTAGATGTTTGACCTCAAAAAAGGATACTCTTATGATCAAGGAGGTCCAAATAGTATTTTTGGTGGCCATTGTTGACCATTTTTTGCATGACAAGTTTGTGTTGTCCCTTTGGCTATTTTCATTTCTCCCTTGCTCATTTTCTATGTTTGGTTTCTTGCTTTGTTGCTTTTCTTTTCCCTTTGGCCTCTCCTAGTTCAGGCTCTTCTCCATTGATCTTTATTTGACCCTTTGCCTTATATGCCTTAGCTTGTTGGGCTTTGTTTTCTCCTGAAGTGCCCTTTAGAAGGTTTTCAAAGGGCCTTTCTTGCCTTGCCTTCTTCCCAAGTGTCCCTTCAGACTTTTTTGAAGGGCACTTTTCTTCCAAGTGACCCTTTAGAAAAGTTTTGAAGGGCACTTTTTAGCCCAAATGTCCCTTCAAACTTTTTCGAAGGGCACTTTGTTGTCCAAGTGACACTTCAAAAAAGTTTTGAAGGGCACTTTTTTTCCCAAGTGTCCCTTCAAACCTTTTTGAAGGGTACTTTATTATCTAAGTGACCCTTTGGAAAAGTTTCAAAGGGCACTTTTCTTCCCAAGTGTCCCTTCAAACTTTTCTGAAGGGCACTTAGTCTTTGGAAATGCCCTTTGGAAAAGTTTTAAAGGACCATTTCCTTTGTAAATGCCTTCAAAAAATTTTGGAGGGACTTGGTGCCTTCCCCAAGTCTCCTTCAAAACTTTTCTGAAGGACACTTTCCCAAGTGTCCTTCAGGAAATTTTTTTGAAGGAACTAGTTATTACGTTTCAGGCAAAATCCCTGAAAGAATTCTTTCAGATAAATTTTCTAAAGGAATTACTTTGAGAAAATTTATAATAAACCTAACCCAATGGATCCCCATGACATGTCATAGGATATCAAGTTTAATACATCCCAGTATTCATTGGGGTGTAAAGATGACATGCCATAAGATGTCAAATTTAAGGTGGCCAACTAGCCATTGGGGTATAATTTGGTAACATGCCACAGGACATCAAATTCATGCCTAAATTATTCAAATAATAATTAAAGTCACTTGGAAAACATGAATGACTCTACAGTGCAAATTGGGTTTCCTAACAAGCTTTACTTATGACTTTTATAAGTAGAAGCAATCAAAAAACTCGAAGGAGCAAGTAAAAAGTAAAGTCACTTAAAAAAATTGAATGACTTTATAGTCAAAATTGGGTTTCCCAACAAGCTCTACTTATGAATTTAATAAATAGAAGTAATCAAAGAACTTTAATGGGCAAGGATAGTGTAAATCAAGTTTTTCCAAAATGCTTGACTTATAGGTTTATAAGTAAATCCATTCAGAAGTCCTAAATGTGTCTGTAGTGTAAAATGTAAGAGCTTTCTAGGAGGAATATAAGGTTCGTAGTAGTGATCTAAGCCATTTTTTATGGAGGGTCATCTCACCATTTATTTTGTAGTGATCCTGGTCATTTCAAGAGGGCAAATCAAAGAGAAGGACAAACTCCAATTAAATGAGAGAATAGTTGTAATCAATTTCACCAGGATGGTGACTATAAACTATTATGGAGGCTTCTATTTTGGTGCCCAATATATCTCTCTTCTCTCCCTCTTTAGATATAAATAGGACCCTTAGGCTCTTGTTTTATCATCCACAGATAGTACGGTGAAGCCCTGCTATATCATTTTCTTGCCTTTGAGCAAAGAAGCATAAGTCTATTTTCTTTCTAATTTCTAGACATTTGTCTAGGCATGCAAGAGACACAGAGTGATAGCAAGTGATGTTATATCCTTTTTTTCTCTATCCTTCATGATTTTGAGCAAAGAGTTGATCTAACAGGTCATGTAGAGTGCATTCTAGTTGTATGAGATTTTGCACATGTGTACCCCTTTTTTGGACTATATAGGTTATCTTTTCCAGTTTTTTACCTTATGTGATCTCATTCATTTTATCTCTACATTGAAATAATTATGTTGGAATCTTTTAGAGCTTGAGTTATAGACTATATTATGTTGTATTGTGCATAAGTATAGGGCATAAATGTGGATACTAATTCTTGGTGTATCACCATTTTAGACTAGGCTTTTCATTTATGTAAACTTTTGACTCTTTTCACTCATACAAATTGGTTCATTAGTTTTATTGCACACAAAGCTAATACAGGGATCTAGCCCTTTCAACCTAGAGGTTCATTTCCACTTATAGGCACACCCATAGGCCTAAAAATGTCCCAACATTGCCCAAATTTGGAGGATGCTTGAATAGCCCTCTTCTAGGGTGCAAGATTTGGAGACAATAGTTATAACATGCTCAATGGAACCTAAATTATCGCTAAGTCAAGGTAAATGCTAGTTTTGATAGGCTTAAAATAGTATAAATACCCCTAACCTAGCATTTGGTGACTCTAAAAGGGTGTGAATCCCTAGTTCTAGACCAAGTTTTATGCATTATCCTACATGGTCTCACAAAGTCCTTAAGATTTTCTGACCAAGCCCCTTCAACTAAAGCTTTTCCTAAAGAACAACACCCTAAACCACTCCTAGCCCTATTAAATTCTTGTCAAGGAGGTTTTTGGGAAGAAGTAGAAGAGGTTGAAGAAGTTCAAGGAGAGGAAGAAGTTGAAGAAGAAGAAGAAATACAGTATCATAGGAGAAGAAGAGAAATGGGGGAAAGGGAAGAGATAGATAGACATCAACCCTTCCCTACTTTTAATATCCAAAACCAAATAGATCTCCCTGCATATTACCCCATCCCTCCAAATACTACCAAAAATCTTCCTATTTTCAATGGATAGGGTCCTATTACCCCATCTGAACATATTAGAGACATCTCTAATTTTTGCAATTTCTATAATGTTACTGGGGCCAACATAGCCATTAGGCTACTTGTTATGTCTTTAAAAGGCAAAGCACTTGACTGGTATATAATGTTGGAGGGGGGATACATTACAAGTTGGAATGGTTTTGGAGACCTATTGGTGACAAGATTCAAAAATAAGATTGATCATGCTTCTCTAATAAATCAGCTGAATGTAATAATAAGAGGTCTAAATGAATCTATAGGAGATTACAATGAGAATTTCAAAGAATGGTATAGGCTACCACCAATCATGAGACCTCCTCCTAGCTTTGTGTTCCCAACATACCTCAAAGGGATTGGTACTGATGTTGTTGTTATGTTGCATTCAATGGGAGGATTCACTCTTCTAGGTGCATATGAGCTAGCAATTAAGGCTGAGAATAACTTGATTTAGGCTGGAAGACTCCCTCCAAGAGTTTTTATGCCTTTTTTGGTCCCATAATTTGATTGAAGCTCCAAACATGTCATAGGTTTTGAATGCTAATGTAAAGCCAAGAGCCTTTCCCAAGAAGGTGGATAACATTATGGACAAGGATGAAGAAATTAGATTATTGAGAGCTCAGCTCAAGCAAGCTCAATATCAGGCAAGTGCTCCTCCTAATGTAGAATAATATCCTCAACAAGGATATAGATCTCTATCCCAATACAATTATCAAAGGAGAGGACAAAATTAACAAGTTTACAACAAGCAACCTAATGCATATAATCCAAATTCTAATCCTCCGGTAAAGGTTGTTGTTCCAGTTTATGCAAATCTAGTGCAAGGAGAAGATCATGTGGACCAATAGGGGAAGCCTCAAGGTTAGTTTACACATGATGATGGAGGAATAAGCTATGCTTTGACTACACAAGAATGATCTACTCCTTATATGATAGTAGAAGAAGCATTTCCCAGCCAAAGGGATAGTCCTAGAGAAGGCAACAGCCCAAGTGTGGGAATGATGAATTTTTAAGTAAAAGATGATTTAATGTTGACGCAAGGCATGTTAATTTTAGCCAATACAAGGGCCAAAAATATATCATTGGGAGAGGACCAGGAGCCATGAATAGTTCTAAGTGATGCCTCTCTAATGCCACAAAATGCCATTCAAGTACTACACCTTCTACAAGCCATGTTCCTCAAAAAAAATTAGAATGTAAATGCAACTACCAAAATTACAACATAGTAGGCTACAGTTCCTTTATTACCATCAAAAATGTAGGAGAAATTGAATACTCCATATCTAAATATTTTGGACTCATTAAAGAGGACTAAGACATATAGATCCCTTTGAGAGGTTCTACATATACCTGATCAAAAGGAGATTTTACAAGAGCAGTTAGCAAACATGCAGGTGGCTCCTCAATATTCAAAACATCATAGTGTGGCTCTCATAAATTCTCCAAATCATCTTTTGGATCCTTCCACTAAAGCTGAAAAGCCTCCACCCTTCTACCTCACACTCATTATAGGAGATAAGTTGGTTCATAATTTTGTTGTGGATAGTGGAGCAAGCACTACTGTTATGCATAAAGTAGTGGTTGATAAGCTAGGTATGAACTATGAGCCACATAGTAAAGGCATTTTGCAGTTGGATGAAACTCCAACCAAGACTGTAGGATTGGTTAAAGGTTTGAAAGTGTTTTTACATGGCTACTAGTGGACCTTCCAGCACACTTTGTTATATGCTTGTCTAGGAACTTTATGGCCAAGATAGGAGGATACATTTCTACTTATTGGTCCTTTATAGATTTTAAGACAAGGTATGGAACCAAGGTAACCTTAAGGACTCATCCCTTAGCAAGGTTCCACATTGATCCATACTTGGAGACAATGACAAATCAAAACTATCTAATTAGCAAAGAGGAAGAAACAATCCTAAATAGTGAAACATCTTCTCCTCTTGAAGGTATTTTTGACCTCTATCTTGAAAAGTATAGCACTAAAACACATGGCATTGATCCTTACACTTTCATTGATGGAACTGATTTGGGAGTTTATTTCATGCATGAGGAGAACGTCCCAATTCCTTCACTCACCAATGAAGATCAGGAGCTTGATGGCATGTAGGAAATGTTCTTTGATGGTTAAAGGAGAAACGTAGGCATAGGATTTGGTGTCATGTTGGTTTCCCCATCAAATAATAATTACTAATCTTCTTATAAGTTTCACTTCAGCTACACTTACAACATGGTAGAATATGAAGGCTTAGTTCATGGTCTCCAATGGGCAAAGAAGAGAGGAATCGAGATTTTGAAACTCTATGGAGATAGTGATTTGGTCATTCATCAAGTGAGAAGTCAAGCTATATCCAAGAACCCCTTGATAAAGTCTTATAATCATAGGTTATGGGATCTACTTGAGGATTTTGATGCCTTCAACATCCAGCCCATACCAAGAGACTTGAACAAGCACACTGATAGATTGGTTACAATAGGAGCACATCTTGACTCAGTTGCTGATGTTGAACAAGAGAAATATCAATCCCATATCAAAATAATTATGAGACCTTATATTATAGATAATGAATTTTCATGTCAAGTTTTTGAAAGTGATGAACACATTGCACACTTCTTGCAAAATAAGGCAGGCTTCTCTTCAAGAAATCAAAAAAAGTTGCATGATCATTATGAAGAGTAGATTATATAACTAAAGACAAATAAAATACCTAAGAAGATGATTATCTTAGAGAGTGTCTTCAATTAGGATTATTAAAATAAAAACCAAAGAATGATTATGGCAACAAAATAAGAGAACTATGAGAGAGTTCTAATTTTTAAGGATAAACTTTTGAATATTGGCAAGGCTTGTTCTCAACTAGAAAGGCAAGCTTTTATTACATTATACAAAGAGTTTCATGACATATTTTATTAGGGATACAAGGACTTGAAGGGCTTTGACCCAATTTTAGCTCACCACACCATTGAGTTGGAACATGGAGCTAAATCGGTAAGACAAAAGTAAAGGCCTATCAACCCCAAGGTAGAAAAACTCATGAAAAAAGAGCTAACCAAATTGATTGAGTTTAGTATTATCTTTCTTATCAAGTACTCAATTTGGGTATCCAAATTTGTGTTGGTTTAAAATAATAATGGATAAATTATACTTTGTGTGTATTTTCATGATCTAAACAAAGTGTCTCTCGAGGATCATTATCCACTCCCTTCCATGGAACAAATTTTACAAGTTGTTTTAGGTTCTCAACGTTTCTCACTTCATGATGGTTATTCAAGTTATAATAAAATATTGGTAAATGAAGGGGATCAATTAAAGATAGCCTTCACCACCAAGTGGGGGACCTTTTCTTACAATAATATGCCATTTGGTTTATCCAATGCTGAAACTACATTTCAAAGGGCAATGGACATGGCTTTCAAAGGTTTGATCAATAAATTTATTTCTTGTTTACCTTGATGATATAACCATTTTTTCAAAGGATGTTGTTGATCATATGGGACATCTAAGGAAAGTGTTTGAGAAGTGAAGAGAGTATGACATATCCCTCAATCTAAAGAAGTGTATCTTCACTATCCATGAAGGCAAGATTTTGGGTCATGTTGTTTTAAAAGAAGGCTTATCTATTGGCCCCTAAAGGATTAAATCTATTCTAGGCTTATCTTTTCCTCAATACAAGAAAGGGATACAAATTTTCTTGGGAAAAATAAACTTTTTAATAGGTTTATCCCAAACTTTATAACTTTGGTAAAGCCTATCATAGCCATGCTAAAAAAGAACCAAGTTTTTACTTAGACAAAGGAAGGTAAAAGAAGCTTTAAGGAAATCAAGCAAGTAACTACAACATCTCCCACTCTCTTAAATCCAAATTTTTCTAAGGATTTCATTATTTATACTTTTTCTAAGCTTGACATAATCTCATCTATGCTTATGCAAAAGAATGACGAAGATGTTGAGCATCTAATTGCTTTCTTCAGCCAAGGCTTAGAAGACTACAAAGTGAGATATTATTTTATTAAGAAGCAAGATTTAACCATCATTAGAGACTTGAAAACGTTTAGGCATATGGTTTCCAACAACAAGATCCATGTCATGGTCTCCCATCCTAGCACCAAAAAGTTTCTCCTAAGTAGGGATCTCAATGAGAAGAGAGTTGGATGGATCACAAAGGTGATAGAATATGACATTGACATAAAGGCAACCAGCCTAATAAGAGGAAGAGGTTTATGTGAGAACTTAGCATCTAAATTTTAAGAGATAAAAGAGCAAGTCTTGGTGAATCAAGTTCAAGACTAGCCAGCTGATCAAATACAGAATCAAAGTTGGACACAAGACATCATTAATTTTCTTCAAAATGGTGAGTGTCCTAATGGCTTGAACAAATATCAAAGAAGGTATTTTAGGCTAAAATTTATTCTTTATTGTCTTGTGGATGGCATTCTCTTTAATAAGGATGTGAGAAATGTGTTGCTAAGATGAATTAACAATGACAAATTTGATATGCTACTAGAAAAGTTCCATAATGGTGCAGATGGTGGTAACTTCTCTCCTAAAACAATAGATATAAAAATAATGAGAGATGGTTATTATTGGCCTAATATTTTTAAGGACTTTAATCATTGGTCTAAGGTCTATCCTCAATGTGCTTTCTTTGTTGGCAAATAAAATCTTGTTGCCCTTCCATTGAATCCTATCTAGGTGGACCAACCTTTCATGTAATGGGGCCTTTACTTCATTGTCATGATCAACCCTCCATCAAGTGTTGGACACAAATAGATATTAACTACTACAGACTACTTCACAAGATGGGTAGAGGCTATTGCTTTGAAGAAAGCAAATGAAAATGCCATCTTGGAGTTCTATGATAGAATTATAACAAGGTTTGGAGCTTCTCATGTCATCATCTCAGATAATAGACTTACTTTCATAAGTGCTAAAACTTTTGATTGGGAAGCAAAGAGTGGAGTTAATTTGAGTAACTCATCTAACTACTACCCTTAAGGTAATGGATTGGTTGAGTCTACCAATAAGAACCTCTTCAAGATCATCAAGAGGATGTTAGAAACCAACCAAAGAGCATGGCATAACAAGTTGAAGATAGCCTTATGGGCAGATAGAATCACTCCCAAGAAGTCAATTGGAAATTCTCCCTTTATACTTGTTTATGGGAGAGAATCTAGGATGTCATATCACAAGAGCTCCCTACTTTGGAACTTGCACAATAGCTAGAATTATTTGAAAATAGTCCCATGGAGGTTAGATTGATAGAAATAATGTAGTTTCAAGAGGCAAGAGATGATGCACACAAAGCTTTGGAACACCATCAAGTTTTTATGAACAAATCCTTTAACAAAAGGGCAAGGAAAAGAGTGTTCAAAGAAGGTGACTTGGTCTTAAAATGGGATGAAGATAGAGTAAAACTAGGAAAACATACAAAGTTTGATACTTTGTGGGGTGGTCCTTACATCATTAAAAAGTGCAAGAAAAGAAACTCCTTTTAGCTATCCAAAATGGATGGAGAATAGCTACCTATTCTGGTGAATAGAATCCATTTGGAGCCTTGATTTTGACCCTTCATGGCCATGTCTTGTATATACCTTGTTTTGGTGTGTTTCCTTTGTTGTGTTTGTTTTTCCCTGAGTGCTTTAGAGCATAGTGTTTCCCTTTCTGGTGTTTTCTTTCCTTTTATCAACTATGAGTGTGTCTCTCCAACCTGTGTTTTTGTCCATGGCTTGTTCTTTCAACTCTTGTTTGCCTTGCATGACTCCATGCCCAATGGAAGTATTTAGGTAACTAGTCTTATGACATAATAGGCATGTCTCCCATATAAATTTCCAGAATGTTGACCATTTTTTGCATGACCAATTTGTGTTTTCCCTTTGGCTCTTTTTTTTTCTTCCTTGCTCATTTTTTGTGTTTGGTCTCTTGCTTTATTGCTTGTCTTTTCCCTTCAGCCTCTTCTCCCTTGTTCTTTGTTTTTTCCCTTTGCCTTGTTTGCCTTAGCCTGTCAGGCTTTATTTTGCCTCATAGTGCCCTTTGAAAGGTTTTCAAAGGGATTTTCTTGACTTGAATTCTTCCCACATGTCCTTTCAGACTTTTTCAAAGGGAACTTTTCTTCCAAGTGAACCTTTATAAAAGTTTTGAAGGGCGCTTTTTAGCCCAAGTGTCCCTTTGGACTTTTTTGAAGGGCACTTTATTGTCCAAGTGACCCTTCAAAAAAGTTCCAAAGGGAAATTTTATACCTAAGCGTCCTTCAAACTTTTTTGAAGGGCACTTTTCTTCCCAAGTGTCCCTTCGAACTTTTTTGAAGGGCACTTTGTATTTAGAAATACCCTTCAAAAAAGTTTTGAAGGACCATTTCCTTTGAAAATGTCCTTCAAAATTTTTTAGAGGGACATGGTGCCTTCCCTAAGTTTCCTTTGATACTTTTTTGAAGGACACTTGGGATTTTTAAAGGAACTAGCCATTGCCTTTCAGGCAAAATCCCTGAAAGAATTCCTTCAAATAAATTATCGAAGGAATTACTTTGGGAAAATTTCCTAAAAAAATAAACCTAACCTAATGGATCCCCATGATGTGATGTAGGACATCAATTTTAATATATCCCACTAGCCATTGGGGTGAAAAGATGACTTGCCATAGGATGTCAAATTCAAGGTGGTCAACTAGCCATTGGGATTCAAAGATATGATATGCTGTAAGATGTCAAATTCAAAGTGGCTAACTATCCCTTGGGGTGAAACTTGGTGACATGCCAAAAGATGTCAAATTCATGCCTAAAGTATTCAAATAAGAAGTAAAGTCACTTGGAAAACCCAAATGACTCTGTAGTGTAAATCAAGTTTCCCAACAAGATTTTCTTATGAATTTTATAAGTAGAAGCAATCGAAGAACCTAAAGGAGAAAGTAAGAAGTAAAGTCACTTAGAAAACCTAAATGACTCTATAGTGCAAATCAAGTTTCTCAACAAGCTTTACTTATGAATTTTATAAGTAGAAGCAATTGAAGAATATAAAAGGGCAAAGATAGTACAAATTAGGTTTCCCAACATGCTTGACTTATAGGTTTATAAGTAAAGCCATTCAAAAGGCTCGAATGGGTCTGCAGTGCAAAACATGAGAGCTTTCAGGAGGAAACTAAGGTTCACATTAGTGATCTAAGCCATTTCTTATGGCAGGTTATCTCACCATTGATTTTGCAATGATCCTGGTCATTTCAAGAGGGTGAATCAAAGAGAAGGATAAACTCCAACTAAATGAGAGAATAGCTAGAATTAGTTTCACCAAGATGGTGACTACAAATTATTTTGGAGGATTTTATTTTAGTGCCCAAGTTCTCTGTCTTCTCTCCCTCTTTGGCTATAAATAGGACCCTTGGGCTCTTATTTTATCATCCACAGATAGTACGGTGAAGCCCTGCTAAAATGTTTTGCCATTTTCTTTCCTTTGAGCAAAGAAGCATAAGTTTATTTTATTTCTAAGTTCTAGTTTTCCTGGGCATGCAAGAGATATAACAAGTGATGTTATATCCTTTTTTTCTCTATCCTTTATGCTTTTGATCAAATATTTGATCTAATAGGTCATGTAGAGTACATTTTGGCTATATGAGATTTTGCACATGTGTACCCATTTTTTGGACTATACAGGTTGTCTTTTCTAGTTATTTACCTTATGTGATCTCATTCATTTTGTCTTTACATTGAAATACTTATGTTGGAATCTTCTAGAGCTTGAGTTATAGACTATATTCTATTGTATTGTGCATAAGTATAGGGCATACATGTGGATACTAATTCTTGGTGTATTACCATTTTAGACTAGGATTTTCATTTATGCAAAATTTTGACTCTTTTCACTCATACAAATTGGTTCATTAGTTTTATTGCACATAAATCTAATATAGGGAGTTATCCCTTTTAACCTAGAGGTTCATTTCCACTCATAGGCACACCCATAGGCCTAGAAATATCCCAACATTTCCCAAATCTGGAGGAGGCTTGAATATCCCTCTTCTAGGGTGCAAGATTTAGAGATAACAGCCATGTCACTGGAATGACCCTCACCAAGAAGTTACTCAGGACTAGATATTATTAGCCTACAATAGATCAGGATGACTTCCAATATGTGCTCAAATGCATAGCCTATCAAAAACATGGTAATATTATTCATTCCCCCATACAATAGATACAACCTAGAATGATCCCATGTCCATTTTCTATATGGGGATTAGATTTAAATGGAAAGATAAATCCAACATCATATGATGGGCATGATTTTATAATCAATACTACAAATTAATTTACAAAATGGGTTGAAATTATGTCGCTTATATACACCACAAGTCTCTAGATATAAAAATCCATCCTCAATCAAATAATTTGCCATCTTAGAATTCCAGCCAAAATCCTATTAGACAATGGCAAGTCATTTAAAAACCAATAATTTTAATACATGTGCAAGTTTTATCACATTGAACAACACTTTTCTACCGTATATTAACCCTAGGGGACCAAACAAGCAAAATCCACTAACAAGACACATCTTAAGATTCTAAAGAAAATACTCAATGATATAGGTAAAAAATAGCATTTATAATTATACCCTGCACTTTGGTCTTACATAACTAGTGTTTAGACACCTATTGGGTCTATTTTTAACTCTTTGGTCTATGGTACAAAAGTAATGTTGCTCATAGAAGTGTAACTCCCCTCCTTATGCATCTCTTTGTGGGGCATCATTACCAACCATAATCTCAAACAAGAAAGGCTACAAGAGCTAGAACTTTTGGATGAAAATTTTTAGAATAATTTAAATCATCTTCATGCATATAAAAATAAGATAAAAGGATAATATCATAAAAATATTGAGTCTTGAGAATTCAAAGTCGATGATCTAGTCCTTAAGGAGAATCAAATAAATACCAATCTAAATTGGGACAAAAAGGGAAATTTTGAAGCAAACTGACTTGGGCCCTACATAATTATTACAAAATTTGGATGGAAAGCCTATAGATTATCCACACTCAATGGTAATGAGCTTAATGATCCAATGAATATCATGCATTTAAAATGTTTTTATACTTGAAAGGTTCTCAATACCTCTGTCTATGAGTCCCCACTCTTGGGGGAATATCCATTCCATTTTTGCTTCTCTCCTTTTTCCATTCCATTCCATCATTCTCCAACTGACATTAGTCTTAACAGTGGGTCTATATTATAGGTCTATGTAGAATCAAGAGGTAGATATTTCAAGTTAAGGTAATTCATTATTAATTTTATGAGGGGAACATTTGTGGAGGAGTTTTCTATAATATCTCCATCCACTTTTGATATATCCTCCATCCTATTTATACCCTCATACATATTCCACTCACATACTCCTTGATGATTATGTCTCCTACTAGCCTCAACTCACATCCATTTTCATCTATCTGTATCCATCCCTAAGCCATGATCTACAAGACCCCACTAATATCATCATTATTGAAGGGTCACATAATATTATTACTATAGGATTCATCGTGCACTCTAAAACTAAATCTTGATCATTCATTCTCGACCCTACCAACGCTTGTTCTTAAACTAGATTGGATCCTTATCTCAATCATGATAAAATCACTTTTGGATACAAATCACCCCATTTATATATTTCACATTGTTATTAAGTCCATTATAAATAATCATTCCCTTAGGTTGTTTAATAACATCACATTTATATCAATCAATCATCCTTACCTTAGTTTATTTTGTCTTTTATGAGGTGTCTTTTTTTATTGTGTGTGTGTGTGTGTGTGTGTGTGTGTGTGTGTGTGTGTGTGTGTGTGTGTGTGTGTGTGTGTGTGTGTGTGTGTGTGTGTGTGTGTGTGTGTGTGTGTGTGTGTGTGTGTGTGTGTGTGTGTGTGTGTGTGTGTGTGTGTGTGTGTTAATGTGCATTATTGTTTATTAAGTCATTAAATCTTGTAAATATTTGTCTCAATTAGTTATGTGGTATTGTTATCTTGTCTTTTTATATTTTATTCCTTTTTGATCAAACGAGAATAAGGATGGTCTAAAGAGTTCCCATGCACTGTGATTTTAAATGAACTTTGAATACTCTCATGTCATTTTTCACACTACTAATCACACATGTAATATCAATTTGGATTGCCTACATCTCTAATGGTTTCATAATTCCCCCCATCTCATCTCCCTAATCAAATCACTATCCAACCTACCATCCCATTCCTACCCATCTCCTTAGTGCAAGAGGATTTTGTTCCAAAAATAATTTATAAGACACAAAATTAAACCCAATGGATTATATTTATTAGCACATTGATCAAACCTATTTCATAAACCATGACCATCTCATTTTAATATCTAATATAACACATATCATTAATATCAAATCCCATCCCATCAATCCATAATTACTCAGCATAACATAATCACATAATAATCATATGTTCATCACATCATCATCATGTAATCAAGTACATAAACATATAACATAAAATCATTAAATAAATCACTCATATAACATCATAAGACTAATCCTCAAATCACATAAATTACATGTGATTAACAACTCACAAGACATCATATCAAAAATCACAAAAATATCATAATCATATATAACAGTATGTATTGTCCACATGAAGTCCATGATAAAATATATGGATACAAAATATGGGCCCCATGGGCATCAATATGATATAATATACAAATCTACATCATATAATACAAGTCTCACAAATCCAAACTATGATCCTGATGGTCCCCTAGGATGCTAATACATAGACTATGAAGAGTTGGCTCTGAATGTGGTTGCCCATTACTCAGTTAGCATTATTGCCTCATAGAAGTCTATATAATATTGTGCCTCTCATGTTAGTTGCATGATCAGTTGCATAACCCCATCCATCCCACCTGCTATCATATTTATATCCCCATCCTCCTTGGCCCTCTCTGTCACCTATAACTCTCCCATTAAATCCCTCACTCGAGTCTAAAATTATCCAATTTGACCCTGTAAACCCCTGATCTATGTATCTCAACTCTAGATATAAATCTTTAATACCACTATCTAGGAATCTCTACTCTAAATCCTAGCATCTATGCTCTAGATGTGTCCCTACAAAGTGGTCACCTACCCCGCTAATCCTATAATCTATCCCTATGCATTGGTTGACTAGTCATCCCTATATGCTAGTTGTCCTTAAAGTTGAGCCCTAATATTATCCTTCTCTATAGTAATCCCTGTAATCTCTGAGACCTAAGCCTACACCTCTCTCTTGATCTGATCCAATAGTGTTCATTCATCCTCTTTCAAGGGTGGATGAGATGTCCCTACCTCATCCCCACCCACAGTACCTCCATCTTATCTTACAACCACTGCCTATACCCTATTACCTCCAGCCTATCCCATAGACATTGTCTGACCCCTATCTAGGCCTCCCTAATTTCCCTTATCCATGTCTATTACATCATGACCCCTTGCCCATCCTTTGGATCATATGTTGGGGTTTGTCCTCTCCTCACTTGCCACCTCCCAAGTCTCACATGTGCATGTATAAGCCTTTGTATATCCCCTACTCACCATAGCTCATCATCTTAATAATCTAAGTGGTTGTCTTTATGTCTACCAAGTATTGTATGCAATAATAACACTAAGATCTAGAATCAACATCTGATAATCTCATGCTATTGGGGAAATGCTCTCATACTTTGCATGTGTTAATGCCCTATCTATTAGAATCCCCCACTGCAGCTTCTCCCTATCACTCTAAACAAATAGGGTATCCTCACCCTAAACATCTTGGGGTCTCCCAAACTACCTTTACACCTGATCAAGGCTATAAATCTCAATAATATAATCTTTACATCTTGTGAGGTGACACTCTATCAACATATATTATGTAACATTTGCCTTCTCAGCCCATCTGAACTACATCTATCTATATGACATCTATGTGATATGCTCTGGATACAAACTATCTAATTCCTAAATGTATAATCACATCTCTCCTACATGCCCTCTTTATAACCCTAAAATGATATACCAACAAAATACTATGGGCTCATGGAGCTGTCTAACTACATGAGTACCCAGTGGATGCTCTATTGCTATATGTTCCTAGCACCATATCTTTAACAATAGAGATGGACCCAAGCTCATATATCCTTTGTACGCTCCCATATATAACTATTGTATAAATGCACCAATACTACTAGACCCCAAAAAAACACTTTACAGTCTTGCACCATGTCTGATACCACATTCCCTAGTCCTAAGTGGAACCACTATCTATTCTTGTTTGGAAAGAATATGTCAATCACAAGAGACATCACCACCAACATTAACCTATTGATAGTCCCCTCCCACAGACACCTATCAATGTTACCCATGCATGTCGCACTCCAATCTACAACCTCCCTTCTAGTATTTGCATTATAACATTAAGTGTATGAGACCACTAATAAATCATGTGTTCTCTCATTAATAGCCAAAATTTTTGAAACACATCCTTGAGGGTGATGGTCACCTCCCCCATCATGAAGTGAAAGGTACTCATCTCCAAGTGCGATCTCTCTTCCAAGGTTGTGATGAAATGTCTATCAATACTATTGATGATTTAAAATTGTGCTTAATTCTAATCAACAACAATGGGAATTTTCAAGATGTGGGACTTGCAACTTGAAACAACCTATAGATTTTTAAGAAGTTGGTTCTTCTCTATATTAAGTATATATTGGGAAAAGGGATAGAAATTTTAATCAGAAATACCAATGCAAGAAAGAAAAATCTAATCTATGGTGATGCGCCTGAATGTAATTCAACCTAATCCTGAGCATAGTGAGACTATATGTAAGATTCATTTACATTTATGAGAAAATAAGTGCATGATCAATGTAAAAGATGGGAATGATAGAAACAAAGGCTCACAACATAGACTACTTTTGCAGTGATACAAAAAATGTCAACAAAGGCATAGGGTTCAATCTTCTTATTTGAATTTTCCAGTCACATAAGAGGTGCAGAAACATGCATAGTTATATAAACTTTTCAACTCAAGAAAATGAGACAAAAGTAAATGACATTCCTAATCACAGCTCTAAAAAGTATATAGCCTAGACTACTTTTGCAAATGACACAGAAAATATCAACAAAGGCATAGGATTAAATCTTCTCATTAATTCTCCAGTCACATAAGAGGCACAGAAACATGCATAGTTACATAAACCTTCCAACTTAAGAAGATAGAACAAAATCAAATCATACTACTAGTCATAGCTCTAGAAAGTCTAAACTCTTTACAATAATTCTCTCTAAAAATTCCTTTTGATATCTGATTCTCTTTTTTGATGATCTCTGCACCCTTATTTATAGCCTTGGATTCACTTTGGATTGTCTGCTTGTTCCCAATCTAACGACCCAACTGAAATCTAACCAAATTGGAAGTGTCTAACAAAAGATATCTTATAGATTCTGAAATGCTTTGTCTTCTGGTAGTTCATTGGCTGAAACAGATTGCAGGATGTTCCCTTCTCTTAAATGCTAGATAACAATTAGCCAATTCTTTGAAAATCTTCCTATTACTTAGGAGACATCTGAAATTGACACTTGGCATGTTTCGCAGCACCTATTGAAGACACGTGGCACTTTCTGCATAACTTATACTCTTTTGTGTCTTTACTCAAGAATGTTCCACCTTTGACATTTGTCGCTATCCGCTTCCTCAAAACTTCAACAAATTAAAAGAAAATAATACCCATAAAATTTCTTACCTGAGTAACATTAAAAGGGACATAGGGACAGGTGTCAATCTTCGTTGCTTTTAAAGGACACATGGCAATCTCTGCTTTATCTATTTGGGGTTACGTGGTAATCTCTGCTTCTTTTAGTTACCTTTTTAGAAACTTATGGAAGATGAAACATGGTGATCTCTACTTTACTCTATTTATACCATGGAAACAAATGGGTCTCATTTCGTATTTACATGGACAACAACACTTGGCAGCTTCTGCTTGCTTCAAAAACAACACTTAAGACCCACCACAGTCTTTGTTATATCAGTGAAGCAAAAATGAAAATAATTTGGATCACGACATGTGGTGGCTTCTTATCTCTTTTTCTGGGGTACATGGAATCTTCCGTCACTTTTAGAAAATCAAAATTGAGACATTTCACGAGTACCACTTGGCACTTTTCACTTGATCTTGATACTTAGCTTGTTAAAACCTTTCGTTGAAAAGAGATGAAATGCGAGTACTGATATGAAACTACAGACATTGACACTTGGTTCATTTCGCTGAGTCACTATGAGACACGTGGCACATTCCAACCAACTCTTAAAAAATATGAAAGGTGCCTCGAACAATGACACTTGTCAGCTTTCGCTTTAGAAAGGATGCCTCAGATGATGACACTTGTTAGCTTCCACTTGATCCTGACACTTAGACAAAAATAAATCAAAAAAGAAAATAGAGCCCATGCTCTATTTCAAAACTCTTCCATCTCAAACCAAAGTATGTGAAGATAAAATTTCATGGCGCGTGACTAAAAAATAGAATGAAATGTAGAGTAAATTTTTACTCTATAGTTACTGGTGACCCCAAGGACTTTTGAGCCTACTCAAAAAGAAACCACAACTCTCGCTAGATCAAAATTTCAAAATCATAGCTTCAGTAATGCTATCTGGTAGGTGGACCACTCATCATTAGATAACCCTTGCTTACTCTGCAATTCATTGAAGGCTAAATCAAGGTTAATAATATCCTTGTGTGAAAAATGTTGAAAAATTTAAACCGTAGACTTCAATTTGAATTCGAGTTGGGAAACAGGAACCAAGACAACTTCTACTTCAGGGATTGATGAATCATCCCATAGATCCTGGAAAACTATTTGACCATTTTGTTTGGCCAACAGCAAAGGTTCAATTTCTTCTACCATCAGCACGGTGTTGTCATTAGGAAATGGAGAAGGAAAACCTAATTGTACTAGATCTTCAACATGTTGTTTCATCTCATTGATTCCTTCCTTCATGACATCTAGAAGCTCTCTACAACTGGTGGCTACAGAATTGCAACTGATAACCTCATTTACTCACTTGGCAGCGACCATTCTATCATTGATTCTTGTTGTTGACAACGTTGCATCCATTGCATCATAAATTTTTTGAAGCAACGTTTGCGAGTCCATTACTCTCCCAGAGACTATATCCAGAGTGTTTACAACTAAACTCTCCACCTTTTTGCACAATTTTTGTGCATTTAGTAGGAAGGTGAGAGATGGCCTGAGCTGAATAATCTCCAAAGAGATTTTCTTTCACATGGATTCATATAGCTCCTTTACTAGACTTAATACTCTAACATTCCTTAGCCTATTGGCCAACTCTAGTGTCAATTGTGCTATTCTTTATTTCTCTACTTGAAATTGGGCTTGTATGACCACAGTATTATTATATTCAGCCAACAGCTTTTGTTGCAATTGGGTAACTTGCAATACGTGTTCCTTGTATTTCCCTTGCAATGCTACCTTTTCATGCCTTAGGGTTGTCACCGCATCTTTTACCTGTGTGAGCCCTACTTTTAAAGAATCATTTTGGGCCTAAACTTCCTGGTGAGTCTGAAGAGAAATAGTATTTTACAACTATTTATTTAGATTCTCTATTTCATTATCTTTTCTATTGATCTTTGAGGTCAAATTGTTATAGTTTGTTTTTTCCTTGGCTAGCTCGGCTTCCATCTTCTATAGCCTCCTTGATATATTCAAGTAGTCTTTAGTAACTTCAGAAGTGGATTCAGTCAGCAACTCAATTTTGTCCTGTGGCCTAAAAAGGGACATGTCAATGGCCATCACATTCATCGTGTAATCCTTCGGCTGCATCTACTCAATTGTTTTTATTACATTTGGTGATAAATGAGTCACCATTAATTGCTACTGGATGGGGTCAAATTGTGACTACAGATGGGGTGTAGCTAATGCTTTATTTTCCTTAATCTTCTTTTTCTTTCTTTAGGCTTCCCTTGCCTTCCTAGCAGTAACTGCTTGGGTCTGGAAGGTAGAAGGAGAAGAAATGTGCCCACCCACAAAAGGATGTCCTTGTGGTATAACATATTGAATAGCCAATTGTTGGCTATGGGTAATCTAAGGGGAAAGTTTCTTGGGAACAGAAGGGGAGAAATGAGGTAATGTTAAAGCCTGAGGTGACACAGATGGGGCAAAGTGAGAAATGGGAATGGCAGAAGTGGCAGGGGATGTCATCTAGCTAGATGAAATCATCATGCCAACAAGAGAATAAATAGTCTGAGGAGAGGAAGGAATAATACTTATCTAAGGAGTAATTACAGTACCTTTTAATTGGTGTTGTGGGGTGTCCATCTCTTCTTCTGAAGCAAATTGAAATTGCACCCTCTTTCATTTCTTGGGTGTCTCTTCTTCTGGATGCATTTCTGCTCCTTTCAATGATGCTTGTGGAGAACTGTGAATATATATAATTGAGACCAATGGGGAAGCTTGTGATGGTGAAGGCACCACACTCTTCTGCATTTCAATGGCACTAAGAGATTGGGGCCAAATTGATACAGTTAATATAGCTGCAACTTGCTCTGAGGCTTGTGACTCTTGGCTTGACCCGGCCTTAGCTTCCTACTCTTCACCTAGTGTCAAAAAATTACTTATTTCTGGGCTAGATATAGGGGAGAGATGGAACTCATCCCATAGTTCTTCCCATCTCACATCTGTGTCTACATTCTTGAAAGAATGGGTTGTTTCACAAATTTCCTGCCTATATTTCCAATAGGCTTCTATCTTCTCAGTATCCCAATATTTATTCTTTAATGTCCTCCTTAAACCAAAAGTCATTCTAACTTTAGGATCATAATCTCTCTGCTTAACATAGAATGTCTCCCATGGCCTATTTTGTGGAAGGGGCAAGTCTGTTAACTCAACATAAAACCTAGGAGTGTCTTCCCTAGGATTTCTTCTATTCTCCCAAAAGGGGCGGCCTTCATGTGCAATTCTGGTTGCCACCCTGTGAGTCCTTACCCAGGAGGATATGAAACCATTTGGGTCATAAAGCCATTTGTCTTATATTAAAAGGAAACCTAGAAAGGCTAGCTTTCTTAGCAACACAACTTCAGCATTCCTGGTTTCCAAAACCATGTTGGTTGTCATCCACGGGAGGTGATACATTTTTCTTTTCCTCTTCCCAGAACCAAATTCATTGTCAACTGTGGATACCTGCCTAGTGACCTCTAGGAATTCTAACCTAAGAGTCAAAATCTTAGGTAGCAATGTTGGTTCTCCACAAAAACCATGGACTCTTATAATGGTATGGTGGGATCCAAAATAGAAATCACAAGGAATTGGGCAATTGGACAGAAGATTTGAAACACTTAGGAATAATCTATTCATAACTAGTTTGAGACTGAGGTGCAAAAAGTAGGGGTAACAAATAAATCCCAAAATTCATATGGGTCACTAGTCTTTGATAAAATGTGTGTCCATGCAGACACAGGAATGGTCTTTTGGAGATCAAAATCTAGGTCATACATATTAAGATACATATGTGGGGCAAAGAGGTCAGAGTTCTAAAAAAGCATTAGGTGGAACAAATAGGAAGAATACCTGAACACTCCTTTTGATTTGAAATGGGCCAGTTGTTCTACCATTGAGAAAGTAATTTGTTTAGAAAAGTAGAGCCGATACTCCTAAGTTTTGTCAATGGTCTTCAGCCTGAAAAGGATATAAATTTATTCTGCATACACTGCCATATCATCTTTCATGCCAAAAATGAAAGCCATCATAGACAGTGCGTCTTGACTAACATGTGTGAATTCGGCTCTTGGTGTATGGAGTGTGGGCACCATAGTGTCATCATCACCCATTTGTAATTCAGATCTCAGGAACCTTGACTGAGTGTTGGTGTTTACACACGTTCTTTGCATTTTAGCAATAGTGGGAAATGTAGCTGTACTATCATGATACAGGGCTAACATATCCCTGATAGCTTGTGGTGTGATTTGCACCATGAATGGACCTCGTTGAATGGTGCATGAGGGTGCATGGAGAAATTTTGCACATAATTTGACCAAGTTGGGGCATGGATGCACAGCTAAGATAATGAATTATGCCAGTTGTGAAGTCCATATCCTCATGGAAAATGTTTCATATTGCCCTACTCTAGCCCTCTGTAGACACCTTTGATGTGCCCCTTCTCTAAGAGTTTTGCTACTATCTCTCTAAAGAATTGGGTCTATGATGCCATCTGCATAATCTTTGATTTCCGTTGGGTCACTTGCTGGACCAACTTCAGGAATCTTGGTCCTTGGATAGGTCTTCAATGGTTGTGCGAGAGCTGAAGCATACAATTTACTTACAAGAAACTTATCAAGGGATTTATACATCCTAGCTCCTTGTTGTGAATATTGTGCCCCCTCCATCTCTATATCTTCTCTATGGTAACTTGTATGAACTTGTGCAAACCAGAGACACTTTCGCTGAAGCAAGTTTACTAAGCACTAAAAATGCAAGTAGCAGGATATTTTTTCGCAGATGTAAGAATGTTTGAAAACTTGTAAACTTTAACTCTTGCAAAGAGGTATTTATTGACCTATCAAGTCTCAAAATGGAATTAAACTTGGATAACTGTTATCAAATCCTACTCAATCTTTATTGAACAGCGAGATAGACACATTATACAAGTGGCAGTGCAAGGTACCTTGGGGATTTCTAAAGATTTGGGAGACATTCAATGTATAGGATAAATTTGAAAAATTTGAAAATTCTGAGCTGCCTACTACGTGTTCAAATAACACTTATTTAAAATAAAAGCAGGAAAACAAAAAATGGGAAAACAAAGCAATACGAAAAGGGGAAACTACCTAACTACATTAATCAAGCATCTTTATCTCCCTCCTAGATCAAAAGAAGAATTCCTAAAGTCTCTTTCATAACAAGCCAGCTTATATTACCATACAAATGATTGAATTCGATATAGCTCTGATGACTTGCTTTCTTTGTATGACATGGCATCTAACTTGCATTTGGGTGAGTCTGAGTCAAACTTGCCTCCAACAGAAGCCTTTTGACATATATCATTTATTGACTTAACTCCTTCTGCTGCAAACTCTGGTTCTATTGCATGATTATCCTCTTTCATGACTTCAAAATTAACAACCTCTTGAAAAGATAATTTTGAAAGAGTGCAATAATTTTGCATATGTAATTGAGTCTTAATACTATCTTGTTCCTCTACAACCAGCTCATAGCTTCCCTAAAAAATAGTATAACCTGATCCAATGATTTCAAACAAATCGTTTAAATCATGATCAAGGAAATGTTCATGTTCTTCCTCATCATCTTGCAAAGTAAGAAGAAAGTCAAAAATTATTTCTTCTTCATCAGAGGTTAAGGCATACACTTGTGACTTCTCACTCAAAATGTTGAATTTATGTTGAGAGATTCGAGGATTGATAGAAAAAATATCTTTTAACTTTCTTCTTCTAGAACATTTGGGATTTTATGATCTTCATCAAGTATAACGTAAGTGCCCAGACTAATAGAATCATAATTTCCATATGGGTCACTTTGCATCATAGCTAATAAATGATCATTTTCTTCTTCTTTATTATATCCAGTCCATTCACCTAGCTCCTCGATAAAAACCCTTTCTTCTTTACTCATCATATCATGGGTTACCTCTAACTTTGCAGTTGGTTCATTGGTGATATGATCCCTATATAATGGCTTAGACAATATCTTCATCTTTGAACCATATTTGGTTCTTAATATGAGATGAGACCAATCAAGGGACATATATCCTCCTATCTTTGTTGTAAAGTCTCTTGATAAACATAAGCCAAAAATAGGAGGTATATCTATCACTACTACATCTTGATTTACAATTATATTGGGACAAGCATATAATTGTTATTGGAGTTGTCTAATTCTCCCTATTGTTTGTACTGCTTTTCCATCTAGCTATATGACTCCTTTAGTGAGTGGTTCATACTTAATTTCTAAAACATCAACTATCTGCTTGGGCATTACTATAGTACTAGCCCCTGAATCAATCATTGCATTATGCAGTAGTTTCTTGCCAACTATTAAATTTAAATAGAAGGGATCCAGTTTAGATTTGCTTACCTTTATTGTATTATTCACTAGGGCTATTATCTGCAGATGAATTGTATCTTTGAGCTTTTATTTTAAGCAGATCTTTCTTTGATAATAGTACCTTTAGGCACTGCTTGGCCTTGTAGAACTTCTTGTAGTAGTGTCTTCTATTCAGGAATAGCTAATATATCCCATATTGATACTTGTGCTAGAGTTTTCTTCAATTGATCCACCACATTTATTGGTCCCAAAGTCTGAGTTCTTTGAGAATAAGGATATCTTGTTTTTTCTTGAATTTGTGCAAGAATCCCTTGATTCTCCATCAGCTAAGGCACTTCTTGTCTGACAGCTGTGTTTCTTTGTCCTTGAAATGGAGGATTCTCCATGACTTGACTATTTATAACCTCAGGCTGTGCCACCATCCTCTTTGATCTAGTGTAATAATTAGATTGCACCACTGGTTTTTTGGAGGTAGATACTTCATTCAAGAAAACTAATTCTTCATCCTTAAACCATGATAACAAAGTGTTGGGTGAATATTTTGTCATCAACTAACTGATGGTAAAATGGGGATATCAGCCACAGCATAAGGGAGATTTACACCACGAGGAGTGTGGCTTTACCAGATCAGGACGAGGTAAATCTCTCCTCTCATCAAGGGGAGGTTCCCTATCAATATTTACGTGCTATAAGTATGTATATAATTAAGCAGAAAATAACACATGGGGGTGGTAAAACAGCATCTACTTCTCTTCTTTCAGAAGTAATGTATGTAGGACGAAAGAAGAAAATCCCTGGTCTAAAGCTAACAACACTCCTCTTCTTTCAGGAATGGTATCAAACGAAGAGCAAGAGATTACCTGAAGTAACAAAGTCACAAGAACGCTCACGCAAGCGCAAAGTCTTCCGTAGCTTCTCCACAGATTCGGAACAAGTATAACCGTAGAATGAAGTGAAGCACAAAGTCTTCACCTGAAACTACAAAAGATAAAAGAATCTCAAAAGTAAAAGTAGCACAAAGTCTATCTTCTACCCTCAAAAAGTGCCCTTAGATAATATCAACACATTCACTTTGCTTATTAAGTCAGATAAATAAGAGGTTATCAGGAAAGAGTACATAAGAAACTATTTCCTAGATGACACAGATAACTTCAACACAAAGTCTGAAATCACTTGCTTCTCATTCATTTGACAAAATCTGATTTACAAATCTGAGCACAAAGTCTCAAAAGTTGCTTCAATTTTAGCAGAGTGTTTGCTCTCTATTTTTCCAAGATCCATACAAAAATGAGGTCTCCGCTTTTTATAGGGAGAAAATCCTCAAAAACAAAATAATAAAATATACAAAATATCTTGGTCAAAGATGACTCATCTTTGACTTTTAGATATTTTCCAAAATATTTTATTCGTAATTATATTTTACAAAAATACATGCATTCTGTAGAAAACAGAAATGCATAAGGATAGAAGAAGAGAAGGAGAGTGTCAATTTTTGCTGCCGAATCTCTTCAAATGGGCATCGCACATGGTGATCGATGCCTGAATTTCTATGCTGTCTGGCACAACTGTGTTCTTGGAGACGATTCTAACCCTGATCAGCACGTCCTCCAATGCTGTGATGGCTTTAGCGTGGTTAGTTAACCTAGATTTTAGACTCTCCAAAGTTAACTGAGCATTTAGAATGCTGTCCACCGAGGACATTGAGAAGGATGTTTCAACCAAAGCTTTTCGGATCATCTCTTTTGGATTTTGAAGATCAATGACTTCTTGATCTCGACATAGGAGTCCTTATTGGATATGGCACCAACAAACATCAGAGTGTTCTTCTCAGAATTTTTCATTTATTTCCCTCTGTCGGGATCTTTCTCCAAACTATCCATCTCTATGTTCAGTCTTCTTCATGGTCTTGGACTGCTTCAGGGAAACTTCAGTGACCTGAAAGAACTTCTGTTGAAAAGACGTTGATGAAGAGGGACCCTTCACAGAAACCGCAGAAGGAACCATGATTGTGCAATCAGAGGAAGAAGGGAGTGATCAGGGAGATCCGCACGAAAGGGATGAGACGTGAGTAGGTCGAAAAGCAGAAGAAGGGGAGCAGGCGCAAAAAATGAAAAGAATGAGGGTTTCTCTAGAGTTGGAGAAATGTGAGTACCAGTTGCAAGGGCGGCAAAAATTACCGCCTCTGCATCATTTAGATGTAAGGGTGGCAAAAATTGCCGCTCCTGCACGGGTGGAGGAATGGAGACGGCAAGAACAACCGACGTCGGCAGACAACACCGCCGACGTCGGCAAACCTGCCGACAACGGCAGAAGAAAATCGGCGATATCGGCAAACCTGCCGACGGCGGTATAATATCGGCCGACGACGGCATAATCTTGGCTTAAAAAGCCCGTGGGGAATTTACCGCCCGCTGAATGGGCGGCGAATTTGGGACGAAGAACGCATGTAAGGGCGACAACATTTGCCGCCCTTGCATAAAAAGTGCAGGGGCGGCGATTTTTGCCGCCCTTGCATAAAAAAGGAAGAAAAGTGCAGAGGCGGTAATTTTTGCCGCCCATGCACAGGGGAAAAGGGAGGAAAGACTAATTCCTGAAGGAGTTCAGGAGGGAAAAAATTGGGTAGGGATGAGGTGGTAACCACTTCTCGTTCCGAGGCCAAGATGGGAGCGAATTCGAAATTTATTTCAAAGAACGAACTGAGGGGGACGAAAAGACGAAACAAACAAGTTTCGCAGGCGAGTTCCGAAAATAAGCGCAGCTGATTTTGGGAACAACAGCTGGCTCCTGTTGGGGAACTGCCTTCTATTGCAAAAAGCGATGGAAGGGAGTAGAATTCAGAATCTCCAGTGCCTTAGAAGCGTGCCATTGGGCCACGGAGTCAAGCTACTCAAAAAGAAACGCTCCAAACAACGAAAACAAAAATGAAATAAAACAAAGCTAAAGACTATACAAATATACAGGGGAATTTATTTGGTACTTCAAGAAACGAAGCACCTCAGATGCTGCCCCTTTAAAGGCAGCGGCGATGACGCACTGTCTTGATAAACCAGCAAGAGGCCATTTTCCCCCCAGAATTGACGATGTGTGAATGGAAACCGCCACCAGAAAACCAACTTCCTGTGCCATCCCTTTAGTTTTCTCTTCTTGCCCCATAGCAAGATCTGTCTTTTGACTCGAAAACCATGAATCTTCATTTTCTTGGCGAAGAGTTCTTTTCCCTGATCATGACGGGCAACAGAATGGTCAGATACTATAATTGGTTGTTTTTCTGGTTCTATCCAGCACTTGATTTGGTTGTCCTTACGGGCATTCTCAAGGGTTTTAATAGGTTCTTCATGAACGTCTTCCGTGGTTAGGAGATAATTACCCCTGCCAGAGGACTCAAACAGAATCTGAGCCACAGGAGATGATGTTTGGGTGACCACGTACTTTGCCTCTTTCTCAGGAAGCAACCTTTGCATCACACCTTTCACAGGAATCTTTGCCTAGGATAAGTCCATGCTCAATTCTCCTCTGACATCTCTGCAAAAGTTTCGTCCAAGTAGAATGCCATATGAAGCTGGGACGTCAGCCACTAGTACTGTCATCTTGATCATCTTGTCAGGGAATGCTGCAAATGCAAATTGGGCATCTTTGATTTGCCCCAATAGTGATACTGGTTTGTTCTCCATGGAGAAACATCTCCCAAAAGTTTTAGTTAATGTGAGACCAAGGGATTCTACTACTTTAGCAGGCATAACATTGTCAGATGCACCAGAATCGATGATGCAGTTGCTCAACTTGCGACCGTTTATTAACAGGGAAACATAGAAAGGCTCTATTTTTCCAGGGGCAACTGGAGGAGTCACGACCAGATGGTTCTGGGTGGATATATCTTTTGAAAAATCATGAGTTACCCTTAAAAAATTTTGTCTTGTAGGGACGGCTGTATCTTTCACACATTTCACCAATCTGTCCAACTGTTCAGGATGGGCTTGTAGAAATTCAAGTTCAGACATTTGGATTTTAGTCTTTTTGACATGCTCAATTATATCAAATGTCGGTATTAGACTAGGCACAGAGGATGGGAGATCACTCTTCTGGTTTTTGGGATGGGAAAGGCTGGTTTGCAAAGTTGAAGTAGAGG
Source organism: Torreya grandis (assembly GCA_037957365.1). Lineage (NCBI taxonomy): Eukaryota > Viridiplantae > Streptophyta > Pinopsida > Cupressales > Taxaceae > Torreya > Torreya grandis. The sequence goes on along the minus strand of JARHVA010002197.1, from coordinate 1,481,136 downwards.
ATGCAGGGATGCTTGGGGTACGTACTTTTTCAATAGTCACCGGGTCCTTTGGTTGGAAGGGTAGAGTGGTTCCCCGCTTGGCAATTGAAATTGTTAGCCGAGGTTGTTCCTCTGTCTTCTCTTTATCAGCTGGTTGGGCTGACTGTTTCTGGGACCGGGTGAATACGGCATATGATCCCTCAGTTGCATTCCCTTCACCCTTGGGTTCATCTTGATAATTCAGGTAGCCAATGACAGAGTCATTAGCTAATTCTTCTTCTTGCTCTCCAATGAGATTAGCATCATATTGTTGGTCCAACTCAGGTTGGAAAGGGGAAACGTGTTCTGTTTCCAGATATCCAACTGCTGAGTTGGTTGGAGGGGCTTCAATGGCGAGGTTCCTCTGTGGGGGAGGAAGACGATTTGGCTGCCCTTGATTCCTAGCAGCATTACCTTGGTACGCTTGATTCTGAAATGTACTCCTTGGCATATCTTGATTAGGAGAAGTAGACATAACTTGGGCCATCTGTCTTCTGAGGGCTAGCATTTCATTTGCTAACTTTTGTACCATAGGATCTGTAGTAGCTGTAGGAGAGCTCTCAGCAGATGAAGGGAATTTATTTTTATTTGGGTCTTTTCTAATCTTACCTGCTAGGATAAGATCATCCTCAATCTCAGTAGCCAAATTTTGAGCCAATGCTAGATCCATAGGGCCAGCTCGCCTTAATAGGAAACTTACTTCAGGAAGCTGCGAATTGATGAAAAAGCACTTGAGGTTTTCCGGCGTGGGCTGAGCCATGATTGGAATTCGATTCCTCAATTTGTTGAATTTGGCTATGAAATCCCTCATGGGTTCCTGAGATTCTTTTTTCATCTGTGTTAGCTGAGCTAACAAAGCATGTGCATCTTCAGCTGGTTTAAATCTGGCTTCAAATATGGACTTTAGTGTATTCCAGTCAGTCACTGACCCGGCCTGCAAGTGGTAGAACCAATCTGCAGCAGCACCTTACAAAGTCTCCACAAAAAGTCTCACCGCCACATCCTCAAATTCTACGCCAATTACACCACATGCTATGGAGAAAGCGGCAATATGTTCATCGGGATGAAACTTTCCATCTCCAAAAAACTTAGGGAAATTTTTTCTAGAACTACGAGGTAGTTCATGCAGAGGTGGGGTTAAATTAAGGGGACCGAAAGAATTACCCCACGGGCCTTGAGCCATTATGATAAAGGGATGAAAAGGTGGGATAACAAACCTTGGTGGAGTGTTTATAGGGAGGCGGCGATTGACAGCAGGAAAAGGGGTTCTACCTTGTGGTGGAGACCTGACAATGCTGGAAGGAAAACTCTTGGACCGTTGAAGAGAAGATGATGGAGGAAATAGATCAAAATTACTTTGTTGTGCTAATTCAAACACAGGGTCAACCACACCCTTAGATCTCTGACTTCTGGTATAGCGTGGGGTCGCCAGATTTTTAAAAAAAAAAATGGGACCGAAACTACTTCAAGTTGAAGCTTGAGGCTCCAAGATGTGCATTCTTCCCAGCAGCTCTGGTTTTGCAAACCAGATAATATAATGAAGGCAACTGGTAAAGCTAAAATGATAATGGGTAAGACATGAAACGGAGTTGCCAGATTACGTAATGGAGAAGGGTAAGGACTGCTTCAATCTAAAACTTGAGGTTTCAGACTGCACATCTGAGTCCCTAGCGGAGTTGCCAAAAAATTGTTGGGTGAATATTTTGTCATCAACTAACTGATGGTAAAATGGGGATATCAGCCACAGCATAAGGGAGATTTACACCACGAGGAGTGTGGCTTTACCAGATCAGGACGAGGTAAATCTCTCCTCTCATCAAGGGGAGGTTCCCTATCAATATTTACGTGCTATAAGTATGTATATAATTAAGCAGAAAATAACACATGGGGGTGGTAAAACAGCATCTACTTCTCTTCTTTCAGAAGTAATGTATGTAGGACGAAAGAAGAAAATCTCTGGTCTAAAGCTAACAACACTCCTCTTCTTTCAGGAATGGTATCAAACGAAGAGCAAGAGATTACCTGAAGTAACAAAGTCACAAGAACGCTCACGCAAGCGCAAAGTCTTCCGTAGCTTCTCCACAAATTCGGAACAAGTATAACCGTAGAATGAAGTGAAGCACAAAGTCTTCACCTGAAACTACAAAAGATAAAAGAATCTCAAAAGTAAAAGTAGCACAAAGTCTATCTTCTACCCTCAAAAAGTGCCCTTAGATAATATCAACACATTCACTTTGCTTATTAAGTCAGATAAATAAGAGGTTATCAGGAAAGAGTACATAAGAAACTATTTCCTAGATGACACAGATAACTTCAACACAAAGTCTGAAATCACTTGCTTCTCATTCATTTGACAAAATCTGATTTACAAATCTGAGCACAAAGTCTCAAAAGTTGCTTCAATTTTAGCAGAGTGTTTGCTCTCTATTTTTCCAAGATCCATACAAAAATGAGGTCTCCGCTTTTTATAGGGAGAAAATCCTCAAAAACAAAATAATAAAATATACAAAATATCTTGGTCAAAGATGACTCATCTTTGACTTTTAGATATTTTCCAAAATATTTTATTCGTAATTATATTTTACAAAAATACATGCATTCTGTAGAAAACAGAAATGCATAAGGATAGAAGAAGAGAAGGAGAGTGTCAATTTTTGCTGCCGGATCTCTTCAAATGGGCATCGCACATGGTGATCGATGCCTGAATTTCTATGTTGTCTGGCACAACTGTGTTCTTGGAGACGATTCTAACCCTGATCAGCACGTCCTCCAATGCTGTGATGGCTTTAGCGTGGTTAGTTAACCTAGATTTTAGACTCTCCAAAGTTAACTGAGCATTTAGAATGCTGTCCACCGAGGACATTGAGAAGGATGTTTCAACCAAAGCTTTTCGGATCATCTCTTTTGGATTTTGAAGATCAATGACTTCTTGATCTCGACATAGGAGTCCTTATTGGATATGGCACCAACAAACATCAGAGTGTTCTTCTCAGAATTTTTCATTTATTTCCCTCTGTCGGGATCTTTCTCCAAACTATCCATCTCTATGTTCAGTCTTCTTCATGGTCTTGGACTGCTTCAGGGAAACTTCAGTGACCTGAAAGAACTTCTGTTGAAAAGACGTTGATGAAGAGGGACCCTTCACAGAAACCGCAGAAGTAACCATGATTGTGCAATCAGAGGAAGAAGGGAGTGATCAGGGAGATCCGCACGAAAGGGATGAGACGCGAGTAGGTTGAAAAGCAGAAGAAGGGGAGCAGGCGCAGAAAATGAAAAGAATGAGGGTTTCTCTAGAGTTGGAGAAACGTGAGTACCAGTTGCAAGGGCGGCAAAAATTACCGCCTCTGCATCATTTAGATGTAAGGGCGGCAAAAATTGCCGCTCCTGCACGGGCGGAGGAATGGAGACGGCAAGAACAACCGACGTCGGCAGACAACACCGCCGACGTCGGCAAACCTGCCGACAATGGCAGAAGAAAATCGGCGATATCGGCAAACCTGCCGACGGCGGTATAATATCGGCCGACGACGGCATAATCTTGGCTTAAAAATCCCGCGGGGAATTTACCGCCCGCTGAATGGGCGGCGAATTTGGGACGAAGAACGCATGTAAGGGCGGCAACATTTGCCGCCCTTGCATAAAAAGTGCAGGGGCGGCGATTTTTGCTGCCCTTGCATAAAAAAGGAAGAAAAGTGCAGAGGCGGTAATTTTTGCCGCCCATGCACAGGGGAAAAGGGAGGAAAGACTAATTCCTGAAGGAGTTCAGGAGGGAAAAAATTGGGTAGGGATGAGGTGGTAACCACTTCTCGTTCCAAGGCCAAGATGGGAGCGAATTCGAAATTTATTTCGAAGAACGAACTGAGGGGGACGAAAAGACGAAACAAACAAGTTTCGCAGGGGAGTTCCGAAAATAAGTGCAGCTGATTTTGGGAACAACACAAAGCATGTTCTAGGGTTATTTCTTTCTCTTGTTACAAGGACATCCCTTGCATCTAAGCCACTAGAACTGAATTCTGCATACCAGAAGACTGGTAGGCTTGATTGTCACTGGAACCTACAAACTAACCATCCATTCTTCTTTGCTTTACCACCTTTTATTGTAGATTACCCATAGGACAATCTCTAGGTGTATGAGCATTATTGCAAGGGAAACACCAAGCATTAGTGTTATCCACATAGTTATTTTGCCCTAGAACAATCTCCCTATTTGAATTGGGAGGAATAGTCTGTGAGGGTGTGGGGACTGCAACCAATTGGTTTGTTGGCTAATGGTTAGTTTGTCTTGGAGAACCTGGATATTGGTTTGGCTGAGATGAAAATATGTTTCCTCGATAGCCTTGATATGGAGGCCTAGGAAAAGTATTTTTTTGTCTTTTTATATTGATAAGCTCATTAGAAAATGTCCTTAGGATATTCTTGATATCATCTAGCTCAGATGACTGAGTGGGGACAATTTCTTTAGCAAATGATTGAGGATAGGTGTACATAGACACAGGTGGGGCTATAGATTTAGGGGCTTCTTGAGGTAATGGCAAGGAAATTTTTGGGAACATGGGCATGAGAGGCCTTGGAGGTAACTTTCCAGCATCTATTAAATTGTTCTCAGCTCTGACCACATATTCATAAGCCTCTCGTAAAGTGTGTCCTCCAGGTGACTGAATCATAACAGATATATCTAAATTCAAAGCCTTAAGATAAAAAACTATGGCCATACCTGGTAATGGTCTAGCTGTAATAGGGATTCTTTCCCAAGTCTTTTGAAATCTAGAATTGAAGTCTGTCATGGCTTCTTGTGGTTTGAATGGTAATTAATTGTTGTAACAAAGAAGACTTATCACCTTTCTCTTCAAATCTGTCAAAGAAAAGATCTCTAAGCTGATCCCATGTAGAAATGGTATTTGGGGTCAAGGACTGGTACTATTCTAAAGCTTTCCCTTTAAAAGAAGCTACTAATAATCTTATGGCCACATTTTGTTGTGTGACAACACGTATAGCACAGACATCTGATACATCTTGAAGATGTTCCTCAGGTGTTTTAAAGTCTTGCCCACTGAATTTGGGTAGCGATTTTAGGGCATTCATTGGGATAGGGTCCCAAGTGGCTGGTGGTATTGGGAGAACTAATGGACTACCAGTGTTACAACTCACATAATTTCTTAGGGGTATAGGGGCTCCCATATTGGCTCTGGGTATTGGTAAAAACTAGTTGGCTCTTCTTCTTGGACTTGTTACCAAAGGTGGAAAAAGAATACCTAGATTTGTAGCAGATTGTGATCTGGTTATTGGTCCATAGCTATGACTCCTCGTAATTCTCCGATTCATACAATCTTGAAAGAGACTTCAATATTTTTCCCATCAGGCGTGCCAAAAACTGTTGATGATTTAAAATTGTGCTTGATTCTAATCAACAACAATGGGAAATTTTAATATGTGGGACTTGCAACTTGAAACAACCTCCATATTTTTAAGAAGTTGGTTCTTCTCTATATTAAGTATATACTAGGAAAAGGGATAGAAATTTTAATCAAAAACACCAATGCAAGAAAGAAAAATCTAATCTATGGCGATGCGCCTGAATTTAATTCAACCTTAATCCTAAGCATAGTGAGACTATATGTAAGATTCATTTACATTTACGAGCAAACAAGTGTATGATCAATGTAAAAGATGGGAATGATAGAAATAGAGGCTCACAGCATAGACTACTTTTGCAGTGATACAGAAAATGTCAACAAAGGCATAGGGTTCAATCTTATTATTTAAATTTTCCAGTCACATAAGAGGCACAGAAACATGCACAGTTATATAAACTTTTCAACTCAATAAAATGACACAAAAGTAAATGACATGCCTAATCACATCTCTAAAAATTCTATAGCCTAGACTACTTTTGCAAATGACACAAAAAATATCAACAAAGGCATAAGATTCAATCTTCTCATTAATTCTCCAGTCACATAAGAGGCATAGAAACATGCACATTTACATAAACCTTTCAACTTAAGAAGATAGAACAAAAGCAAATGATACTACTAGTCACAGCTCTAGAAAGTCTAAACTCTTTACAATTCTCTCTGAAAATTCTTTCTAATATCTGATTCTCTTTTCCAATGATCTCTGCACCCTTATTTATAGCCTTGGATTCACTCCAGATTGTCTGCTTGTTCCCAATCTAATGGCCCAACTGAAATCTAACCAAACTAGAAGTGTCTAATAGAAGAGATCTTATAGATTCTAAATTTTTTGTCTTTTGGGAGTTCATTGGCTGAAACAGATTGCAGGACACTCCCTTCTCTTAAACGCTAGATAACACTTAGCCAATTCTTTGAAAATCTTCCTATTATGTAGGAGACACCAAAAAATGACACTTGGCATGTTCTGTAACACTTATTGAAGACACGCGGCACTTTCCACATAACTTATACTCTTTTGTGTCTTTGCTCAGGAATGTTCCACCTTTGACATTTGTCGTTATCTGCTTCCTTGAAAATTCAACAGCTTAAAAGAAAATAATATCCATAGCATTTCTTACCTGAGTAACTTTAAAAGGGACAGGTGTCAATCTCCACTGCTTTTAAAGGACATATGGAAATATCTGCTTTATCTATCTGGGGTTACATGGTAATCTCCACTTCTTTTAATTACCTTTTTAGAAACCTATGAAAGATGACACATGGATATCTTCACTTTACTCTATTTATACCATGGAAACAAATGGGTCTCATTTCATATTTACATGGACAGCATCACCTGGCGGCTTCAGGTTGCTTTAGAAATAACACTTAAGACCCACCACGGTCTTTGCTATATCAGTAAAGCAAAAATGAAGATAATTCAGATCAGGACATGTGGTGGCTTCCACTCTCTTTTGTTGGGGTACGTGACATCTTCTGTTGCTTTTAGAAAAGTTAAAATGAGACATTCCACGACTACCACTTGGCACTTTCTACTTGATCCTGATACTTAGCTTGTTAAAACCTTTCACTAAAAAGAGATGAAATGCAGGTGTTGATATGAAACCATAGACATTGACACTTGGCACATTCTGTTGAGTCATTATGAGACACGTGGCACATTTTGACCAACTAATAAAAAATATGAAAGGTGCCTTGGACAACAACACTTGTCAGCTTCCTCTTTAGAAAGGATGCCTCAGACAATGACACTTGTCAGCTTCCAATTAATCCCGAAACTTAGACAAAAATGAATCAAAAAGGAAAATAGAGCCCATGCTCTATTTCAAAACTCTACCATCTCAGACCAAAGTATGTGAAGACAAAATTTTGTGACGTGCAACTGAAAAATAGACTGAAACGTAGAGTAAATTTTTACTTTACAAATACACACTACAAGCATGGTGGAAATGAGATATAAACTAATCAACTCCAATATATCATATTCATCTAGTGTCAATAAGTGCATTTCATGTAGAACCTAGGGATGTCTTAATTAGGATGCCATCAATCCTAACTCCTCCTACACCATTCATGCATCTTATCACAATGGGCTCATCTCAACACATTTATCCTTATCCTATCTTTCCTAATCATCATAATACCTTAACCAACCCATCTATTCATTCCCTTACCCAAATGCCTCATCAACTATAACCCCTTCCTCTGGTCATTACCCTAATCTCTAATCCATATTTACCTAATTTCATCTCTCTCCATCTATCTTATCCCTAAACCCTTCAACCCTCTAACTTATCCTACCCTTAAGCCCTTTGGCCTATTCACCCCCTATTTCCTAACTTCTTTCTCATAAACCCCTATCCTTCTAACCTCCCTCCTAATATCTTCTAACTAACTCTCACCAAATCCCATCCTAACTAACTCATTCCCTCACTCTAAACCCAATCGATATCCTTACTAACTCACCTCTATCTATCCCTTCAATCCCCCTAAGTCCCTAGCCTAACCAACATTATCCTATCCAACCACCCCTTAACCTTTTACCCCATCCAACACAATAGCACTAATCATAAATTCACCCTTACTCATCATAATGACAATATCACAAATTGAGTCCTATAGTTTTGCATAACCATGACTGTAACCTTATAATTATGTAAAATTATGATTCACCCCTTGTAGTATTATGATATTGCTAATTGCTCCCTACATTATTGCAATACTACGAGTCATTTATCATGGTATTGAAACACCATAGCTCATGATCATAATATCATGATTTGCAGGGACAATATTACCATTTATGGCATTGCCCTTAGTTATGATATTTTCCCCATGAAATGTAAAATCAAAATATCTTGAAATAAATGCAAAAAAATAAAAATTGACAAGTTAGAAATTGATTACATATTGGTGGTCCCACATCGGCTACTCTTTAGAACTCTCTAACCCTCTCTTTGTGATGTGATGCATATGAGATGCAGTCCATGGTTTGATCTCTAGAGTAATAAATTCACTAAGGGTAAAAGTCAAAATGACCCTTTTCACCCCCCTTTTCTTATATTACCCTTCTTTAACCTTTTATCACCCATTTGACCTCCACTAAGCCCCTTATCTTACCTAGTTAACTAATTTCAATTCCCAAATCCCATTTCTTGATCTGTTATCCCATTTAATCATCACTTATCATCCCAAAGTCTTTTGGGGCATGGCCTTCCATCTCCTCATTTTTCATCCTAACCTTGAGTTAGAACTACATCGGTTTGAGGTCTCCTGAGACTTTTTAGGTGGCACCTAGCCATGATCTTGTGTCTAGGGATAGCTCAGCCATTATTAAACTCTAACCCCATACTTTCATAGCTAAGTCATTTGACCTGGTCTTATTACTGCATTTTTAGCTACGTATCTCATATGTAATGGTTTATTGTCATTCATCATTTTTTAAATGTTCTCTATAGGCTTCTAGTTATCCCTAGCATGTGTCCTTGCTACAAGAATTATCATCGGCTTGTGTCATATCTCATCTCTCTTTCCATAGATAATATTTATGTCCCAAAAATTCAAGTCTTGTTATCTTCATCAATCAGCCTCCTTTTTAGACATTGATTGTTGTCTAGAACTCATCTTTCAAGGCTCAGCCACTTTATCCCCTCACACTTATGCTTGGGTCCTCTTAATTGTAGCTATATCACTACTCGGGGCATCCCAACCCCTTATCATCATCTTTGTCCTATCCCACCCATGGGGCTTTATGTTCAAGTGACCATCCAGCTCATTTCTCTTCATATGCTCCCTCGAGGGGACATCATATCTACTATCAACATCTTCATTTATGACATGGTTTTTTTTGAAAGACCATTACTTTTGCCACTTTTTCCACTCAAAATACCCTTTCAAAGAGGGGCAAAATGTATGCACCTAAATATACTCACTCTAATAATCCTATTAATCCTACTAATTTAACCCATTAACCCATATTTATAGCCAATTAACTAATATCCTAATTCTCACATCAAAATTCATACATCTCATAAACCTTACCATACCCTTGCAACCAATTAATCACTCCATTAACTTACTAAATAGCCCAATTAGCCACTAATATACCTAATAGCCCACTTGACAATTTAAATTTTTTTTCATTCACCTACCCCCTAGTTACCCTACCACCTTAGCCTCTCCTACACCTATATGAAACCTAAACCTCATTAACTCCCTCATAATTCTCCATTATCCCTAAGTTAATCAAGAAACCTCTAGAACTAGGGAAGCTCCTCCAAAGTTCTAGAATTCTCTAAACTAAAGGCTTCTAAAATAATTTAAAAATTCCCTAAATTTTCCTCCACCATCCTATATAAATAATGTTTGGGCCATGACCAAGCTAACTTATAAATCCATAAGCCTCCATTATACTTGCATTATCATCCATTATCAAAACATTTCCATACCTTGTAAAGCTATCAAACAAGTCCAAGAAGCCATTGAAGCCATTTGGAAGCTCAATTAAGCAATCCATAATCCAATCATTTTGTATTCAAATCAGCTTGGAAATCTTGGATAGGAGCTCTAAGGGACAAAGGATGGTAATAATCTCATTATAATTGTATGATTGTTCCTTTATCTCCTCCTTTGATGTTGTTTGTATCCTTGTGTTTTTATTACTAAATATAGTAATTTTGTGAATAATTTAAAATACAATCACACACTAAGGTATTCTTGTCATTGGTGTCCTCTAGTTTTCTTATATTGTAAGTAGTCTTTATTTTGAGTTGATGGCACCACACTTAAACTCAGTCACTTCATACAACACTTGCACCCATTGGTCACAAGTAACACTTTTAGTATTAGAGATATAATTGGCATCTCCCCAACCCAAAAAGTTTTCTATATCCACATCTAGATGCTCATCACCTTGTACAGTGATGGTGTAGATGTAGTTTACTTCCTCATATATGTCCACACTTTTGACATACATTCGTCCATGGTTACTATCAAAGGAAATTAATACACACTGCTCCTTATTCTCAAAGTTCATATAGAAATTTTTTAAGCTCATATATGCATTATTTTCATAACACTAGGGTTTGAAAAACAATCTCAGATAGATATCAACTTCAACCAAATCTATAACTTCAAAATCAGAAACAAATGTTACTCCCATAATGTCAATACAAACATTCTTCAGGAATCCCAAGGGATGAGCACAAATCTTATTCTCCATTTAAAAAATGTGAGGAAAAGCCATGAATATAGGGTTTCATATCTTGTGCCAATATTCTTATGTGATAATGTTGACCTCAAATCCCATGACAAACCAACCATTCATCTATTTTTTCAACCATTAGTAACTCTATGTCATATCCATTATTTATAGCATTCTTGGCTTTGTGTTCTCATACTAGGTGTGGCACTAGTACTTCAATATTCCCACTAATTATGTTGCAATAATTTATTTATCATAGGGACCTTATAAGCACAACATAGTTATGTTATTGGATAGGTCATTATCTACCTTTACTTCTTGAGTTTTCTAGTGGAGAACATCCCTAGACTTTGCCTCTAAGTCCTGATTATATTGGAGCTTGCCCTATAGGTTGTGAAATAAATCCATGGCCTAATATAATATCTTTTTTTGGTATAAACTACTAAGATATATGATGAAGGTGTCTATAAAATTAACCTACTATTCCAACCTAGCTTCATACCCTATTCAAACCATCTCAATCAATACTTCTTGGGGTCGGGTTGTGACACCATTGCACATTATAATATTCACCTTTAGTCCTTGTGTTTTTTGACCTTTGTCCTTTAGAATCCATTCTCTCACTATGTGTATGGTGTTGATCATCCCCACCCCTTTCTTTGAATCATCCTTTTGTGATAAATTTGTGTATAGGTCTAGATATTCTTTTAGTTGGTGTTCATTGGCACAATACCCATAAGTGGTAAACTTCAATAAATCCCTTTGATAGTGGTCTAGAGAACCGCCCTTATAATAAGTGCATGGAGGTAACCATCTACCACCTCTTCCATGATATGGTTTTATTCCACCATATTATCCTTGGACTTGGTTTTAAGGCCTAACTATTTTTTTATCATGCCCCCTTTTCCCATGCCTCATAGATTGTGTCAATCACTCAACAATCCTCGGTGTTGTTGGTGAACACCTCACATATTTTTCAATATTGAGATATATTTATCTATGTTTCCCACTATAGTAAGGAAAAATTTCACACATCATGCCTTCATGGTAAATTTCATAAGATTTAATAAGTTCCCAAACATTGCACTTAGACAAATTATTCTTATTATTCCCCTCAACTCTATAGTCAATTCACCATAAGCCATTGTGTGTCTCGCATGCACTATTGGCATTGATATTCTATAATTGTGATGGCATTGAAGTAACTTTTTCTTCCATAAATACACTAACATTTATTTCCATACTTCCTATAAATCAACCCTCAACACTACTTCTAACACCTAGAGCTAATCCTTGAAGATCTTCATTGCCAATGTGCACTTGAAAGGAAATAGTAGTCCTTCCACAAACCATTGTGCATGTTATACTAGATTAATTTAAAATGAGAGATTTGAGATCAAAGTATTTAATCTTGAATCATAAGCATAAACACTATCAATTTAATCCTTCTTTATCTCCTTTAAAGCATAAATACTCTATTTTTTAAATTTAAGAATATCAAATTTCATTAAGAATGTTTCCTTTAACTAGTCATCGTCTATAATGGCCTAATTCAGGTTGTCCATGTGATACCAAGTATGCACGTAACCTAATAATATGGAAATGAACTAGCTCAATTTCTTCTCTAGTATAGTAAAACATTTTCAGACTAGATGAGATCACACTTATGAACATGTTCCACTATGTTTTCTACTCCCTTGTAATCTAGCAAACTCAAATACATCTCGTAGATGAATTGCTAAGGAAATATTGGTTGTGTTATTGGTGCCATTGACACATTAGATGTTTCTTGGTAACTCAAGATTTAGTTACCTCTTGGGTTACCTCCTCCAAAACTAAGCACATTTCCACCATGTGTGAGTGATGTTCTTCTAGTGCTAGCACTAGGTTGTGGTGCAACTAGATTGGCCGCTTAGTTTGTTGCTACAACTCCAACATTAATTGTTCCTCCTTAATTATTACTTGTCTAGGTGAGTGGATAACCACCCACTACTAGTGACATTCCCAACATAGTTTGGGTCTTCATCTATATGGGTTTTGTCAAAACAGGTCCCAAAGTCTTATAAGGTAGTATCTACTACAAAATAATCTTTTATGCTTCTCACCTCGTAAATTCTCTAATTTGAGACAAATTAACATAGTCTCCACTTTATGTTGTTTGGTTAATAAATGCATTGGCTTGTGATTCAGGTAGACCTTTGGTGTGTGCTTCAATTTTTTTAATATTATACATGCTCATAGGGCTTCATTCCTCTTTAGCTTCCTTCTCCAAAATGTCCCCTTACTCACCAATACATGTTTCTTACTCATCTGAGCTCATTCCATCATTGTGAGAGTGTTCCATATTCCATCCCTTTCTTGTGCAGGTCTTCATGGCATCTCCCAAACTTGGCTCTCTAATATCCCAAGGGTTCTTGGTGGTCATAGCTTTTTTATAGCCTCGTCATACTTATGTCATCTAATTTTATGTTCATTTGGACTTTTCATGCTAAATTCTAGCTCTTATCTCCTTATCAACACATGTAGATTATATCCACCCCTCACCTTATACCATCCACATAGGCCATGTGCTAAAAAAACATAGCCATCCATAGGTAGATTATCGATCCCACAATCTACCATAAGTTTATTGATCTCTAAAATTAATTGTGTAATATAAGAGCTTGTGTATTTGCACAAAAGTTGATATTTAGCATCATCAAGATAATAATATGTTAAGATTACAAACTCTAATAGATATTTATGCAAAGTGCCACCAAATATCAACTACTCTAATCCAAATAATACATGTGCACTTAAATTATTCTATGTATTCTTTGGTCCAAGGTTACTTGCATCTATATTTTCTACTTCTTCCCATAGCATATGCAACAAGTTATATGTGCAAGTGTCCTAATAGCTCACAAAAGAAACTTCATATAAGGATCGTGCAAATTATCTATGACCCACTTTTTAGGATATTTTTTTCCATGGCCAAGATGATTTCTTGAAAAATCACACTCAATATTTTCTAACCATCATCATTATTTACCAACAAGATATAGTGAATCATCCCCATTTACCATTACTATAACTTGTTTAACCTTTCCTAGCAATGGAACCAAAATCTTGGGTTTTTTGGTACACAACCTAGATTATGTTCCATGCACATACCCAAACATTTTGAATATCATTGTGCCAAAATATCACACTAATTACTAATAAGGTCACTTGAGGTGCATAGAGAGTATCAAGTCTTGTTGTAAAAAAGTAGGGGCCTTAAGTCATCAGCCTTGTCAAGTACCTATCTGGATGTTCAAGTCAAATCCAAATTTGTTACAACCTAGTGAAAGCCTTAACTAATCTTGTAGCACTCAAAATTTGTCACTTGACTATGCTAACATCACTTCACATAAGGTGGAAGCCTTATTCACTCACCTAAAATGTAGAAGAGAAAGGACCAGGGACTATGTTGGGTTAGTTGTGCCATGACACAACTATATCTTCTATGGCCTTTGGTTATTGCAATAGTGGTGGTAAGGTCATGGGTGCAAGACTTTGGTTTCCTTGTCTTAGTGTCATCTAGGCACTTGGAGGGTTCAATGAGGCACTTAGATGAAGGACTTAGGAATAGGCTCATGCTTTGGCACAAGTATCATCATGAGGCATAGGGTCTTTCTTATACTTAGAGCATTTTATATATAGTGTTGATGTCATCATAAACTATAGAAACACCATGAATGGGCTAGGACAAAAGCTTATTAGCACTCAATATTCATAAAATAAGGTTAAATATAACAACTATTACAAACATTGCACAAATAATTCTCATTCTAAGCATGTAACCTTATAAACCAGAATAACACTCATTAGATTGCAACACCATTCTTCATTAAATAGAGTTCAAATACAAAGTATAAATCACTATAAATTGAATAAATGTTCATCTTAAAGTTGATACAAGCTCAAAGGATAACAGGTGAGCTTAGACACTACAATGAGGGGCCTCAAAGGCATCTATGCTAAAACTAGATCTAAATGGAGACTATAACATTTAGAAACAATCCTGTAGAGCTTCACTACTCTAACTTGCCTCTCTCATTAACTAGATTAAGCTTGGATTTATAGCACTTAGGAATATCTTATTTCATAGTGAAAGGATCATGCTAAGTGTTGAGTTGGTGTTGGATGAAATCATTCCATTGGCTCCACTACCCTACTTCCATCATGTCGTGATTGTCTCGTGTGCTGACGTCCTGATGATGCTTGAGTCAATAGTGAGTTGGTTAGTCACTTGTCAACTAGTACCATAAGAGGACAAAACATCAATCATAAAAAGTGATTGCCTCACACCCAAGTGTCTATTAAGTTAGCATGGATCATATACAGATGGATTTGGGGCCAACATTACCCCATACAAAATTTCTAGTCTACCCTTAGACTAGTCTTTCAATGCCTTAGGCACACATAACTCCAGTGCATTCTCCTTGAGATCTACACTGAAGTCCTCAAATCCCTTGATGGTGAGCTTGAGTTCTTCAATGGTGTTATCAATCTCCATAAAAGTGGTGCTAGGCATGATCACTTTTGTATTATATAACTCCTTCCTAAAGGCCTCTAGCCTTTATTTTGCCTTCACCACCCCTCCATCTAGGATTAATCCCTGATCACAGGACTTCATTTGTAAAACATGAAAGAGTTATTCCAGGTCCTATTCTTAGGTTTTTATTTGGGAGCTCAAGGTATTGACCTATGCCATAATATGTGTGCACTTAGCCCTGTTAGCAATGTATACCTTTGACATCAGTTCATCCTTCTCCCCCTTTGCATTTTTGAGGTGCACATCTATGACTAATGCCTGGTTCAAGAGGTTATATAATATGGCATCAACTGCATCTATACCCTCTTAAATTTATGTGAAGAGGTCCTCTACTCTTCAATCTTCATAGTTAGCTCTTGTTTGATCATAACACAAGTGTCCTCTTCTGGCTTTGACCCTGCCTTCAACTTTAGGAGCATCTGCTCCACTAGTTTGCATACCTTGTCGACCTCCAAAAAAAATTGAAGTGTCATGCCATATAAGAAGGATGGCTTAGCTTCCTCAATTTTCTTTGTCAATTTTTGCAAATTGAGATTCATGGCCTTTACCTCTTCCTCTGCTTCTAGCCTAGCTTTTTCCATTTTTTGCTCGAACATCATTGATGATGTTCTTCCATGCTACTTCAAAGGCCATCTGGATGAGTGTGTTGGATAACTTGATTGGGTTCAGTATATGGGGGTTTATTAAGAGGGAATCATGAGATTATTTTATCTAATTTATGCCTAGTACAACCATCGGTGGTACCTCAAAATGAGGCTCATCCATATAAATATCAAAAGTGAAAGATAGTTGTTGATGCATCCTTGTTATGGCCATATTAGGGTGCATATATTCTAACATGTAGTAGTCCTCATTGGTCCACCCCTTATGTGCCTTTTCCCTCAGGCTTGAATTAGTTCCCTCTTCTTTAGTGATAACAAGTTCTATTTATTCTTCCTATCTAATGCTAGCACTTTATTTAGTGCCCTCCTCTGAGGTCTCTCCTCCTTACTCCTGTAGAGGTTCTTCTTCCCACTCATCCACTTCTTCTTTTTCATTAGTGCCAGCTTCACCCTCCTATGTATGTTGGGTTTCATTTGTGCTCTTTATTTTCTCTTTTAAGGCACTAGTATCACCTTTCTTATCTCTAAGTGCCCTTTCACTACTTGGGCACACCTATGGTGTGGCTTCTTCTATTATGCTAATGGTGGTGCTAGGCACCTCTATTAATTTTTCCCTCATGGGTTTTGTGCTTATAGTGGCCTTATTTTCTTCCTTTTCTCTCTTGGTTCATTCCTCTTGGGCCTTCTTTATCTATGCCTTCCTCTTCTTTATTATTATGACTATCTTTTCCTCCTCAACCTTTATTTATTTGGCCTCAACTTTATCAATCTCTTTTTGGGTCATGTCGATGGCCCTTGTGGCCTTTCTTTGCCAATCTAGTTCCAATGTCACCTCTATATGCTCCTTATTGAGGCCCATTTCTATTCATCAGTGCCTCTTTTCCTCCTCAGTTCATAGAGGCCATGTAGCAGGTTTTGTGGGTGAGGTGCTTGATGGATTTTCTACTTCCCCAAGGGTGGTAGAAGTACTGCCTTGGAGAGCCCATGAACTTTTATGGTGTTGGGCTCCTCTCATGTTTCTTCTTCTTAGACGATATATACTTTCATCTCTCCATCTTCTTCCTCTTATTCCTTTTTGATTTCTTCATGCACCTCTTACACATCCATATCTACCAAGGTTATTGTGGTCATTGCCATTGGCCCCTTAGACTTCTTTTTCCTCTCGTTTAGCTTAGGTGAAGTAATCCTTGTCATGAATTCCATGTACTTAATCTTTGGTACAGAGGGAGTGGCTTTATCACCAAATGAGATCTTGAATCTAATGCACTCCTACATCTTCTCAAGTGTCTCCCCCTTCTTCCTTTGGGGAGACTTCTTCAAAGCTACAGGTACCAGCTTTCATTCATCACCGATCTAGAAGGGTAGGTCATCATCCTTCTCAAGGCATGCACCCTTCTTCCTCGACTTCATCTCATAGTAAAACTTGTATATGTGCCTGTGTATAACCTCTTTTTAGAGGGAATGGATGTTGATTAGATCCAAGTCATCTTACTCATCCTTGGTTACATTTTCCTCTAGGTGCATGCATTGGTGCCATAACCTACTCTGTTCCAAATCCATGATTTTAACTGGGATGTCTAACTATTGTGTATTGGGGATTATTTGAAGTGCATCCCTAAAGTATTTAGATGGTTTGAAATAGGGGAGCTTTATCCAGTAAGATTTTTTTCCATCTATGAGTGCCAAGCACACTACACAAAAGTGTTTCATTATGTTAAATGTTTTCATCCCAAACAAACTCTAAGGGAGCTCTTTAGGAATGCACCATTCCTCTCCAAATGTCTCGATATACTGGGTGCACCACCCCATCATGCGAGTCTTGTATTTATGGGAGAAGGTTAGGGGGTAAGTGAAGTTTTGATATTTTAGCACCAAGGAGTCTTTGTGCACCAAGAAGACCCAAAGGTTGTCCTCATCACCATTTGGCACTCCAATCTCCTCCATGACAATTAGGATCAAAATCGATCCCCATCAGAAGGTCTCCCATGTTATATGATATTCTAGCACGTTCTTCACCATTTCCTCTGCTATGAACATGATGAAGTTAAATTTAACCCCTATGTCAGGTGATAAGTAATGCATAGGTAGGCCTTGGTGATGATTGCCCATCAACTATTGAGGCATACAATTGACCTCATTTTAAGGTCCTTGATATCTTTAATTGGGAATGTAAAACCTCCCTTGTAGTACCCTAGGAGTTTTCTAACCCTCTTAACTTTAGCATCATTAGCCATCATCTATTGGATGTTTATGTCAGAGTTTGGGAGCTTGATAATCATGCCTAATAAGTGCACTAATATTTTCATGCACCTTCCATCAAAATAGATGTGATCTCTATAGATACACAAGAGGAATAACTGTAAAAGTTTGTCTAGCTTTTCAAAACATTGCAACTAATAGAGTTGAGTTATGTCAATGGTTGCAAGTTTGTCTCAGATGGAGACATTGAACAATGTTGTGCCTTATTATATATTGGTCCCTATGTCTACCATCCAATCTTGCACTAGATATTGTGCATTATTTGAAGTGTGATGGTTATATTCCTTGAGCTAACAAGTGCACACAAAGGATGCCCAGCTCTCTCCTACCAAGACTTCCTTTAGGAACTGCATCTCTTAGTATGACATTTTTGTAAGTTCCTCCAGATCAACCTTGATGATTCTAACTCCTTCCACCAACTACACCTTCTTCTTCATCAGAGCCACTTCTTCTATCACTCATGCCCTCTTAGCATCCTTCCATAACTATTGTGGGTTAGAACTCATGCATTTCTTCCCCATTCTAAACTAGCTAGTGTTGAAGAACGGTTTATTCATGTTGCTCAAGCTTGTAATTTTTTATGGTGCACCTCATAGTCATGAGATTTGTGACTATGACCTCATCTCTTGAGTTTCAATTATTTTTAATGGTAACCTCAACATCACTTCTATTTTATGTTGCTTGGTTCTTGCATACTCTATGCCGTACATTCCTCTATGATAATCTCAAAGAGAGTACAATTCTTCCCTCTATTCACTCATTCACTTTTAGCATCTGTAGGTGTTTGATTTCTTACTACAATAGAATCTTCTTGATTTGAATCTAGTTCATTAGTTTAGATATGGTTTGATGATCTAAGTTTAAATTAATTTTGAGTTTGTAACCCTAACCAGTTGTTCATATGCCACTTTATACCCTTAGTTCAAATACCAAATTAATTATAGGTGTTTAATGACATGGTAGTGCCTAGAATTCTTGGGATTCACAAAACTATACTACCATGCCCAGCTTTAATGTGGATCTTTATGCATCCATCATTGCCTTAATTAATTCTCCTAAAAAAAAATTTGGTGAAGTGACGTGTAGTTCAAACGGTCACTTCCCACCTCACTTTGGATGGATGTCAGCTTGTTGTGATGATGTTTCTCCTATGTTGTTTTTTACTTGACATGACCTTCACCTTCCTTATGGAATCCTAGGTGCAACACCTCACATGCATGAAATTCAACCTCCATAGTCCCATGTCCTCTTCCTATTATATTTTATTCTAAGCATGCTTTCCTATCTTAGTCAATTTCTCTGTGCTTTCATCTCTTACCTTGGCCTATCCTACCCCATAAAAATCCCTTGCACTGGTCCTCTAGCACATAACTCTAAAGGTGTCTTTAATTTATAGCATCTTGTGCACCTTTTTGTGCACATGATCAGCGTGTGAGTCTTTCTCCATCACTTGGTATTCCTATTTTCCAAGTCTAGTGAGTTCTATGCACCCATACTTAGGTGTTTGGATGTAGGTTCTTAGAGAGCAACCTCACTTAATTTACCTGATTGGTAGCATGTGTGGAATTTCTAGAACAATCCTCCTATGGGCCTCAAGGCACCTCACTTTATAAATCTTGCATACAAATATCTAGGGCACCTTATGTCTAAATCTGGCAACCCTTACACACCCATAACTTAGGTGTCTAACCTTAGGCACTTAGAAAGCATTTATGTTCGACTCACCTAGCTAGAATTATGCATGAAGGTGCTAGAAAATTGTTATTGGTGGGCCTCAAAGCAGCACTTATTCACTTATCCCTATAACAACATAACCCAATTCATCAGTAACTATTTGGTTTGTGCCAAATTTTATTCTAGTCATACAATACCACTAACTTGTGATCGAGGAGTTGGTGTCTGATGGCACAAGTGTCATCTTACTACCTATAAGTCTTTAATCAATTTCCATTGAAATTCTTAGGTAACATCTCACCCAATAATATGTGCAACTTGCATGCACCAATCTCTAATATATTATGGATGACATATGGACTCATCCACCTTATCTACAACTTTCCTAGGTGCTTGAGGTACTTAGAGTCATAGAGCAAGAACAATGCTCCTTAATTTTTTACTTTGTGCTTGATATGCTTGTCATGCCAGAGATTCTAGCATGCCTTCTCTATCTGTTGGCTCTACTTACCTGGACGTGCACCTCATCTAAACATTACAAGTCCTTTAGCCCTGTGTTCAATGATTCTTGGTCATCCAATTGACTAATTCATGTGATTCATAATGATGGAACCAAAAAATCCATCGATAGAATCACCTCAACACCAAACACCAGTTGAAATGGTGTAGCCTTGTTTAGGCACTTATAGGTTGTGTGATATGCCCATTGAAATGTTGACACTCGATCATCCCAATCTTTGTGATCAATATTTCATATCTTTGTGAGGCATGTCCCCATGATCTTGTTAAATGCCTTAGTTGTGTTATTCACTTTGGGATGATAAGGTGTTGTTTTATGGTGCACCACCATGTATTTTATTAGCAAGATCCACACAATTTCATTAATGAAGTGTGTACCTCTATCACTAGTCAAGTTGAGTGGGCACCCATAGAAACTTATGATGTTATCCCATATAAACCTTGTAGTTATGGTGGTTGTATATTTTTTGGTTGGCATAGCCTTGGCCCACTTGGTTAAATAGTCAATGGCTGGTAGAATGTATCTTGTGCCTATGTGCCTTGTTGTGTGTTGGATGAATATTTTGTCACCAGCTAACTGATGGGCAAAATAGGTTGTTTCAACCATAGCATAAGGAGATTGATCAGCCATATGTGTAGGTTTACCACATCAAAAGGGGACAAATCTCTCCTCTCATCAAGGGGAGGTTCCCTATAACTATGAGGTGTTATATACTATATATATAAGCTGAAAATAACACTCAAGGGTAGGATAACACCATCCATCTCTCATTTTTTAGAGATTATGTTAACAAATCAAAGGAGAAATCCTGGTAAAATGATAGAAGGCACTTCTCTTCTTTTAGAAGTGTTTTTAGCAAACAACATGAATCTTTCTGGTAGTGATAAGTAAATGTAACAGGGTGCAATAACCAGCAAAATGAGGTGTAGTACAAAGTCTCCACCTCAACTACCAAAGAGTGAAATACGAAGGACAATGGGGGTACAAATTCATCCTAGGATCCTTTACATAGAAACAAACTAAAAAACAAACATGCTAAAGACAATTGTGGCAATGCAAAGTCTTTCCATAGTCGGCTTCAAGACACCTTTCTGATTACTTCCACTAGTTCTACTTGTTAAATTAAATGGACAAGAATGCTTCTAAAAAATAGACATAAAAACAATTTCCTAAATAACTCAAGCTATTCTAGCACAAAGTTTGAAAGGTCACTTGTTTTCTCATTCAAATAAAGAAATATGATTAACAATCTGAGCTCAAAGTCTCAAGAAATGCCTTTCAATTTGGGTAGAGTTTTGCTTCTATAATAGAGAGATCTCCCTTGCATAAAATAAGAGATTACAATATATAGCAGCCAAGAATGACTTAACACTTTTTTTCATAGAATGAACCATGCTGCATTCAATGCCTTGAATGTATTTTCATTTCTATCAAAGGGCCATGCTAGAACATGGCATCAGCCTTAACTGTGGCATGTCAATTCATCTCAAATGTCTCCTCCAAAGTATAGGCCACCTGGTCCTCTTCCTGATATTTATGCAGTTACCCACTTTGTCTTTACTTGATAGAGAAAAATAGGTTGCACCTTTGAATGTTTGCGTGCTCAGATATCTACTTGGTGGACTATTCTACCTACTGGAATAAATCTCCTATAGATATTCCAGTATCTCCTGTAGCTTTCCCTCTTTCATGTTGCAATTTGAGCTCTTGAGCTATCTTCTTACCTTCAACAGGATTTTTCAACTCTTCCTTTAGCTGTTCACTAAGTTTTGTCTTCAAGTTCCACACCATATTTGAAAATAAATGGGCATTTTATTACCCTGAATTTGACATCCACACTGGCGTCATGGTCACTTAGTCACTCGAACTACTTTGAACCTTAAACCTTTGAACTTTTAAGGTGCATCGATTTAATGGTTCAATGGTTTAGGTGGTCTTATCACTTCTTTGGTTTAATTTCTTCCTTGGTTCAGTCACTTTCTTTGGTTCAGTCACTTCCTTGGTTTAATTGCTTTCTTGGTTCAATCATTTTCTTGGTTCAATCACTTTCTTTCCTCTTCGGTTGAGCCATCTCTTTGAACTTGTCTCTAGAATCTTCCACTTTCTTCCTTCGCTTGAAGCTCCCTTTCAAACTTTGAAATTCCTTAAACCTTTGAACCTTTAAACTTTGAACCATTTTGGTTTAAGGTTCAACGGTTCATTCTCTTTCTCAGAATCCTTTGGTCCTTCAAAGTTTTTGGATCTTTTTCTTTTCTATTGAACTTGTTGAACCTTTGAACTTTGAACCATTTTGGTTCAAGGTTCAATGGTTCAACGGTTCATTCTTTGCTCCTTCAAAGTCTTCTGTTGTTTAAGTATTTTGATCTTATTGAACTCATTGAACCTTTGAACTCGTTGAACCATTTTGGTTCAAGGTTCAAGGTTCAACAGTTCAACCTTCAATCTTTGAAGCTTTTTGTTCTTTAAGTCCGTCAAACTTTTATTGAACTCATTGAACCTTTGAACCTTGGAACTCTTTTGGTTCAAATTTTAATAGTTCAATGATTCAATCTTTCTTCTTCGAAGTCTTATTTTCATTAAGTCCTTCAAAGTCGTTGAAATTTTCAAAGCGGTTGAACTTTGAACTTGCCGAAGCGCTTAACTCTTTTAAGTCTACCGATGTCGTTGAACCTTTGAACCTGTTGAACCTTTGAACCTTTTGGTTCAAGGTTCAATGGTTTAATCTTTTGATTGAAGCCTACCAATGGACCTTTTGGTTGAACCTCAACGTTGAACCAACCTTGAAATTGCCTAAGTGTTGGGAACTTGTTTCTTTGTGAGAGCTCACCTGTTGAAGTTGTTAAACCTGTTGAACTTGTGAGTCTCTTAGCTGAAAAAGCTTGAATAATTGAAGAAATTGGATGCTTAGAACATTTTTTGAGAAGGGAAGAGAGAATTTTGGCCTGTAGGACCAAAATAGTTGATATGGTGTCCCCAAAAACAAGTGATGGATTTTGGGAACAACAGCTAGCTCTAGTTCGGAAACTTCCATCAATTATAAAAATAATCGAAGGGAGTGGAATCCAAAATCTCCAGTGCCTTTAAGTATGCCATTGGGATATAGAGTCATGCTATCAAAAAAAGAAAGATGCAAAAAAAATGAAAATGAACAACACAAAATAGAACTAAAGACTATACAAATATACATATGTACAACTGATGTCACCTGATACTTCAAGGATTGAAGTGCTTCAGATGCTACCCAATATGAGGTAGTGAAAAGGGCATGCCATCTTGATACTTCAACAAGAAACTATTTTCACCATTGAGCTGATGAATAGAAAATGGGCCTCTCCATTAGGAATCGAATTTCCCATGCATTCCCTTTGGTTCTCTTCTCTTGTCCCATAACAAAACTTGATCACCAATCTAAAAATTATGGGCTTTTGCTTTTTGGTCAAAGAGCTTCTTCACCAGACTTTGATGCACAACAATTCGGCCCACCACCATGGTTCGCTGCTCATCCAGCTCAGTCAAGCACATGATCCTTTTGTCGATGGAGCTTTCATATGTCTGATCTTCGACCACCTTTGCCAATTTTAGTGCTGGCAATTCCAGGGTGATTGATATCTCTGCATTGAGACCATAAAAAATTTGGAATGGTGACATACCTATCACCCTCTTGGGTGTAATTTTGTCTACCCATAAAGCATCAACCAATGCTTTATGCCAGGTTCGTTGGTTGTCATCTACCAGCTTCCTGATGATGGTCACCAGGTTCTTGTTGCTTGATTCTATTTGACCATTTTCTTATATAAAATAGTTAGAAGAGTGGGAGAGGATGATCCCATAATAAAAATAGAATTGAGTAATCTCATGGGAGGAGAAACAGGTTGCATTATCTGTCACAATCTAGGTTGGGACCCTAAACTGGAAATGATGTTTTCTTTGAAGAAATTACATACTACTTCTGAAGTAGTATGCATGGATGGAATAGCTTCCACCCATTTGGTGAAGTAATCTATGGTTGTGAGGACATAATCATGTCCAGCGCTTGAATACAGGTTTATAGAACTAACGAAATCAATTCCACATTGCTGAAATGGCTCTTCTATTACCACTAGCTTAAGAGGCAAAGCAGCTAACTTGGGTCTTCCAATAAATTGTTGGCATAGTTCACACCTTCGTACCCATTTATATGCATCTTGAAACAGAGTAGGCTAGTAATACCTGGTTCGCAAAATCGTATGGGCAGTTATAGGCATAAATAAATGTCATCCATAGGCTAAATTATGGAAGGATTCTAGAAGTTTGTTCTGCTGGACTTTATCCACGCAGCGAAGGAATACCCCATCAAGATTCCTCTAATACATTCCATTGTCCCATAGGACAAATTTGGAACTTTCAACTTGACAGTCCTCTTTTTTTATGAGATAGATGAGCAGGACACTCACCATAGGTAAGAAAATGAGAAATATTTGAATACCACTCATTCGTGGTGGTGACAAAGAGGATTTTTGGTGTGTCTTCAATTTCTACTTCTTCATGCCATGTTTCTTCTAGTCTATTATTAGCAATCAATTGGCAGAGACCTTTTCCCTGCACAAGCTTGGTTGGTTTGATACCTAGATCAAACTCCTAGATTTTAGAAACTCAATTGCCCCTTTTGGTTCCAAAATCCTATTGAGTTAATATGGATTTGACTGTGGTATCAAGAACTAAGGCAATAATGTGTGAATTCAAAATGTAAAAATGGAAGTGCTTTACTACCTTTACCACTGCATAAGCATGCTTCTCCAGATTTGAATATTTCAATTCATGAGCTTTAAGAGGATAGCTCATGAAGGATATGGGAGATTCCACACCTTCTTTGTTCTATTGAACCAAAATTGCTGAAAGTGTGTGCTCGAAAGCATAACTGTACATTATGAAATCTTTGGTATAATCTAGACAAACTAGAATTGGGGCATGAGCAATAGTTGTCTTGATGTCTTGAAATTTTGATTTGCCTTCTTCAGTCTAGCTAAAAGTGGCCTTTCCCTTCATCATGTCCACAATGTGGTGAGTCTTCTTGGCAAACTCAAGAATGAACCTTCATAAAAAAATTCACCTTTTTGAAGAAAGAGTGAACTGCAGTCTTATTTGTGGGCAGAGTAAGCTCGTGGATGGATTTGACTTTTTTTGAGTCAATTTTTATGCCTTCTTAAGATACAATGTGTCCAAGAAGTTTCCCTTCTATTACTCTAAAAATAGACTTCTTAGGATTTAGATAAATTCCATTCTATCGACATCATTCCAGCACTTGTTGCAGATGATGCATATGATCAAGATGATGCTTGGAAAAGACTTTTAAATCATT
Source organism: Torreya grandis (assembly GCA_037957365.1). Classification (NCBI taxonomy): domain Eukaryota; kingdom Viridiplantae; phylum Streptophyta; class Pinopsida; order Cupressales; family Taxaceae; genus Torreya; species Torreya grandis. The sequence continues at coordinate 1,455,529 of JARHVA010002197.1, read as the reverse complement.
AAGGTACACCATAATAAACTTACCCATTTCATCTTTGAAAGTAAGGTCCATTGCTCTCTGAAAAGTGGTGCCAACATTTATCAGACTAAATGGCATTCTTTGATACACAAAGGTGCCCCAAGGCGTGGTGAAGGTAGTCTTATGCTAGTCTGCTTCACCAACTTCCACTTGATTGTATTCCGAGAAGCCATCTATCATTGATAACATTTCTGAACCAGTCACTATCTGAAAGACTTGATCTATGATGGGCAGAGGGTAATTATCCTTTAGGGAGGATTCATTCAAATTCCTAAAATCTACGCAGAGGCAAATTTTTCTATTCTTTTTCCTCATAGGAACTATGTTTGCAATCCATGTAGAATGATTGATTGAGAAAATTATTTTAGCATTCAACATTTTTTGTATTTCAAATAGAATAGTAGCTGATATCTTTAGATTATATTGCCAAGATTTCTGCTTGTAAGGCATTGAATCACTCTTGAGATGAATTTTATGGCAAATTTATTCAGGCTTGAGTGACTTCAGATCATCATAGGAGTACGCCAAAACATCTATGTATTGGCAGAGTAGAGTAGTAAACTTGAACTTCTCTTTTAGAGTGTAGCACTTCCCAATGTTCACCATCTTGGGATCTTCCTTGGTACCTAAATTTATTTGATCAAACTTTTGGGAGGAGCTTGAATCCATTTGTTGCTATTGATGAACCTGTCATGCTTGTCAAATAATTTCTCAAGGGAAACCAGTCCTTTTGGGATTTTATTCTCTTTGAGCTGTAGGAATTCTTCACCTACATCTGGACTTGTTTCAGGGGCTGATTCAAGTTTCTGAGGCTCACTACCTTCAAAGTGAAGTTGTTCAAAGTTGTTTTTTTGTTCTAGAAAGGTGATGATTTAGTTGTCTCCATTGAACACTTACCAATGATTGGCATTGTCAGGCACACTTAGTCAAAAGACCAGTTTGATAGTGTACCTATCTCCCTTAAAAACTAGGTGAGGAATAAAAAGAGTTATAGAAATAGCTAATGCATCAGCTTGGTCATTAAATTCTCTGAGTACTACAGAGATATTGAAAGCATCAAAGCTTTTAATTTGATCTCAAACTAGATTGCGGTAATGATGCAATCTTCTATTCTTGGTTTGATACAGGTTTCTCACCTGACAAACCACTAGCTCAACATCTCCTTTGGCGTGAAGGAGTTTGATGCCCCTGTCTCAAGCAGCCTTCAATCTGAGTAGTAGCAACTCATATTTAGTAGTATTATTGGTGTTGCTGAACTACAACTTGTATGAATAAAAAAAAATATCTTCTTGAGGAGATATTAGAACAATCTCAGCTCTAGAACTGATAGAAGAGCAACTGCCATCAAATTCTAGAATCCAGACATCATCAAAAACTAATTTTTCCTTAGATTTTTCTTCATTTGGAGGGGAAGATTCCTCTGGGCTTGCACTATGCTCTATTAAGTCTTCTGCTATTTTGTCTGAACTAATTTTTAGATTGCCATCTTCAAAAATTTCATCAGCTAAGATAGGAACATCCTCTATAGTTAGAAAGTAATTACCCACGCTTGAAGACTCAAATAGAATTTGAGCTTCAGGGAATGATATTTGAGTGACAACATATTTTGCTTGCTTCTCAGGGAGCAATCTCTGCATGACGCCTTTGATCGAGATCCTTGCTTCAAACAGGTCCATGCTCAACTTGTCACCAACATCCTTGCAAAAATTTTACCCAAGAAGAATGTCGTAGGAGACTGGGACGTCGGCCATCAGGACTATCATTTTAATTCTCTTATCTGGGAATGCCGCAAATGCAAATTGGGCATCCTTGATTTTTCTCAGTAGTGGCACTTACTTGTTCTCCATGGAGAAGCATCTCCCAAATGTCTTAGACAATGTGAGACCAAGGGATTCAGCTATTTTGGTGGGCATGACATTGCCAGATGCACCTGAGTCTATGATGCAATTGTTCAGCTAGTGACCATTTATCAACAAGGAGACATAAAATGGTTTTGTCTTCTCGGGAGTAGCAGGAGGAGTAATGACAAGGTTATTCTAGGTGGATGTGTTCTTGGGGGGACCAGGAGTTACTTTCAAAATTTCTTGTCCTGTAAAGATGGATTTATGCTTCACACATTCCACTAATCTATCCAACTGTTCAGGGTTGGATTGCAAGAATTCAAATTCAGACATTTGAATTTTGGTTTTCTTGACATGGTCGATTATATCAAATGTCTGAAATGAATTAAGAATAGGGGAAGGCATTTCATCCTTCTAGTTTTTAGGATGGGTGGTACTAGTCTACAAATATGAAGTTGAAGATGAAGGAATGCTTGATGTACATACTTTTTTAATAATCACAGGGTCCTTTGATTGAAAAGGCAGAGTGGTCCCCTGCTTAGCAATTGAAATTGTTGGTTGAGAATGCTCCTCTATTTTTTTCTTATCAGATTGCTGAGCTAACTAGTTCTAGGACCGGGTGAATACAGTATATGATCCATCAAATGCTTCACCTTTACTTTTGAGTTCATCCTAGCAATTCAAGAAACCAATGTTGGAGTCACCAACTAATTCTTCTTCTCCCTCTGTGAAGAGATTAGCATCATCTTCTAGTTTCAACTCAAGTTGAAAAGAGAAATTAGATTATGTCTCAAGATATCCAACTACTGAATTAGTTGGAGGTGCTTCAATGGCAAACTTTCCATGTGGAGAAGGAAGGTGATTTGGCTGCCCTTGATTCTTGGCAACATTGCCTTGGTATGACTGATTGGGGAATGTCCTCCTTGGTATATCTCAGTATGAAGGAGGAGCAGACATCCCTTGCACCATTTGCTTTCTAAGAGCTAGCAACTCATTTGCCAGCTTTTGTACTATTGGATCAGTGGTGCCTGTAAATAGATATTCATAGGATGAAGAAGATTTACCTATGTTAGGATCTCTCTTTATCTTCTCTGCCAAGATGAGATCATCTTCCACCTCAATAGCCAAATCCTGAGTAGCAGCAAGGTCTATGTGGCTAGCACATCTCAGTAAAAAACTCACTTCAGGCAGCTGAGAGTTGATGAAGAAGCATTTGAGATTCTCAGTTGTTGGTTGAGCAATGATAGGAATCATATTTCTCAACTTGTTGAACTTGGTAATGAATTCCCTCATAGGTTCATGAGGCTCCTTCTTCATCTGTATGAGTTGGGCCAGCAGGGCATGTGCATCTTCTGTAGGATTGAACCTAGCTTTGAATTTGGCTTTGAGGGTGTTCCAATTAGTCACAATTTGTGTTTGTAGATGATAGAACCAGTCAGTAGTAGCACCCTGTAATGTCTCTACAAATAGATTGACTGCTATGTCTTCATACTCTACACCTATCACACCATAGGCTATGCTGAAGGCTGCAATATGTTCATCAAGATGAACTCTCCCATCACCAAATAACTTGGGGAAATTCTTCCTTGAACTGTGTGGTAGCTCATGTAGAGGTGGAGTTAAATTGAGTGGGCCAAAAGAGTTACCCCAGGGGCCTTGAACTACAATTATTTGACAACTGAAGGGAGGGATAACAAATGCTTGAGGGGTATGTATTGACAAAGCTTTGCTAATAGCAGAAATAGATGCTTTGTCTGGTAATGGAGACCTAACTTTTGTAGGAGGAAAGCTCCTGGTTCTTTGGAGGTGAGATGGTGAAGGAAATAGATCAAAATCACTTTGCTACACCAACTCAAATACAGGGTCAACAATACCTTTGGATCTCTGGCTTCTTGTATACCATGGAGCTGCCAGATTGTAAATTTGAAATGGATAAGGATAGGGATTGCTTCAACTTGAAGCTTGAGGTTTCAAACTATGCATTCAGTCCCTAATGGAGTCGCCAAAAATTGTTGGGTGAATATTTTGTCACCAACTAACTAATGGGCAAAATATATTGTTTCAACCACAGCTTAAGGAGATTGATTGGCCAAATGTGTAGGTTTACCACATCAAAAGGGGACAAATCTCTCCTCTCATCAAGGGGAGGTTCCCTATAACTATGAGGTGCTATATACTATATATATATATATAAGCTGAAAATAACACTCAAGGGTAGGATAACACCATCTATCTCTCTTTTTTTAGAGATGATGTTCACAAATCAAAGGAGAAATCTTGGTGAAATGATAGAAGGCACTTCTCTTCTTTTAGAAGTGTTGTTTAGCAAACAACAAAAATCTTTTTAGTAGTGATAAGTAAATGTAACAGGGTGTAATAACTAGCAGAATGAGGTGTAACACAAAGTCTCCACCTCAACTGCCAAAGAGTGAGATACGAAAGACAATAGGGGCACAAAGTCATCCCAAGATCCTTTACATAGAAACAAATTGAAAAACAAATACGCTAAAGATAATTGTGTCAGTACAAAGTCTCTCTACAGTTGGCTTCAGGACACCTTCCTAATTACTTCTACTAGTTCTGCTTGTTAAATTAAATGGACAAGAATGCTTCTAGGAAACAGACATAAGAACAATTTCCTAAATAACATAAGCTATTCTAGCATAAGGTCTGAAAGGTCACTTGTTTTCTCATTCAAATAAAGAAATATGATTAACAATCTGAGCTCAAAGTCTCAGAAAATGCCTTTCAATTTGGGCAGAGTTTTGCTTCTATAACAGAGAGATCTCCCTTGCATAAAATAAGAGATTACAATATATAGCAGCCAAGAAAGACTTGAAACTTTATTTCATGAAATGGCCCATGCTGCATTCAATGCCTTGAATGCATTTTCAATTCTGTCAAAGGGCCATGCTAGAACAGGGCATCGGCCTTAACTGTGGTGTGTCAATTCATCTCAAATGTCTCCTCCAAAGTATAGTCCATCTGGTCCTCTTCCTGATATTTGCACAGCTATCCACTTCATCTTTACTCAATGGAGAAAAATAGGCTACGCCTTTGAATGTTTGCACGCTCATATGTCTACTTGGTGGACTGTTCCACCTACTAGAATAACTCCCCTGTAGATATTTTGGTATCTCCTGTAGCTTTCCCCCTTTCTTGTTGTAATTTGAGCTCTCGGGCTATCTTCTTACCTTCAAGAGGTTTTTTTGGCTCTTCCTTCAGCTATTCATTGAGTTTTGTCTTCAGGTTTTGCTCCATATTTGAAAATAAATGGGCATTTCATTACCCTAAATTTGACATCCACGGGGGCGTCATGGTCACTTAGTCACTCGAACTACTTTGAACCTTGAACCTTTGAACCTTTAAGGTGTATCAGTTTAATGGTTTAATGGTTTGAGCTATTTTATCACTTCTTTGGTTCAATCGCTTCTTTGGTTCAGTCACTTTCTTTAGTTTAGTCGCTTCTTTGGTTTAATCGCTTTCTTGGTTCAATCACTTTCTTTCCTCTTCGGTTGAACCATCTCTTTGAACTTGTCTCTGGAATCTTCCACTTCCTTCCTTTGCTCGAAGCTCCCTTTCAAACTTTTAAATTCCTTGAACCTTTGAACTTTGAACCATTTTGTTTCAAGGTTCAACGGTTCATTCTCTTTCTCAGAATCCTTTGGTCCTTCGAAGTTTCTGGATCCTTTTCTTTTGTGTTGAACTTGTTGAGCCTTTGAAATTTGAACCATTTTGGTTCAAGGTTCAATGGTTCAATGGTTCATTCTTTGCTCTTTCAAAATCTTCTTTTGTTTAAGTCTTTTGATCTTATTAAACTCGTTAAACATTTGAAATCATTGAACCATTTTGGTTCAAGGTTAAATGGTTCAACAGTTCAACCTTCAATCTTCAAAGCCTTGTTTTCTTTAAGTCCGCTGAACTTTTATTGAACTCGTTGAACCTTTGAACCTTTGAACTCTTTTGTTTCAAGGTTCAATGGTTCAACTGTTCGATATTTCTTCTTTGAAGTCTTTTTTTTGTTAAGTCCTTAGAAGCCGTTGAAATTTTTGAAGTGGTTGAACTTTGAACTTGTCGAAGCGCTTAACTCTTTTAATTTTGTTGATGTCGTTAAACCTTTGAACCCATTGAAACTTTGAACCTTTTGGTTCACGGTTCAATAGTTCAATGGTTTAATGGTTCAATATTTTGATTGAAGCCTGCCAATGGACCTTTTGGTTGAACATTGACGTTGAACCAACGTTGAAATTACCTAAGTGTTGGGAACTTGTTTTTTTGTGAGAGCTTGCCTGTTGAAGTTGTTGAACCTATTGAACCTATGAGTCCCTTAGCTGAAAAAGCTTGAATAATTGATGAACTTGGAAGCTCAAAACATTTTTTGAGAAGAGAAGAGAGAATTTTGGCCTGCAGGACCAAAATAGTTGATATGTTGTCCCAAAAAATAAGTGACAGATTTTGGGAACAACACTATGGGAGTAATTGGTCCAATAAAATCAATGGCCAATTTCTCAAATGGTGCTTGGGAAATAATAGGGATGAGAGGCATCTCATCCCAGTGGTTGGGCTTCCCTATATGCTGACATATGATGTACACTATCGCACAATATTTTACATCTTGAAATAGACCTGGCCACCATAAGCCTGATTACAATACCTTATGCACCATTACATCTCCCATGCAATGGCCTCCTATTATCCCCTCATGCTCCTCATGTAGAATGGATTCCCTTTCATGTTCCAAGACACATCAGTGTAGGACTTCATCTTATCCTAATTTTTATAGTCCTTGATGATGAGCTAAAAAGGGGTAGTGCAAACTATGAGCTATTAATTTTCTATGGTTGTCATTGCTTGGGGTGTAGATCTAGATGTTAGAAAAGTGGTTATCTCTACCAAGTCCTTAGGGGAATGATGGAATATGTAGAGGTGTGCATCTGACATATCATCCTCAATAGGTGATACTACATCACCAGAGTTGATATGGGATAAATAGTCTGGGCTCGATTTCTATTTTCCAAGCTTGATGACAACGAAGAACTAGAACTCTTGAAATAGAACTATCCATCTAAAAATGCACCCATGGAGAATGGGCTTATTCATGAGGTACTTAAGCACCTCATGGTCTATGAAGAAGATGAATGGGGTCTTCCACAAGTATTTTTTAAATTTTTTCAAGGCATAGACAATAACAAGTACCTCATGCTTGATTGTGGTATAGTTCTGCTCTACCTTTATCAATTTTCTACTAACAAAGGATATGGGATGATCCATTTTACCCTCACCAGACTGTGCCAAGATTACACCAATTGTAAATCCAGATGTGTCAACATGGATGTGGAATGCGGTCATCCAGTCAAGAAATTGTAAAATAGGCACGCTTGCCAACTTGAGCTTTAAAGTTTTAAAGGCTTCCTCTTGCGCTTCACCTTAATAGAAAGGGCCATCCTTGTATAAGAACTCCTCTAGTGACACCACAATCTTTGCATAGCTCCTTATGAACTTTCCTTTAATATCCATAGTGTCCAAGAAAGGCATGAATGCCTTTCTATGTGGAAAGAGTCTAGAGATGAATGATTATCACAATCCTCATAGGATCGATGAGCAGACCATCCTTATAGATGATGTGCCCGAGCAAGGTTTCAAAGGGTGTCACAAATATGCACTTCTTCATGTTTGAAGATATCTAAAGCTGCCTACACCTCTCAAACATTAGGCACAGGTTATCAGAATGGTCCTTCATGAGGCCATACACTTTCTAATCATCTAGGTATACCTGGAAGAACTTGTGGATGAAATCGTTAAATGCGATGATCACCACTCTAGAGAACATGGTTGGCACATTATTGAGTCTAAAGGGCATCATGTTATAAGAAAAACATCCTCATTCAATTGAAAAGGTTATTTTGGGCTTGTCCTCCTCTTTAATATGGACTTGATGGTATCTAGAGAACCCATCAGTGAAGGTGTAGATCTCACAGCCTGTGACATCATCCTAAACTTCATCAGTGAACAAAGATGAGAAGGGATCAGTGATGTAGGGGGAATTCAACATTCTATAATTGATTAAAATGTAAATGCACCCATCCTTATTGATGTTAATCACCATTGGGATTACCCACTCAGAATCCTACATAGGGTAAATGACCCCCATAGATATCATTGCATCAATCTTTGTCTTAACATTGTCGTAAAGGTTGGGATTCATCTTATAAGGGCACTTCTTGACCGATCTTGCACCATCGATTAGCTTTATGCTCATCTTCTCAAGGGATGGGTGGGTGCCCTTTATATCTTAATAATTCTTAGGTAACAAGCCTTGGAATTCCTTTAGTAGACCTATAATGCACGTTAGTTCTATGTTAGACCAATAGGCACCCTAAGTATCCATCTTTGGTTCTCCTTATGAATTGATGTCTACCTTGATGGTATTTAGTGGTGCATGGTAGGGTTCATTATTTTATTGGTGTGATCCCTCGACTTGTTGAGTTATTTTAGTTGTATTTATACAAAGATGAGTTAGGTCTTCTTCGCTAGGAGTGCCATCATCTATTTTGCATACGAGCTTCATTTTGCCTATCAGGGTTTTCTAGCAGTGTTCCTTCTAAGTTTCATCATCTTCTTCGCTTGAGTCGTTATTGAGCATTTGGTCCTAAAATAAAGTTAGGAGTGCTAACCCTATCTCCCTAAACATGTCATTTAGGCACTTCTCAAGGATTTTAGTGTCCTCGAATACTACCCTCTAAATTACTTGTAATGGATCAATCAACTCTAAGTTTTGTGAAGAAAAGGAGAAGGTGTGCACAAACTTCTCCTTAAAGGCATCCCAATTGGTTGTTTCATGACGTGTTTTGTTGACCACATACCATGCTCACACCCATGTCATCATATTTCTATAGAAGGCATGCATCCATAGTTTATTTGGGGTAGTTGTGTTGCAATCAGTCCATGTTTCTTTGCATAAGTGCACATGCACTATGAGATCAGAGTTGCCAAAGTATGCCAATATATCCAAGTCCTCATTAATTCTCCCAAATCTAGTGCAAATGGTTACTTTCACATCTTGCTAGGCTGACAAGTTATAATTTTTCACTACCCACCAACAAACATCAGTGTTTCTCAATGTATACACTAGTGTACCCATTCTATCTATCTTTTTGGGGATGCATGATTCAAGATCCTGGACATACTTTTCCACTGGGTTGTTCCCTTAAAATTTTGGGAGCGTTTTAAGTTTACCTTTGCTCAAGTGGGGTACCTTTTTTCCTTTCTTCTCCTCGTAAGTGACCCATCACTTTAGCATAGGACCAATCTAGACCCAACTAGTCCTCATAGGTTTTGATGTCTTTGCGTGCACTAAGCGATACCTACAACTAGTGGCCTCATAAGCTTTTTCAATCCATATATTGTAAGAAACATCGACAGTGTTTGAGGTTGGCTATCTAACTTCCCAAGAGAGTATTCCTTGATTAGTGGGATTGAGATTCTTGATGCCTTGTACTGTGATTTTATATATATGGTTGATCTCATCCTCAAGATCAACACTCTCTACATAAAGGGGTCCTTGGTCACTCAAGAGGGGAATCACTACCCTTTTCTTTCCATTTTCAAAGGTCTTATATCACTTCTTGAAGCACATATCAACATTATTTGTGTAGCACCATGGCCTTCCTAGAAGTGATGGATATTTATCCTATTTAGTGAACTCAATTACCTTGAAGTCAACATGGAATTCAATACCCATAATATCTACAATGATGCCCTTAGAATTCTGATCATTTGCATTGGGGTCTTGTTAGCCATAAAGAGTACATGGGGAGAAGGCCTCAAGGTTAGCCTACCCATCTTCTCCCATGCTTTCTTGGTCAAGATATTGACCTCAATGCTCATGTCGATAAGGACCTCGTAGATAGAACATCTATCAATGGTGGCATTCACCAAGAGTTCTTGGTCATACTCCACATTTTGGGTATGCTTGAGTTCTCATTCCCTTTTTATGCATGGTGTAGTAACCTTAACTGGCTTCTGCCCTACATGTTCTAAAAGCAAGATCTTTAATAGAGGTAACATCCCTTCTATTTATAGGAGGAACAAGATCTTTATTAGTTCTTGTACTTAACCTCTTGACCATCCTAGTTCTTGTAAGAGGTGGTAGCCTGTGCCTTTAGGTCTCACACCAGTTGGATCTCTCCTTGTAGGTTCTAGATCACACTCATCACCTATTGCAATACATCCTTTTGGCATGTAGGGCCTAGATAAGGAATGAATTTAGGTTTAGGCTATGTTATGTGCTCAGTACAGCGCAGTTCCCCATATTCCAAGTGCAACTTTGGTACTAGCACAACTGGTGGTTGAGTGGTGAGTGCACTTCGAGTAGTTGCCTATACCTTGATTGGCTTTATATAGGTTGGTTTCACCTTTGGAGTCAATTTTTTTGATTTAGGTTCATGCTTGATCATTCCTGCACCCTTGTTTACATCGGGCCTGCCTTTGGTCAATTTTTTGTATAAGTCAGGGCATTTTCTGACCTTGTGTGTTCCTTGATAATATCCACATGTTGGATGTGTAGGGTAGTCATGTTGATAGTGTTTGGTTGATCTGCACTTGTAACATGATCACAGTGGGAACCTTCCTCCACCCCATCCACCACCTTGCCCTATGTACCTATGTGCATCCCATAGCTTGCATTTTGTTGGCCATATCCCTCATTTCCTTAGGCTCTCTACCCTCCTGCTACTATCATTGCTTTCCATGTGCCTCTCTACATGTTCTCGTGCATCTCATCAATTACGCAACAATCAACCATGGTTGAGTATGGGCATCACATAATGATAGTAGGAGGTTGTGCTGACCTGATTGGTGTGCTGCAACAAAAGGCAGTTGTGAAAATCATACACCTCACAACAAACCTCATAGCTAAGAAGCAATGTGCGCACATTCCTTTGAGGATAGTTATTCCTTTTATGGCCTTCCATATTATAGTCGATGCACCATAACCTGCTTCAAACATCTTGTGATGAATTAATGGTCAACTTCTGTAGTTGGGAGGCCATAGATGCAATCTACACCTCTACGAAAGGGCTAATTCTTGTGTTGGTGCTCCCAACTATCTCAGCTTTGAGTGCGGCTTTAAGCGCTTCCCAAGGGTCTATGCAAGTTTTCATAGACAATACCCTTATAAATGGTACTAGAATTCCCCCAACGAACCATTATGCATACTGGGAGGGGTAAATATCATAAGGGAGCTTGGAAAGAAGAGTTTTGAATCTATCATCGTACAGGTTCATGCTCTTTGATAATCCTTGGTTAATCTCTTTTAGTGCAGTGATGCTCTATTGTTCAAACTCAAGTATGTCGAAGTCCTTCAAGAAGGCTTCCTTCAGGGTGCCATAATCAACCATACCCTGATTAGGATCAAACTTCTTATACTAAGTATGGGTGTGATCAAGTAAAGTTGTCATAAACTGGGTTGCCTTGCATTCAAACTGGGTTATACCTCGAGCGTGCCATTGTAGTTCACACTTGAGCACATGCTTTGTGGAATTCTCTATGCCTTGATACTCAGGTAAGTATGGCCATCTCATAATAAATCTCGGGTGGGGGAGCAGTCGGTGTTTGAGGTACTTGTCCCCTAAGTACTTGTCCTAGTGGTGGTCCTCTAATGCCCCCAGCCACTGGACTAGGCACTGGTCTTGTTGTTACTGTTAGTGCCATGGATGATGATGGAACTAAACTACCGAGTATTGGCATCGAGCCACTTCCTTTGGGTTGTTGTCTAGGTTGTGTAGCTGACATTAGTTGGACTATAATGCTTGTGTTCATGTTTTGTTTGGTCAGGCTAGTGCCCCAAGGTCTAGAGGTATCCTCACTTAGCTCCTCGTAAGGAATAACTTGTTCAATCACAAATTTATGGTCTAAGTCTATAAAATGGTCAAAGTCAAGGTTAACAATGGGGTCAATTATCAATATTTTATCTTCTTGTGAGGGATCCAATGCATTAGCTCATGCTACAGGTTCAAAGGGGGTAGGTGCATCCAGTGCATCTCCAATGGTCAAATTCTACAGGGACCCCAAGCATTCCTCACCTGTCAACTATGGAGCTTGTTCTATGGCTTCAAGGTTTCCCTCCTCTGGGTGTTGCTGCAATTCAAGAGATCCTTCCCCATGCCCTTCCCGCTCACCATGGGTCTTCTCAGCACTTTCAGGTTCTAGATCTTTCATCAACTTGCACCTCCTATTTTTATAAGCCTGTCTCCTGAGCTCTCAGTTGTCAAATTTCTCATCTCCTTCCATTGCACTTCATCTAAACATCCCCTTCTTCTTTATTGTGTTTCTCATACACGAGAGGACTTTAGCCTTCCATTCTCATGTTTTCAAAGTTGTAATCCACCATCATCTTCTTAAGTTCAGTGCCAAACTCTCTTATAAATGCATCTCTAGGTTTGCACAAGAATTGATATTTTGCTTCTTTAGGGCAGAAGTATGTCAATACTACAAATTAAAGCACATAACTATTTAGTGCCCCTTGCCACCATTTGTCTGCGGCTCTAGTCCAAGTGGAGTCTAAGTTCTCAAGCCTTTCTCGGTGCTCTTTCATCCACTTGAGGCATGTCCATAGCTTCAATTTATGTGTATTGCATAAGCATCCAACCATCGATACACCTACTTAGGTAGTTTACAAAAGAAAACCTCGTACAAAGCATCATACAGATGGTTCTAGACCCACTTCCTCAAATTTTGTCCTCTATAGGTTGGGTGTCTTAGCGTAAATTTATCCTCTACTTGTTCTAGCCAGTGCTTGATGTTCTCAAGGGAGAGTCAGAGCATCATTTTGGTGCACCATTCCATCAACAAAATTCAACACGAGTCTTGACAATGGAACCAAAATATTGTAAAAAATTATGGGCCTTAAGTCATCAGCGTTGTTAAGGGCTTGTCTAGTTGTTCAAGTTAGATCTAGACTTGTTACACCCTAGTGCAAGCCTTGACTAATCCTATAGTGCTCAAGATTTGTCACTCGACTGCACTGACATCACTTCACATAATGTGCAAGCCTTATGCACTCACCCAAAGCACAATAGAGAAAGGACTAGGGTCCGCATTGGGCTAGTTGTGCCATGGTGTAACTCTATCTTCCTAGGCCTTTAGTTATTAGAACAATGATGGTAAGGTCATGGGCTCAAGCCTTTGGTTTCCTTGGCTTAGCATCATTCATGCATTTGAAGGGTTCAATGGGGCACTTAGATGAAGGACTTAGGCATAGGCTTGTGCTTTGGCACAGGTATCATCACGAGCCACAAGGTCTTTCCTATACTTAGAGCATTTTCTATATAGAGTATTGATGTCATCATAAACTACAGAAATGCCATGAATGGGCTAGGCTAAAATCTTGCTAGAACTCAATATTCATAAGATAAGGTTAAATATTGTAACTATTGCAAACATTGAGCAAACCATTCTCATTCTAAGCCTATAACCATATAAACTAGACTAATACTCATTAGATGCAATGCCATTCTACATTAAATAGAGTTCAAATACAAAGTATATATCACTAGAAACTGAGCAGATGCTCATCTTAACGTTGCTATAGGCTTAGAGACTCACAGGGGAGCTTGGGCACTACAATGAGGGGCCTTAGAGCAATCCATGCTAAAACTATAGCTAAATGGTGACTATATCATTCAAAAACAATCCTGCAAAGCTTCACTAGTCCAACTCGCCTCTCCCACTAACTGGATTAAGCTTGGCTTTATAACACTTAGGAGTATCTTGTGCCATAGTGAAAGGAGCACGTCAGGTGTTGAGTTGGTGCTAGGTGAAATCATTCCACCATCTCCACTACCCTTATTCCATCGTGTCATGATTGTCCTATGTGCCCACTTCTCGATGATGCTTGAGTCAGTAGGGAGTTGGTTAGCCACTTGCCAATTAGCACCATAAGAGGACAAAACAACAAGCATACAAAGTGATTGCCTCGTGCCCAAGTGTCTAGCAAATTGGCACGAATCTTATACTTAGATGGATTTGGGGCCTAACAAGTCTTAGTCGGGTTAGTTGTGCGAAGATGTCATTCACTTAATAGCTTTTTATTTAATACATTGTCAGTGGAAACCAATACTTTACTTATTCCTACCACATTTGCACAACATATTTAAAACATAGGTTTACACTTAAGTGCTTCCATATACAAATAGATACTTGTGAATCATTTCTAATCTGATGTTAAAACTATTGCATTACCAAAACACAAAAGTAGACAATCACTTAACAAAACTTGTCCCTCTTCTCATCAACTCCACAATGTGACACATAGGATCCTACAAAATTATCATGAATTAACTAAGTAACATCGGTTCAATATTACAATAGTATAATAGCCTCAATTCTAACTATATCTAAAAACAAAGGCAAGTGGGATTTTATAGAGTTCAAGCACCACCTTGCAGTTAGTATGCATTTTGAAAGGTGTGTAACAATTTTCTATAAGTGGCAGTCATAATTGCCTTACATTGAATGTTTTAGTCCTAACAAAACCCTATATCTGTGCCATAATGTGTTAGATTTGCTCCAAAATTGTTATAACTTATTGTTTCTCTTGATATATTTGCTCTGCCAACCTAGCACGCAATTACCTTTTCTTGTGCTCTATGGTCTGTGCAACCTCCTCCCTGATCCTAGTCCTCCTTATTCCGTGTCGACCAATGTGTCACCATATACACATTTCAACACTAGGTCAATTACTCTGTTGAGTGCTCTCAGTCTTCAGGTACATCTCAGTGACCTCATCCTCGTGTTTCGTTTGACTTTTGTGCACCTTGATGGACTTATCTTGGTATACGATGTCTTCAAAATGCTTGCATACTTTGCAACATGCCATCTTCAAAAGTGTGCAATTTACTACTTAGCTAAAATTATGCACTGACAAGATATATATTGCATCGTCATTACACTGTTTAGTTGAATTGAAATTCACTTAATGTGTTGTTGACTGATATTGTATACTATTGGGGAGACCTAATAATCCTTTTCCCAATCCTTTGCAAGGTCAACTACCCTACTAAATTTTGAAAAAGAAGAGCAATTTCCTAACGATAAGCGTAAAGATTCAAAACACTGATCGACGTTTTCGGAGCACTAGCTCATATGATGAAAGCCAACAAAAAAAACTTTGCTTAAAAACGTTAGCCCCCCAGCTCATATGACCGCCAACAAGAATACGAAGGCCCTAAAATACCTCATCATGCGTATGCTCCTTGTTTAGCACGATTTCTATTCTTTTTATCGAAAGCGTCTATTTCGGGCATCATTTAAAGTTGCAGGGGGAAATGGGGAGAGTGGAGAAAGGAGACGCACCGTAATAATTACACATTATCACGGTTTCTGTCATGGTAATCAGCATAATAATAATAGGAAGGAAAAGCAAGGGGAAAGGATTTATCTCTGTACAGCACAGGCCAATGGCTCGATTGCTCCTGTTCTTTGTTGCGGCCTACGGACTGTGGTGCACTGCAGGTAGGTAAATTTACGTCCTTCAAATTTCATGTTGTGAAAATCGATCCCTTGACCTCCGGATAGTACAGATCCCCCCTCTTTTATCCCCTTGCAGAATCAGCAAAGCTATGTGTGAAAGAGATGAAGGGCGTGGAGTACCGTTCGGTTGCGGGGTTATGTGAGGTGAGTGTTTGAAAGGGTCTCGCGTTCGAATCTCGGGGAAGCGTGGTACTTCAACTCTGACAATTCTTCTTTGTTCGTCATGTGCAGGAACATGTAAGTAAGAATCCGATTGCGCAGGAGATTGATGGGCGTCAAATTACAGAAATATTGCCGTCGGAAGAAGGGCATAAGATTATGGATGTTCTCCTGGACTATGCGGATCCCCAACCCAATAAGGATGCTCATCCCGCCAACTCACCGCCGCATGCTCCGCCATCGCGAAAGCATCTCTAGCATTGAATTTTAAGTGTAATTATACTTCATGTGAGTTTTCATGTACTTTGTTGGACTCGAACCCTGATTTTTTTGTGTGTTTTGTCTCTTGATCTTTCAAGATGCTGAATATTTTGTTTGTTTTGAGTAATAATCTGTTTTGAGCCGGTTTTGTCTTCAGTGGTTGAGTG
This sequence comes from Torreya grandis, assembly GCA_037957365.1. Classification (NCBI taxonomy): domain Eukaryota; kingdom Viridiplantae; phylum Streptophyta; class Pinopsida; order Cupressales; family Taxaceae; genus Torreya; species Torreya grandis. The sequence goes on along the minus strand of JARHVA010002197.1, from coordinate 1,439,553 downwards.
TGAGTTGTGCATACCAATTAAGTTTTGTTATCTATTTTTTATATATCATTATAATTTTTAATATGATAATGAAGTATTTTTTTTAATTATTATTATTTTTTAAATTAAAAAGTGTTTATATTAATTCAATAAAGTATAGTTATTTATATAATAAAGTAGGTGAGAAGGTCACATCCCAATTTCACATCATGTCAAATAATTATAGGAAGAGTACGAACAAAGCTAATAAATGTTGCTAATTAAAAAAGGGCAAATAAAAAACATAATTAAGTTATAGGAAGAGTAGGAACAAAGCTAATAAATGTTGCCAATTAAAAAATGGCAAACAAAAAATATAATTAAGTCGCCACCACAAACATAAAAGTAGGAGAGGATGGAGGTGGAGGTGGAGGTGCAAAGAAAAAACATAATTAAGTCGTCACTGCAAACATAAAAGTAGGAGGGGGTGGAGGTGGGGGGCTATCAGGGTTCCCTTCCCACCCCGTATTTGCTCCCACCCCGTATTTGCAAGTGGCTCCTCAGAATCATGAAAGGGCTCCCAACCACCAATAGTGTCTTCAATTTCATTCTTGTCTTCTCCAACAAACCTCTGTGGAGAAATGGCCAAAGCCAACCTTGGAAACTTGTTTGGCAGAGGAAATGGAGTGTCCCATCCATCAAGTTAGTGTCTGACAGGAGAGGGATCCCTCCGACCACCCATCTGTCGTTGAGTATGAGCCCCCCAGCCATCCTGTTGACCACGAGCATTCAAGCTAGCACCACACTATAAGCTTCTCCTCGGTAGGGACCTTCTGGGACCACGTGGGAACAAGGAGCGCCCTCTCTGGCCTCCGGAGCGTTGCCTCCTCGAACCTTGACCAGATGTCGAAGCCAAACCACGACGAGAAGCAGGGGAGGGAGGCCCCTAACTAACAACACAAGGGGCACCCACCCAATATTCCATCAGTGACTGAAGATGGGAGAGCTCCCTCTAAACTTGATCTATCTGGTCTAGGATCTCCTGCAGGGAAAGCACATTCATCTTCTCAAAACGCTGATAACTGTCCCGTACTAGATATCTCCTAGTAGGTTCAGTAAGTCCACGAACATTCCATGAGTAAACAAACATTTAACAATCATCAAGGTACATGTCATCGCCTCCATCGGCGAAGGGTCCAAAGTGGTTCACATAACACTGTAAAGTGTGAGCTACTTCCCCTAAAAAGAAGGTACGATGCTTGCCCTGAGCAGGTTCCCCTTGGCCAGAGGGTGAGGGACTACATGATCTCATGAGCAAGGGTTTCCTGTCGACCACAATGGTCCTATTTTCATCAACTGACACATAATTTGAAGGGTTGCTAATGGAAGCATGAGAAGCAAATGAAAAGAGACTGCTTGGGGTGTCCCCTTTATATGAGGGAAGAAGTGAACTCATACCTAAGGGGTTCTAATGACAGTGGAAAGTTGTTTTTCGGTAGCAGTTGGTGGGGGTTGCTCAGAGGGAGAAGGGTTGGCGGGCTACAAGGCAATGATGATCGCAGATTGCACTGCTGAGGGGTTCGAATTACTCACTGGCTTGAAAGTGGCCATATGTGGCTTGACATTATTCTTGCTATTACTTTGAGACTTTTTGTTGGTGAGCACCGTTCAACTGTCAGTTGAAGTAGCTGAAGACTTGGGTTGAGAGGCCGGTTGGGTCAAAGGTGTTTTCTCAGAGAACTCTAAAGGGGGGACCATAAGAGGACACCCCTGAATCATATGGTTAGGGGACTGACACTGGAAGTAAGTATTGAGCAAGTTAATGTAGTGAACCTTCTAGGTAAATCTATTAAGCCCTATTTGAATCTCAATGGAGTCCTTGAGGTCCCTTGCTAGGTCAACCTCCACACAGATTCTCTTTTGTGGCCATGCCAAAAAAAACTTGGGTTGTTCATGATAGATAACCCTACCAAGCGTTAGGGCTCGCTGGTCAATGAAACCCCAAAGAGGAAGGGGAAGACCAGAAAATTCCACCCACACCGGTACTTTGAGCTTAGTGTGCTCAGATACTTGAAAATTAGCCGCCCATTGCGAGAAAACAACCAAAGAGTTTCTTATGAACCGTGGGCCATGGCTCAAAATTCTCTTGCAATGTTCAGGGTCACTAAAGAGAAAAAGGGAAAAAACCTGGGCAAGATTTTAAATACCCACCAGTTTAACCCCAACCCAGTCGTTGTGAAGCCACTGCTTGAGCAAGGTCTCAGGGGGGACTCTACCCACAAAATAAGCAACCAGAGAACATGAAGCAAGAAGGTTACATGCTTTATCAAATTCTGGAGTAGCTATAATAACATCAAAGGAGGAAACTAGAGGGAGGGATTCATTACCTCATTGTTAACTTTCGGGGGACAAATTTCCTTGCTCGCTTAGGCGCCATGTATCAATCCTTTAGCCGCCTCTGCATCAATAGATGTAGAGGGGGAGTGTGAGGCCATAAATAAAGGCCGTTGCTCGAAGGGTAGGAAGGCTAAGTCACCTCAAGATTTTAATGCAGACTATCCTACCTGGATCTTCAAGGATCGACAGTATGACATCTAGACAAAGCAAGGCATGCAGAATAATAATATCATACTGAAACCCTAGCAGAGCACTTAATTATAAATTTAAAAATTGTATATATATAACAAAACTAATTTTTTTTAAAATTATTTAATATTTAAAAAATTATTTTATTTTGTTTTTAATGTAAATAATGGTTCCATCTAATTATTATATTTAATCAGAATTACAAAACAACAATTTTATTATATATATTATAATTGTATTAAAATTGATATAAAATTTAATTTACATTAAATTTATAAAAATTGAGTTTTTTTTAATAAAATCATATTTATTAAGGTCTTACTAAATTCTAGATAATTAAATTATACAATCTTCTATCTTGACTAACTTATTAAGAACTTTGTTATTTATTTTTTCACTTATAATTAAATCATTTTTTTAATAATATTTTGTGTATATAAAATTAATTAATAGTTAATATATGTTATTAAAAACACAAAAATCTAGCATTTGATAAATTGTAGAAAGACAAGTATTTATTAAACTAGGAACATGTTTTAGTAAATTATATGTTGTAGAATCAGTAACCATGAATAAGGCTTTAGTTAGGCATATAAATTTTAAATGATTAATTATTAATAATGAGATAAATAAATATTTGAAAATTTTCATAGATTTGGAATTAAAAAATTAAGATTTTTATATATTAAAATTTAAAAGTAAAATAAATTATATGTAATAAGTTGGATTGTAACTTATTAATTGAAAAAATGAATTACATTTATTCATATTATAAGGAATAATAATAATTATATATATATATATATATATATATAAGTTTTTAAATTTGATGGAGAATAAATACTTGTCAATAAAAAATATTATACAATTTAAAATATTTAAAATAATATTATATAATATTTAAATAAAGTTTTTAGAATTTAATATTTATGAAGTTGACAACTATTTAAATTGGAAATGATGTGAAAGTATGATATAGGACGTGTTACAATGATATATATATCAAAATTAAAATTTTATAATGAAAATAAGACTAAATTTTTCCCATCATTCATAATCCACCAATGAACAATGATATAAATATATTTTCGTTAATTTTTATATTTATAAAAAAAAGAATTAAGATTTGTAAACATTAGACTTGTAAGTTTTGAAAAACAATATTTGCATATTATGGGTTGGTTGACTAACAATAATTGCCTAATTTGATTTAAAGTGAAAGTTATGTATCATAATAATTATTTTTAATTTGATTTGGAATCCTCTATGTGGGTTCATTATTCGGAGAATTTGAAGTTTGGTCTCTCATTAGTAAGTGTTTCAACTTACCTGTCTTAAATAATTTAGCTACGAATGCATTATGTGAAGCATAAGATCCAAGTCTTTGAAAGGATAGAATTGATATGTTGAGCATACGATAATTCAGAGGTCTCTTACAAAGCTCAATGATTCATTGATTATTCTAAACTTGTTTTGCAAGTACTTCCCATAAAATTACTAAGGTGTTCGAAGGGCTCACATTTCCCCTAACACCTATTGTTGTAAGCATTAGATGAAAGCTATAGTGTCAAGGTTCAAAACCGTAGTCACTTATCAACTTCATAAATATTAATGAAATTGACACACATACACAAAGACACATAGACACACACACACACACACACACACACTTTTCCCATCAATCATAATCCACCAATGAACAATGACATAAATATGTTTTAATTAGTTTTTATAAAAATAATACACATACACACACACACACACAAATTTTTCCCATCAATCATAATCCACCAATGAACAATGACATAAATATGTTTTAATTAGTTTTTATAAAAATAAGACACACACACATTTTTCCCATCAATCATAATCCACCAATGAACAATGACATAAATATGTTTTAATTAGTTTTTATAAAAATAAGAATTAAGATTTGTAAACATAAGATTTCTAAGTTTTCAAAAATAATGTTTGCACACTATGGGTTGGTTGACTAATAGTAATTGCCTAATTTGACTTAAAGTGAAAGTTATATATCATAATAATTATTTTTAATTTGATTTGGAATCCTTTATGTGGGTTCGTTATTCAGAGAATTTGAAGTTTGGTCTCTCATTAGTAAGTGTTTCAACTTACCTCTCTTAAATAATTTAGTTACAAATGCATTATGTGAAGCATAAGATCCAAGTCTTTGAAAGGATATAATTGATATGTTGAGCATATGATAATTTAGAGGCCTCTTACAAAGCTCAATGATTCATTGATTATTCTAAACCTGTTTTGCAAGTACTTTCCATAAAATTACTAAGGTGTTCTAAGGTGTTCACTAGAGGGGCTCACATTTCCCCTAACACCTATTGTTGCAAGCATCGGATGAAAGCGATAGTGTCAAGGTTCAAAACCATAATCACTTATCTCCTTAGTGTCTCTTAACCCAATTCATCCATGTCACACATACTATGTCATATGAGCTATCATAGAAAAACTAATGTGGTTGTTATATTGTCTTGAAGTCATGCATATTCTGCGACATCACATTTGATAGACCTTTATTAACTTAGATCACAAGATAATGAGTTTTGTTTTAACTGCCAACCTTAAATGTATCAAATGGGTTTGTATTATGGTAGGTGGTTATGAAAATGGTCAACATATATACCAAGCTTAAACTCTTGTTTGTGTATAACTTTTAGTAGGAGATACAATGAGATATGCACTAGGAGACAAAACATGGGAAAAACATAGAATGTATGTGAACAAGATCTATGACATCTATTAGTATATGGACTAGGTTTCAAACATCGAGGCTTAGATATTGTTACTGACATTTTACTTGTATATTGATTCAATGAAATATGCCACCGCATGCAATCCATTTTCTAAGAGTTGTTTGAAAATGAGCTAGGTTGCATGTTTGAATCTCAACATTGAGCAAGGCATGATTGTAAGTGTTAACATCAAATACCAATGTTCTTATTGTCATACAAAATCATCACACAACTAATAAAGTCCACCTTAATTCACTCTAATTAATATTACAAGTGGCCCAAAATTTGGGTTGGTGATTTTTCAAATGTTCAAATGCATAAGGAGTTACTTCTTTATAACATTGAGATAAATTAGTAGGAACACAAAAAGATTGATTTTTGACACACACACACACATACCATTCATGGATAAAAAAATGTTGGAAGTGCACTTCACACTCATGTACAATCTCTACAAGCTATCTTGAAAGCCTCCATGTTGACTATGCAAGCTTATGACATTTCTAATGAATTTTTGTATATTAATTAAATATTTCAATTAAAATGTGTATGTAAGTATTAGTAATTATAAATTCATAAAGAGGATCAAATATTGCATGTCTAAAACCCTAGTTAGTAGCACTCCATTTGATTAATTCACTCCTCATGTTTATTTCTCATCTTCTAATGTGTCATGCTATTTGAACACCAACCATATCAAATCTCAGACACACAATTGTTTGGACACATTAACCACATTAAATATCACATTTTCATTGCACCTTCTATGTCTCATTACTCATTTCCTAAAGTGCATGTCTCATATCAATTTTGAATGTCATTTTTGTTGTGAACCTACGTGTTAGGTAAACTTACTATGAACTACCATAGTGTAATGCCCTTGTGTTCAGTGTTTAAAAGAATATCATAGTTTAAAAGCATGTGTTATAGGAAAACTCATCATTTTTTATTCATTAGGGTTTGTAATCCTCTACATGGATCTCAAATTTTCCCCTTTTCATCTTTGTTATTCCTATGTGCCATTCAAAGGCATGGAATTAAACTTTTATGGGATTCCATTAACTTTATTAGCAAATTACAATGGAAATATTAATAAATTTTCTTCTTAAATTTGGTGCTACACAATGGTAACTCAAAAGTTTCCTTAATATGCAAGGTCACAACAAAAATGAGCCACAGTGAAAAAATTCATTCAAAACTGAATTGTGACATGCACTTTGGGAAATAAGTAGGAAGATGTGATAGATGTAATAAAAATGGGAGATTTGATGTGGTTAACATGTTCAAGCAATGATGTGTCTAATATTTGATGTGACTAACATTCCAAAAGTGTGATACGATGGTGGAAGAGAAACACAAGTGTGCCACCCTAGTAAGATGGTAAAAACCATGTGCGGTTAACCACATAGGAATATTTTTTATTTTTAAATTTGGCATTGGTATATTGATGAAAATATTATTATTGTAGAAGGGGGTTATAAGTAAATAAATAAAGTGCAAAGGATGAAGTCGTCCCTCATGAATGGGGTGTCACAATGAAGGAACAACACCCAAAGCAAGTCAGCCCATGTGAGGTTTCAAGGGACTCCACTCCTTGGGAAATCACACCATTTGGGAAAATCCACTTTAAGGGTATTTATAATGGGCAGTTCGTGGAGAAAGATCATGATCATATTTTATTCAATAAATATTCATATTTGGGCAACAACTTCGATAATGTATTTGAGGATAAAAACCCTCATTTGTGATTAGAATCAAGGAGGAAAACCCTTGAAGTCTATTATGGTAACTTCACTCAGGAGTTACACTTGTGCTTCACTTTGAATATTTGACTATTCTTATTCAAAATATTTGTCTAAGACAAAAATCAAGAATTCAGTATTTGAAATCAAAACTTTTTTATATTTGATTTATTTTTATAAGTTCATAAAAAAATGTTAAAAATATCAATGATATAGTTTCTAGTAAAAGGATTAAGGAAAAACCCAAATTTAAGTATTTCGATCACATAGGGGATATTATAGTGGTATCATTGTTGTTTTCTTGCCAACCTGTGAACCATGGGGTCACTACACAAGAATATTATGGTTAGTTTTGATCAATACAAAACTTTTTCAACATATATTTTAAAAAAATCTCTTTTTCAAACTTTATGGAGTTGAGTGAGTCATGAAATGGAATAGGACACTATGAGGAAGTGTGGTTAGGGAAAACAAAAAAGTCAATATCTGAACCTCAAAACCCCGATGAGGAGCAAAAGAAACTCTACATGCAAGTTGAAGGTAAGGATCCTTGGGTAGTGAAAGATGTTTCATTAACTTATAATGATTGCATTCATCAACAAGATATTGATGAAGTCAAGGCAGAAAGGGCTTCACTTATTGGATGTAAAGAGTTCAAGGTGAAGGAAACTATGCCAAATCTTGCACTATCCTTCAAACTTCTAAAATGTGAACACTTTGATGACAATCCAAGCATTGGACATATGGGTTATTTGATTCAAGTTCATATTTGTTTTGGCATGTGGGATCTAAGTGATCTTTTGAGATAAAAGAAGATCATGTCAATACAACTAGAGGACAATGGGGATGGTAACAAAGCAAAGGGTAAAGATAATTCTCTCTTAGGGATGGAAAGATTTATAGAACCATCTAGTTCAAGCAATAATGTATTGGATTCTACTGAAACACCTTTAATGGATAAAAGGTAGAAGAAAAAGAAGAGAACAAGGCTGTCATCTATTAAGGATGGAGAACCTTTAAAGAAACTCCACTTGCTTGGAACTGTGGAAGAAACGGGTGCAAACATTACAAAATATTATTTTTAGATATATCATCTTTTCTCAAAATTCTACGAATGTGGTATTATTGAGTCAGCATCAACAGATGGACTTGTTAAGGACATGAACCAACTGCATAAGAACATTGTAAGAGGCATGACATGAGTTGGATTGACAATACTATAGAAATTTCCACCATTTCTCCATCAAATATTGGAAGGTAATAAGGAGGTTTATTTTAGTGGGATCTCTTCTCATAAGAGTGTATGGATCCATTCTCTTCAATTCTATAATAGAGCCATCATTTGAGGGGTTGGAATTTGGCTCCTCCTACTTTGTTGTTCCAAAGATTGAATTGGATGATTTGAGAACTATTCTATTCTAGTAGCTACCATTGCATGTGACCATTCTCTCTTATGGACCATCAAAGAATCAATTTACTTGCTTGAAATATATTTACAATAGGTCTCTTGTCAAGTTATGGAAACTGGAAAAAGGCTTCATTATTCAGGGATTGAAAAGTATCATGTCCCATATAAGCCTTGATGGGAAGGCGATGTTCAAAAATTATCAAAGATGACTGACTCAAGTGTTTCAAAGGTTGTTCTTACTAGGAGGACTTAGATTGAAACTGAAATTGAGATCAATTACTTAGGCTTGATAGCTTGTCTGCTGGAGAAGGATCACAATTTTTTTGAGTTTTATGTTTAGATCTCTGATTCGATTTCTTTTATGGGAAACATGCCAGAACAACTCATACATAGGGATGGGTTTCTTGTTTCAAATAATGTCATAACTAGAACATATTCTGAAAAGAATACTATTATAGAGAATGCACAAAAAGAATCATGTTTCCTACAATTTACCTATTGTAGCTTGAAAGATCATTGTAGTTTTGAAATTATGAAAGAGTTTAAGAAATAAAAGCATCAATGAATAATTGATCCATTGGAAAATCTACCTATTGAGGATGCCACCTAAGGAGTAACCATTTTAGAGCATCACAACTTCCAATTTCTTGAGGACAAGAAATTTTGGGAAGGGAGGACTGTAATGTCCCTTTCTAAAAATAAAGAAAGTGCAAAGAATAAAGTCATCCCTCATGAATGGGGTGCCACAATGAAGGAACAACACCCAAAGCAAGTCAACCCATGTGAGCTTTCAAGGGACGTTGCTCCTTGGGAAGTCACACCATTTGGGAAAATCCACTTGAAGGGTATTTATGATGGGAAGTTTGTGGAGAAAGAACATGATCAAATTTTATTCAATAAATATTCATATTTGGGCAGCAGCTCTGATAATGCATTTGAGGACAAAAACCCTCATTTGTAATTAGACTCAAGGACAAAAACCCTTGAAGTCTATTGTGGTAACTTCATTCAGGAGTTACACTTGTGATTCACGTTGATTATTTGACTATTCTTATCTAGAATATTTGTGTAAGATAGAAATCAATAATTCAGTATTTGAAATCAAACATTTAATATATTTGATTGATTTTTATAAGTTCATAAAAAATGGTAAAAATATCAATGAGATAGTTTCCAGTAAATAGAATTAAGGAAAAATCCAAATGTAAGTATTTTGATCCCATTGAGGATATTACAACACTCATACATGAATGTAAAGTATACTTCTAACATATTTTTCTCTCCATGTATAGTGCATATCAATTGATTTTTTTATATTAAAAAAAATCAAACTTTTTTCCCACAAATTTCTTTCAAAGTCATAAGGTGAATTTGAGCATTTGAAAAATTACTAACCCAAAGTTTGGGTCATATATAAGGCTAGCTAGAGGGGAATTAAGGTATACTTTATAGACTATGTGATGATTTTGTATGGTAATAATAAGAATAACAAGGATATTTAATGTAAACACTTACAAACTTGGGTGAAAGGCTCTTCAAAACATAGTCTCTACAAAGACAAGGTGTATATGACTCTACATCTCACACCTCATTAATTAATGTGAAATATGAAAACATTTTATGTTGTTATATTATAGAAATTTTGGGTCTTTTTAGTGAATAAAAAATAAGGGAATAATAAAATTCTACTTTAACTTCTAATAAGGCTCTAAAGCCCTACTTAATTTTATTTTTTGAGGGCATCATTCATATAGGGTGGGTTAAAGATCCATGGGAGGAAGTTTTCATCCCATCCCATGTTTGTATATATGATAATTTTGGATGGGGTATATAGGAAAACAATAAACACCTCCAATACCTTTGCATATGCAACAAAAATTAAAAGGGTAGGAAAACTCTAAGAAAACTAGAAAAAATCACAATTTTACTAATAAAATAAATGAAAAGTGATAGTTTTTTTAATTATATACTCATAATGGTACACATGGATAGAAATGATGAAAGAGGGGGAAACTAATATTAATAAAGAGGATTAAAAATCATAATGAGGGAAAAATGGTGAGTTTTCTTGTAACATGGAATCTTTTAAAACATGGTGTGATTTTAAACATTTAACACATGGGTGTTGCAAAAGTTTCCATAGTGAAGGAAAAATAAGAAAGTTTCCCATAAAAATAGGGGTTGCATAATGTTGACTCACAACAAGTTTCTATAACATTCAAAATTAAAAAAATAAAGTTCAAAATTGAAATTAAATATGCACTTTGTGAAATGAGTAGGAAGATCTGGGAGCTGTAATTAAACTGGGATATTTTATGTGGGTGGCATGTTTAATTAATGAAATGTCTGAATTTCAATGTAACCAGCATTCAAATATCATGACATGATGGTAAATGAGAAATAAAAATGTGGAGTGAGGCAATAAGAAAGGGATGGAAATATTTAGGGTCTTAAGGCCTCTTAAATGGGGATATTTGAGCCGCTTTAGAGAGTTAAAGTTATTAATACTTACATATTTCTATTAAAAATTTGATGTGGTGACACTATTCATAGATGATGTGGTGACACTATTCATAGATGATGTGGTGAAACTATTCATAGATGATGTGGAGACACTATTCATATTGGTGAGGTGTCATGGGCACTTTTCATGATGCCTAGGTGGAATTGGGACAAATTTCATGTGGGGACCTTGATATTGGGTTTGACTTTTGCCAAAAGGAGATCCACTAAGTTTTTGGATGCACATGAACATGGGGAACAACTTTCACTATTCATATTTGTCCATCCATGTTGTACATGTTGAAGGGACCTAGGATAAAGTGGAGCACTTGCAAAAGGTCCTCGTCATGATCTATTATTCCCTTCATGATAAGGGTGGCACATTTCTCTTGAAGATTGAATTTTATCCTTTAGTTTTGTCTTCATTCTTAGTGGAGAATGATTTTTACTTTGTCTTCATTTCCTCTTAGTGGGGAATGGCTTATTCTATTGTCTTTACCCCTTCCAAGTGGAGGAGGGAAAATTTTTGGGCTTCCTTTGTGTTTTCCCTTTCATTCCTTCATGCTTGTAATTCTCTAAATGGATTGATATCCTTTTCATTTGTAGGCTAAGTTGGGAATAAGGCTAGAGTGTTAAGAGTTAAGCTCTGTTGAAAGCTTTGAAGAGCCTCCTTGGTGTTGATGCCAAGTTATGTAATGTGAGGAATAAATTAATAAGAAGATGTGTGATTAATTGAAGAAGTTTTTTGGCTTGTTTCAGCTTGAGAGTTTGTGGATTCATCATTTAATATCTGAGCTCAAGTGTGTGATGCAGACCCTGATTTGTGGATTCATCAAAATTTCAATTAAAATACTAAACCTTCATTAAAAATATCATAAACTCTCTAAGACAATATGAAGGCCTTTAAGAAAGCTTGTAGAGATCATATATGAATGTGAATTGCACTTCCAACATATTTTTATCTATTTTTATAGTGTGTATCAATTAATTAAATATATAGAACAAGATTTTCAAAAATTTCCCACTAATTTCTTCCTAAATTAGAAATAAGTAACTATAAACATTCAAATTTAATCATTAAGTTCTTAATAATGTTTAATATTGACATCATCACCTTACTTGACTTATTTGTCATTTTGTTAACTTGAAATATCTATGAGAGCCTTCACTAATATACTTACTATCTTTCAATTACTAAAAATATCATTTAGACATCCTTATCTTTCTTACAAATTCCTCTCATCCAAATTCTAATGGGCTCTAGCCTTATAGGACAAAACCGCACTAGGTTGAATAATGTCGTAACCCGACCTTGTCCACTAGTGTGGCTTTGTCTCCTATACTCCAATGGTTACTTTTCAAATTTGAGATGTCTCATTTCAAAACTCCCATGCTTTTAGTAAATTTAGTTAATGAAAATATTTTAGATTTGCCACTAAATAAGCACATTAAATGTCACTTAATGCATCACCTAGTAACTTAGAAAAGTCACTTTTTATACAAGCTATTGCACATTAAGAAAAATAGTTGTATTCTTCCCAATTTAAATTATAATTTATTCTAGTAGTCATAGGATAAATCTGAAGTTATTTTATTGTAGGTCAAGGGTATTCATTGTCAAACATTCAATTCAGTTAACTAGTTGCATTTATATAATACAAAAATCAAGATTCACACACTCACTCTAGGAGGGAGAACTACATCACCCTGAGTCCCTTTTGTACTATGTAGGTAACACTTAGATTACATGATATTTTTTGAAGATAACTTAGTTATTTCCCCTTGCCTAATTCCCCCTTTGCATTTATTTTATTTTATTTTATGTGCAAGAACTAGAGATTTAACATTGTAAGTACTTTCGCATGATAAATCAACACCCATAAACTATTAAGAGACCATAATTGAAAAGTGAAAATACCCAAGCAGGAAATTTTACTTGCACAATCAATCCAGATGCAACCACAATAAAGTAGACAAGGCTATAGTGTGCCCATGTCTACCCTAACACTATCCTATACTAGTGTATTTTAAGGTTCTATTTTTAAATGCAACACACTTAATATATCTTCACAGTAAATTATACATTAATGATCTACTTGCATAGTTAGATAAGTCATATTTGAGCTAGGTTTGCATATTTCATTTAAAGTTACTATTTATAACTTATTTTAATTTCTATAATTTACTATATTTTACATTCATATTCTATATATCTTGTAAACTAAATTAAATTCAATTGTTTAGTGTTTATACCATTTATTGTGTTAAATTGAAATAATCATTAAACATTTTAGTGAGCCATAAATGTTTATAAGAACACTATTTGTTATTTGCTTGATTTTTGTCCTATGATTTCATACAAATTTTTTATAAATTCATGACACTAAAAGAAATAACCTTTAGCTTTGGATATAAATCCAACATCATGAGCCAATATTCTTCAACCTTGGATTTTAATCCAACCTGAAGAAGTTATCTTGTCTCCTTGGATAACATCTAACACTGAAGCATTTATTTTAATTTTGCGTTAAAATTTGTTGATCTATATAAAAAATTATTTTGAATTTTATTTTCACTTTATTTTATATTACTTGATGTTTATTTTTAGTAACTATGTTACGATAGTTGTAAAACTACATAGAAAGATAATATTTTAGCTAAGCAGTGACCCATTTTACTAAACCGAGAAGTGGGGAATACTCCCCCACTACCTAGGCCCTAAGTAACGCTATACATAGATTTTAATTTTTCTATACCTCACAGTGTATTGGAAACACACAGGGTCCCTTATTTACACCATATGAAGCTTGTTTAGTTGTTTGATTTATGGTACACCTGAGAGGAGCATATCACCTAAAGAATTTACTCTCAATGTACCTTTGGAGACATGATAGTGGGCTATAAGCACAATTTAACTTCTATATTTAGTGGTCTAGAATATTATGCCAACACTAATATACAAATGAGTAAGTATATTTGAGATCTCACATAATCATTCAAACCCTTGCCTAGATCACCCTTTATACCTCAATTTTTTTTTGTATAATATTCATACTCATTAGTTTTATTGATTCATATTGTACTGTAAGCCACTAAGGCATAATGATAAACTAAGTGGTATTTATTTATCATTTATGGGAATTCTTTTGGTTTCTTATACAATGTTAAATAATGACATTTTTATAAAAATATTAATTCTAATGTTCAAATTCCTTGGTCTAAAAAAGTTGAGATACACATTGATTATGATACTAAAAATAATGAAGAGGAATGTGATGTAAATAATGAACAATAAAATCATATTGATCCATAAGAGCTTAATGGAGTAAATTCAAACCAAGTATAAGAATTATCTAAATGTTGTCAAGGTCTTGAAGAGCACCATCAAGAAGTGAATAAGATCATTATCATAATTTTAACATCAATCTATATTGGCCACATCTCAACCACAATAAATGCATTTTTAGATTGTCAAATCTCCTACTTCCAATGGTGTCACTTCCACTATTTCATCCAATCATATTATACACCTCTAGTTACTTCCATAGAATCACTCCTTGGTTTGGGAACATCACTTGGTTTCCAATAATTATCCATGCATATGCCTAATAAATTTATTTGTTCTCCCCCACATATCTATATAAATACTACACTTGAGCATATAGTTCTCATCTTATAACCTAAGCTGCCCCAATTTGAGCAAATTATTTCTCATACTAACCCCTCCATGGACTCATGTTCCTTTTTATATAACCCTTTGGCACTTTAAATTTCATATCATACATTACCAATTGGTTTTGTGGCTAATAAACCTCCTTTATATGAAGGCAAAGGTGATCTTGCACAACATTTGCATGCATTCCTTGTAGCCTGTCTAGATTATGTAAATAATGACAAATATCTTGCTAAGAAGTATCAAATAATATGTTTTTAGATGGTTTTTTGATCTTCCTCTTTAATCAATAAAGAATTTTGATTTATTTAAAAATCATTTGTTATCCCACTTTTCTATCAATATTAGTGAAAAATTATCATATGCTCAAATTTTAAAACTCAAACAAGGGTCGAATGAAACAATCATTGGATAAGTTCTTAGATATAAGACTATGCTAATAAAAATTAAAAATCAAATAGTTGATAACGAAATCCAAGATATCTTCACTAAAATTTTACTATCTCCACTCCAAGATTCAATTATGTTTAATAGGTTAAAATCTTTTGATGAGTTATGCCATACAATCAAAGAGCGTGAGGTCTAATTACTTACTTTAAACAAGGTCAAATATACTTCAAATGCTCCTTATAATTTAAAAGTTAAGTTTCAAAACAAGCCAAATTATAAGAGCAAACACAATGACAACAAAAAAACTCAGATTATAATTAATGATACAACCAACACAAATGTTTCAATTACAAGCTCCACCAAGGAGGTAATTATCAAAGTTACCATCAACTCCTCATGTATTTTTTAAAAATATACTTTAATTCAATCTCATCTATCTTCAGATGTGCATGATATGTATCATTGCATACGAATGAAGTAAAAAATATAAGTAATGCATGATATGAATCATAGAACCATAGTAACAGAAATGAACATAAACACAATGCTACATGATGTTACATAATTTTAATAGAATGTCACACATAAGTCCCAAAGGCCACATAAAAGGGACACGTGAAAGTCACATAAGCACATAAGATCAAGGGGCATACTCAAATGATATAATGATGTCATACAAGTAAGAACATGTATATGTTGCACACATAATGCCAAGGGCCACACATGATAAGTAATCAAGTCCTAATTTATCATGTAGCAAAGTAAGAATATAAAAATAAGCATAGAGAAAATGAGACTAGTCTACATCAACCATATGTATCAATATCATTATTGTAAAATAATACATTCATGTAATATAATGTTAAATATGAGTGACTAAAAAAACATTTTTATGATTTATAGCTCAACATGGTAGATAAGTTATGAGTAGATATAACCTATTGAAGTGTTCATGAAAAACAAAGAGATGGCCCCAGCTTAGCATGGTTGTTGACTAAAAAGAAGGCAATATCAAAAAACCATGTAATAATATGTCTTGTATCACCCTCACATATCTCATAAAAATTATTGTGTTTTTAAAATTGAATTATCTATTTAACATGAAATAAATACCATATGAAAAAATAAACGAGAAATGTAAGCAAATGCTTGTAGGTTTTGATTTTTATTTTTTTTCAATTTTTTTGGATATATGATTTTTTTTGGAATTATTGAAATATTTTGTATCTTTGAAATATTTGAATTTTTTAATTTTTTTTTGAAGTTAAGAGAGTTTAAATTAATAAGAAGCAAGGATTTAAATTGAATAAATACGAGGAATTTAAAAAATCCACAAGAAGGTGATAAATCATAGTGTGGCAAAAAGGAAGGAAAAAAAACTGCCCTCAATATATTTGTATTTGAATCATAATCATGTAGATAAAAACAATCATGACCCCAATAGAAAATAATCTGTGTTTGCTCATGTAGAATGTAAGAGTAGATATATGTGATCATGTAAGTGTAATTAAATCCACAACATGATAAATATGTAATAGTAAACAAGTGGATTGTCATAAAGAATGAGCATTATGAGTGTTGTAAGGTAGTTGTTTTGGATTGTTCAAATCATTTTAAAAATTCAATAGGGTAAGTTACCAAAGTGAAAATAAAACCAAATGCTAGAATAAATCTTTAAAGTTGGGATAGAAGAATTAATGATGAACTAAAAGTAAAGAATTAACGTGCAAGGAAAATGTATGAGTATCTAATCAAGAGATTCAACCCAATTAGTGGGTTAAGAGGATGTAGGAAGTTGTGTCCAACAAAATATCTCATTAAGAAGATGGAATATATATACCCAATTATACTATATGAAGGATTGATTTCCTATGAAGAAATAAGTTCCAATTGTATATGCCTCTGAATCTGAATTGAAATCATATGTTGTAATATAACCATCTGAATCACTACTCATATAACCATGTAAATCGATATCCTTATATGTAATATGAGAAGATGTAACTATTTTTACCTGTGGTGAAGTAATTTAATTAACATGTGGTGCCTTAGAAGATTAAGACCTCTTTTTATGAGCCACTTTCTACTTAAGATAATGTATTATGCTCTTTGAAACTAACTGATTATGCTCATGTGTAACTGTACCATGCTCATAAAAAGATGAAGAAAATGATTATGTAATATGCTCATGTGTGATTAGATGATGCACACAAATAGGTGGAGAAGTTGATTTTATATTATGTTTTTGAATGTCTACATCATGCTCTTGAATAGTTATGTAGACTATTTCACTACCATGTTACTCAATGTATGTGTTAAACAACTTTTCTATAGGAGGAGTACATATCATTGGTTCTAAAGGATATTTATATTGGATTCCTAGAATTTTTATTACTATGAATATATTTGAAACATTTATTAACTTTAGAAGGTATTGCTCTAATATTTTGTATCTAAGGGTGTCCTAATAAAATATCAAAGACTTGTGTCATTGGTAAAACAAATAATGGAGTGGAAACTGTGAGAGGTCCCAATTGTAAAGATAGTACTATATGCCCAAGTGTATCATGTGTATGACCATCAAATGTTTTGAAAACTCTAGAAATGTTTTATAAATATTTCTTCGTATAACCAAGAGAGTAGATGAGTGCTTTGGTGCATGCATTTTCGCTTGATCCATTATCTATAATAACACTATGTATGAATTTTGTTTCAATATATGCATGAATGAAGAGTGCATGTATATCTAAATCATTATCAACTTCACTATCATCAAATGTAAGTATATGGCATGATGCTTATTTACTTATAATTGTGCCAATGGTGTTATTAAGTTTATTCTCATATGTAGAAGGAGAATACTGATACTTATATGCATAATGTACTTCAAAATTATTCTTGTTGTTTGTTTTTTCATGCTTTGAAAAATTATTTTTGTACATTTAGATCTTTGAATTGTCATTTTCTAGTGGCTCAGCCTCTTAAGTAGGTGTGTGAATATAAATAATGTTTTCATCAATAAGATTTTAAATTTTGTGCTTGAGATTGAAACATACATTTTTGGAATACCCAATACATCTATGATAGTCACAATATGCATTATTATCATATATTTTAGATTGCGGTTTAGACATGACTACTTCTATTGGTGGAGGAAGATAGATTATATTGCTTTCAAATAGATTTTGAAATAATATATGAGGAGGTGATGATAACCTTGAGAGTTGTCTCCTTGGTGGAGTTTGTAATTTAAATTTTTGTGTTGGTTTTGAAATAAAATAAAATTTAATATTAATTTCATTTTTACTTTCATTGGGATTGTCCTTATAATTTGGTTTATTTTAAAAATTGACATTTGAATTATAATGAGAATTTGAAGCATACTTGAGCTTTTTCAAAATAAGTAATTTGACTTCACACTCTTTGACTGTATGGCATAACTCATGAAAATATTTTAACTTATAAAAAATCTTCAAGTGGATGTATAAAAAAATGAATGAGAATATATTAGAGCTAATTATCAATGATTTGATTTGTCATTTTTTCTAACATAATTTTGTATCTTATAACATATTCAATGATTGTTTAATTATACTCTTATTTGAGCTTTACAATTTGAGCATATGATAAATTCTCACCAATGTTGATAGAAAAGTGTGTTTTAGATTAAGGTAAAAGCAGGTTTTGAAGGGACCCCGAAACCCTATAACAAAATCAAAAAAGATAAAGCATTAACAACCACCAGGAACAACAGTCTTGAAACCTACTGAAGAGTAGCATAAAACCAGATTTTATAGAGACCTGAAACCACAAAGATGTTATAAAATAGAACTAAGCAGATCGAGACATTAAAATTCTATAAAATAACGTTGGTTTCTCAGTCCTTTTGATTTGATAGGTACACCATCAGATCCAGCAATAATGACGGCTGTAGCCAAGTCAAAAAAAGGCCGTGCTCCACCACACCCTCAAACCCTAAAAATGCACTGTCCACAGCCCTGGCATCCTTAAATTTGCAGCGCTGCTCATCCCAGTCAGAGATCTAAGGGCCCAAGCTGTAGGAAGGACCATTAGGATCCCTCTCCACTTTTGGCTCCTCAGGCTCCCCTTCTTCTACAACGGCCGTGATCTTTGCACTCACATTGCTCTCAACAGCCATGGCGGCCTCCATGAGCACCCTATGTGGCTCCCCATGGCATTTGATGATGAGATGCTCATAGAACTCGGCCAGATCCTGGCCCGGCTCCCTGCGGCGGCCTCCATGAGCACCTTGTGTGGCTCCCCCGTAGGGGTTTCCCCCATCCGTTCACTATTTCCTTCGCAAACTAGATCGGGATGGCAGTCCAACTCAGGATGGAAATCTAGCCTAGGTTCCATCCGCAATACAAAAATTGAAAGCAAAATAAAGTTCCACACAATAATAGATCTCACATTATAGTAACGTTGCGCAGACGCTCAGGGTTTGGGGGGGCCGCGCAGACGCGAGCCCCCACTCCCCTTTGAAGAATTTATAATAGAAAAGCATGTTAATAACTAATTTTATAAATAATTTAAGACATTTACTTGATTTAAGAGGAGGATCATAAAACTATCTAAGAGCATATTCTTTGAGACTTCTTGGAAAAAGCTTTGTCAATAATTTATTATTATTTGTAGAGTCTAGGTATGTTGCATGGAATATACATAAATTTTTTTTAAGATCACCTTCACATTTATATAAAATAATCTTAGGATCCATAAATCCAACTAGTAATCGATAAGATGTAATTTACGATGTCAAAGTGTTATGTGACAAGGAACATGATTCCATGGATGGGCTAACACGAGAAAAAGTTTGCTCAATTTGAGATAGATTAACTTGTAAGGTAAGAATTATATGATCATTAATATTAATTTTAGAGTATATTGGATGAGTATAAGTAGTATGTGTAGGCATAGGCATGGATACTTGTTGGAAACCAAGTGATGTTCCCAAACCAAGGGATAATGCTATGGAAGTAACTAGAGGTGTAGAAATAGGAATGGATGCAATAGTAGAATTACAAAAATTATAAATAATACCTTGGGGACCTTTATTTTTTTCATTTATATCAACATATAAGAGTAAGTCAACCATTTCTAAATGTTCATGAAAATAATCCATAATTTTGCTTCATCAGTCTCACTAGACATTTGTTGAGTTTTGGGTTCTGAAATGAGGGCCATAATGCACCTTTCAAGTGGATGAAAAATAAAAAATATAAGATACTTTGAAATTATATATTTAATACAATGTATAACATATGATTCCTCTTATTCCTAGTCATTTTAGATTTAACAAAAAATAGTTTTAGTGATCACTACATGATGCAGGAGCATCCTTACTTGTCTTGTGTTTGTTTGCAAATTTTTGGTTTGATTAAGTGTCTAGGGGTCATATATATTTTTAAAGATGTTTGAATGGTTTTATTAGTAATAAAATAAATTTTAAAATATTTTCCAAGTGTTAGAGTTTGTTTATAAATGTTAGATTTTAAAATTGGCATTTTCCCGTCAGTTTCAATAATTTGAATTTTTGAATTTGAGAGGCCAATTTAGGAGTTGTACGAGTATTTGAAGGGAATTTAAAGGTTTGTAATTTTTGGGTTGAGGTGTTTAAGGTACCATGACTTTATAACATGAGTCTTAAGTTATGAATGTGAATAATGTAAACTTGAATGTATGTTCCAATGATTTAACTAACCTCTAGTGACCGTTGGAGGGTCAAAAAATAGTTAAAGTAGTTTTAGTTCATAAAATGTATTGGATATTTTAAAATATCATTAATTAAAGGATGGAAATAGATCAATATCCAATAAAATAATCAAATAATTCCTTATTTTAAGATAAAAACTAATGATAGACCCTATTTTTGTGTATGTGCATTGAATATGATTGTGTAAGATAGAGTACTAGTAAAAGATTCAATAAAGATAAATTTTTTATGTTATTTATGTATCTTTTAAGTTTAATCCATACTTTATGAATGTTATTTATGTATTTCATTTTATTTTTTTCACATTTATTTATGAGAGAGTCAATATAGACCTATAGGTTACAATGAACACACACAATCATACTCAAAACTTTGTAAAAATGAGTAACATAAGTCAAAGGGGGTAAAAATTTATTTTAGAAGATTTTTAAGGTTTTTACATAGGTTATTTAACCATTATAATGTTTTTAAATCTATTTTGGAAAATAAAACCTCAAGATCTCTACTCTCAGGTCTGCATAGATTGGGTTAACCTTGTATTAGGGTTTTGAGAAAAAATCTTGTTTATTAGGAGTTGCCACTAGTGAAAAATATTGAAAATTAGTAAAAAATTAGGTTTTCCACTATTATAAAGGATTATTTCATTTTTTTCTTATTATGGACCGTTATGTATGGATTTATGATGACTATGTCTAAAACAGGGACAAGGAGGCCTAATTAGGCCTAGATAGTGATTGAAAAGTGCATCTAAGAGTGGAGTTAAGACAAAAAATTTCATGTAAAAGAGGAATTAAATAAATGATGTCATAATATAATCTTATAATCTCAATACCAATTAGTATCTATCCATACAATTGTAAAAGGCCAAAAAAAAGGCTACTAATAAGTTAGACCAAAGACAAGAAGCAATCAATGGAGATATAGTTATATTGAAAGGTTGTGTGAGTTATTTGTGAGATAAAATTAGACTTTAATGAGTATGATAATTATCATAATAACCCTAAACATAAAAAATAAACCTTGAAATTTGTGTGGAGTTATGTTGCCTATAAGCCTTTGTCAAGATCTGAGATAGTTGAAACAAGACAATTGTGAGTTGATTGAAGTTTTTATCTACATAATTTGGTATCAAATATTATGATATTGAGAAGATAATAAGAAAATATGGAAGATAGAGGATGTGGAGCAACAATATCTCAAAGAAGGTTACAAGTAGTGGATGCATTGGTAGTTGAGGAGAGAAACTTGCAGGCAAGGTTGCAAGCTATGGAATTGGATCAAAGAAGAGAGATGAATAGAGGAAATGTGAGTGAAGGAGAGGATGAGGTTCCTAAAATAATAATATAAAAAATTAGGATATGAAGGTAGAGTGGAGAAAATATTTATAAGAGTAGTCATTGGAATGACATTAAATCCCAAATTAGAGGTGTCAATGTATGAGGGTAGTATTAATGTTGAAGAGTTGATTGATTGGATCGAAACAATGGATAATTAATTAAATTATGAAGAGGTAAATGAGGGAAAAAAGGTGAAGTTTTAAGTAAAAAGGTTTAAGGTTCATGCATCCTTATGGCAGGATGGAATACAAAATAAATAAAGGAAAAAGAAAAGAAAAGGTCATGAAACAAAATGGTGGCCAAGATGAAAGATAAATTCATGATTAAAAATTATCAGACCAAATTATTTAGGATAATAAAAAATTTGAGACAAAAAGACATGATAGTGAAAGAGTACATAGAGTAATTTTACAAAATAACTATCAAAGTAAGACATATAGAGGAGGATGCAGTAAAGGTTGCCAAACACATAAATAGACTAAAGTTTATTATTCAATATGAGATCAATATTTTGTCACCAAGGATAGTAGAAGAGGACTATAAATATACACTGAAGGTAAAGGAAAAGTATTCTAGAAGGTAAAGTCAAAAAAATAGAGGTAGAGGTAGGAACTACAAAAGTAGAGGCTAGTAATAAGGAAGAGGATAGCCAGGCAATAAAAATCAATGGAAAACTCATAATAAAAAATTTGGTAGAATTTTTGAAAGTAAAATTTAATATAGTAGAGGTGGTTATGGATTCAAAGGTGTAATATCATATGGTAGAGGAAGATAATTTAGTGGGTTTATAGGTAAATACTTCAAATGCAATAAGTTTGTAGGACATAGATCCTATGAGTGTTCATAAGACATTCAAATTGATAGATCTTGGAGTGAAAGTAGGAATCAAGTGGTTCAAAAAGAAGAGGAAAGTTTGGAATCCTTACCAAACTATGTTTAATAACCTAAAAAAAGAGAGAGTTTGTTGATAAAAAGAGTTCTTTTGAATACAAGTCATGAAGAGAAAGAGCCACCACAAAGGAAGACATTGTTCAAAACCATGTGCAAAAGCAAAGATAAATATTTTAAGGTCAGTTGATAATGGTAGTATGAATAATATTATATCTTTCATGATGGTAAATAAGCTATAATTATAAATAAAAGAGCATCAAAATTATTACAAAGTCTCTTGGATTCAAAATAGTCATCAAGTCTTAGTTAGTAAGCAATGCTATGTAGACTTGCAGATTGGTGGGTATAAAGATAGAATTTGTGTGATGTGATTCCTATTGATGTGTGCCATATCATATTTAGTATACCATGGAAGTATGATATAAGAGATATGCATGATGGTAGAGCCAATACTTACACCATTGAGAAGGATGACATCGAGCATACACTAACCCCATTAAAAGATAGTCAAGTATAGAAAGAGGTATAGTCTAGTGTGATGATGTTTGGTGAGAAGGAATATTTTACAAAAAAGATTCAAATGCAACATTGAGGACAAGAGTGTGTTAGCTAAGAAAAAATACCAAGAGGAAGAAGGTGTAGTACAAGTTGTCAAATAAATGAGAGAAGAGGATGCAACAATTGACAAGAATTTTGAAGCGCTAATTGTAGGCAAGAAAGAGATGCTGCATCCAACCAAGCATGATGATTTATTTTCAAAGGATCAATTGTAAATGTTGTTTTTAGACTTGTCTTATCAATTATCCTTGATAAATATCATGGAGTATCTATAAAACTTTTTTAATAAGGTTAGTGTGTTGAGAGAGTTTTCTGTGGAAGATGAGATGACTATCAATTTGACAAGTGGGTAAAATAATGTATTCAGTCAAGTGATGCATGAATAACACATATTAAGGATACAAATGTGAAGAAATAGGTAGTATAAATCCAAATAAAGTAAGAAGCAAATCAAGAGACAACAGATTCAATCATATAAAAGACAACCATGAGAGTGCAAGAGTATGACTTCTTAAAAAATAAGGAGGTTATTATGTTTAACTTATTTGTTTCATGTGAAATTTTATTATATGAACCTAACCAAATATTGAAGGTGATCATCTTGGAGAGTAGTATATATAAGGCTAACCTCAAAGGAGGCAAGGTGGTATTAGTCAAAAAACAAAGAGGTCTATGTTCTATTCATAGACCTTGGGATCCAACAGGATATGAATTTAAACAATGAGAGAGAGAGAGAGAGAGAGAGAGAGAGAGAGAGAGAGAGAGAGAGAGAGAGAGAGAGAGAGAGAGAGAGAGAGAGAGAGAGAGAGAGAGGATAATTTAAATATAATCTCAATTTAACTTTCATGGAAAATTCTTTTTGTTCTTCAGTAGTATGATGCAGGAGCATCCTTGTGTTGTGTTTATTTTCATAATTTTGGTTTGATCAAGTGACTAGGGATCATATAGCTTGTTTATGATGTTTTAAGGGTTTTAGTAGACATAAAATACACTTGATAATCTTTCCAAAGTGTTAGAGTTTTTTTAGAAAGGTTATATTTTAAAATTGGCATTTTCCCACCAATTTCAATAATTTGAAGTTTTGAATTTGAGAGGCCAGTTTAGGAGTTGCAGGGGTATTTAAAGGCACTTTCAAGGTCTATAATTATTGGTAAAAATGATTAACATAAGTGTCAAAGGGGGTAAAAATTTATTTGAGAAGATGTGTAAGGTTTGTCTATATGTTATTTAACTATTAGAGTGTTTTAAAATCCATTTTGGAAAATAAAACTTCAAGATCTTTGTTCTCGGGTTTGGACAAACTGGGTCAACCCTATATTAGGGTTTCATAACAAAATATTGTTTAGTAGGAGTTTTCACTGGTGAAAAACATTGAAAATTAGTGAAAACTTATGTTTTTAATTGTATTAAAGGATTCTTACATTTTTTATAATTATGGATTGTTATGTTAGGATTTGGGATGACTGTGTCTAAAATAGGGATAAGGAGGCCTAATTAGGCCTAGATAGTGATTGAAAAGTGAATCTAGGAGTGGATTTAGGACAATAAATTTCATGGAAAGGATGAATTCAATATAAGGTGTCATAATATAATCTTAGATTCTTAATACCAATCGGTATCTATTCATATAATTGTAAAAGGCCAAAAAAAGGCTACTAATAAGTTAGACCAAAGACAAGAAACAATCAATGGAGACAAAGTTGTATTGAAAGGTTGTGTGAGTTATTTATGAGATCAAATTAGAATTGAATGAGAATGAGAATTATCATAAGAACCTAAATATAATAAACCTCAAAATTTGTGTGCACTTATGTTGCCTATAATCCTTTGTCAAGATTTGAGATAGTTGAAACAAGACAATTGTGAGTTGATTAAAGTTTTCCTCTTCATCATTTGGTATCAGAGCTTAGGATATCTTAGGAAGATAATAATAAAACATATAATCTAGAGGATGTGGAGCAATAATGGTCCAAATAATGTTACAAGTAGTGGATTCATTGGTATTTGAGGTGAGAAACTTACATGCAAGGTTTCAAGCTATGGAATTGGCTCAGAGAAGAGAGATAAATAGAAGAAATGTGAGTAAAAGAGAGGATGAGGTTCCTAAATAAGAAAATACATAATTAGGATAGGAAGGTAGAGTGGAGGAAATATTTATAAGAGCAGTCATTAGAGTGACATTAAATCCAAAATTAGAGGTGCCAATATATGAAGGAAATCACAATGTTGAAGAAATGATTGACTGGATCAAAATAATGGATAAGTACTTTAATTATGAAAAAGTGAATGAGGAAAAGAAGGTGAAGTTTGAAGTGATAAGGTTTAATGGTTTTATAATTAGCTATAGGATCTAATGAATCTAATAGAAAGCATAGACAATAGATAAAATAGTAATAGTAATAAACAATAACTGTATATCTGAGACAATAATAAAAATAAATAAATAACTCAAATATGATGAATTAAATTGATAATTTAATATTAATTTGATGTAGAATACACAAATAACCTTTTCTTATATAGAGCAAGGCATGTAAGATAGGATCAGGGAAGACACACAACACATGTATCTCAACTAATATCTGACTACATAAATAGTGGAGTGTAACTCCACATTAATAAGATAGGTGTTCAACTTGTGTAAATGATCAACACAAATTGATTACTATTTAAGTAATCTTATCCTATCTTACCCTGAATAGTGAAGTGAAGCTCCACTATAATAATATAAGTATCCAAGTTAACTACTAATTAAGCAAGCTTATCCTATCTGATACAAATTTTTAATGAAAATAATAAAATAATTACAATAAGTCATTAGTGCACCAATATAAATAATAAATAAAAGTAAATGCAATAAAGTAAATAAATGCACCAACACCCCCCATAAGTGAAGCTTATGTAGGGATATATATATATATATATATAAGAGTCCCGATAATGGGTAGCCATATTAGTTACTCTGCAAAAATAGATGAGGAAAAGAGAAAACACAAAGAAAAAAAACTCCTCAAAATAAAGGTCTAGGAGAACCCCCTAAATAACTGATGTCCCGTACTCCCAAAAGAGATCACAAGTGAAGATACTTGCTCTCAATGAAAGGTTTGGTAAAAATATCTACAATTTGCTCCTCCATAAGAATATATTGAAGATCAATGATCTCCCCCTAAATCAACTTCTTGATAAAGTGCATATGGATCTCTATGTGTTTGGTTCTCTAATGATGAACCAAATTCTTCAAGATATGGATAGTGCTCTAGTTATTGTAGTAGATGACTGATGGCTTTTGAAACGGAATACCAAGCTCAGTGAGAATATTCTAAAGCCAAATAGCCTCAGTAATGGCATTAACAATGCCACAATACTCACCCTCTATATATGAAAGAGCAATAACATACTTCTTCTTGCTCTACCAACAAATGGGGTCAGATTTGAAGTGAAAACTATAACTAGAAGTGGGCTTATGATCATCATAATCATCAACCCAATCAAAATCTATGTATCCTACCAAGTCTAAACTTGTATCTACTGTATAGTGAATCCCATATCTAATAGTTCCTGAATGTAGTTCAAAATGCGCTTAATAACTCTCCAATAAAGATCATGTGGTGTTTGCATAAAGTGCAAAACCATGCCAACTGCATATGAAATGTCGATCCATGTATGAGTCATATAGATGAGGCTATCTAAAAGCTGGTGATATAATGTGACATCAACTAAGGGAGTGGAACAATGAACCTCAAGTCTAACTCCAGATAAGAAGGGAGTCAGTGTAGGCCTATGATCAACCATGTGAAACTGAGCTAACAAGTCCATGGCATACTTGAGCTGTGAAAGTGTAATCTTGAAAGAAGATTATGCTATTTGAATCCCAAGAAAATAGTGCAATAGGCCCATGTCTATCATAGCAAATTTGTCATGAAGTGCAATATTAACACTAATAATGATGGATGTTATACTCCTTATAATAATGATATCATCAACATAGATCACTAAGTACAATAATGAATCCTCCTACCATAGAATATAGACATTCAGATCTAAGTAACATCTCAAAAACCCATCTAAAAGAAGAAATATGTCTATCTTAGAATACCAATCCTTGGGGGCTTGTTTTAAACTATAGAGAGACTTCTATAAGTGGCACATCAATAAAAAAAATTGAATGAAACACTGTGGTTGCTCCATATATATCTCCTCATGAAGATCCCCATGAAGAAATACACTCTTCACATCCATCTGATGTATATCCCAACCATGAGTTGCACTAATATCTAATATTAATAGAATGGAATTCATCTTAGAAATAGGCACAAAGGTTTCTATATAATCAATGCCTTTCACTTGGAAAAAACCTTTGGCCACTAAGCATACTTTATACTTATCAATATTTCCATCCGTTACAAACTTAGTCCGATATATCCACCTACATCATACTAATTTTCTTCCCTTAGGAAGAGGAACAAGATCCTAAGTGTTTTTATTAATCAATAAGTCATACTCTTCTTCCATTGTTAAATCCCACTCAACTATCCCTATGGCTTCCTGAAAATATTGTGGATCGAAAGCTATGGCAATGTAGGAATGTGAAAGATCATGTTGTGACCATGTTTTCCTTCTATCTAATGGATCCATAACAAGATGTTTTACATCTGCAAAAGTCTATCTATCCCATAAAGGTATTAATGGGTGAGGATATAGAGGAAGAGGAGGAACATGACCTACTAAACCCCACTAGGGAGGTATTACCTCATCATCCCTATGAGTAGATGAAGTAGGAGTATTACCATCACTACTATCTAATTCTTCTAAAGAAGAAGAATGAGAATTGTTAGAAGACAAGTTTGAAGGAATTTATTTAAAGTAAACACTTCTTACTATAACAAGCTCATATGAATCTGGATCAATGAGCCAATATCCCTTAACACCATCAAGATATCCCACAAATATGCAAGTCTAGCTTTGTTGTTTTAAAACATGATGCTTATCAAAAGGTATGTAAGACTATGTTGGACTACTGAAGACTTTGAAATGATACATTGTTGGCTTCCTATTGCACCAAGATTCAATAGGTGTTATCCCCTTTAAAGCTTTATGAGGAACCCTATTCTGTATATATACAACATAATTAATCATTTACACTTACTACTCAAGTACTAATGATTTTACATGAATCATACAACTTTCCATCCCTTTTAAGAATTTGTTCTTCCTCTTTGCTATACCATTCTACTGAGGTGTGTATACAATTGAATGCTGAAGATCAATTCTTTCAAGAGCACAAAATTGTTGAAACTTGTTCACATATTCCCTCCCATTATCTGTATGAAGGATCTTGACATATTTTACAGATTGTTTCTCTATTAGAGCTTTATAATCTATAAATATATCAAATACTTCACTCTTGAGTTTCAAAAAATAAACCCAAGTATAATTGAAATATTTTCAATAAATGTGAGAACATAATGGGTTTTACTAAAAGACAAAGTAGGTAATCGACCTACTAAATCACTATGAACAATTTTGAGGACTTGTGTAGCCATCCAAACCTTCCCTTTCTCAAACTTATCTTTTGGATGTTTTCCTAAGGCATAATCATGAAATACACCTAAAAACTGAATATATGAAAATATTGTAACCATCTCCTATTGACTAAACTACTATAAATAGTGGTAGTTTAGATGACCAAATCTCTCATGCCATAGCTTGCTCACTAAATTAGTGTGTGAGAGCAAAGATGTATAGGAATAATGAGGCACAAAGTGAGAGAATGAATAAAACTAAGTATTACTATCAAATTTTCCCACTAAAACTAAGGCATTATCTTCTAATTTTTTGATTGAAATAGAATCAAGTGTGAACTCAACTTTCCTATCAATATCAAAGTAGGTGATTTGGTAGATAGAGAGAAGGTTAGTTGATAATTCTGGCACATAGAGGACATCCTCAAATACACCACTATCAACATCAACTATTCCTTTTTCTATGACATCTACCTTAGAATCATCACCTATGAGAATATGAGGCAAGGAACTTGATTCTAATCCAAAAAATTATTCTTGATCAGAACCCATATGGTGTGAAGCACCTGAGTCAAGTACCCATGACTTGGGAGAAGTTGTTAGTGAAACTAGTGCTGTATCCTTCCCTTTCCCTAAATTTGAAGGAGTGGAAAAATTCTTTTAATAGGATTAATTGATGTTATTCTTCTTGAGAAGACCCTTAAGTTCATCAATTTCTTTCTTCCAACAATCTTGTTCACTATGAAACCCTTTTTTGCAATAAGGGCAAGGAGTGTCGATCTTTTTCTATGAATCTCATTTCTTATTAGTGGATTTATAATCTCCTTGTGAGGAATATTGTTTCCCTTTATTCTTATCTTTTTGTGACTTATTCTAATTATTCTGCTTCTTTCCACTTAAACTTATATTTGATGCTAATGTGAAAACTTGTTTATGCTGAGGTTAACTTACAATTAGAGCTTGAGATTTGGATGACTTGATTAAACCCATAGCTATTAACTTTTTTTCTTCATCCATTAGAATATCAGAGAATACCTCAGAGGTGGGCATTTGATATGATGTGTCTAATGTGAGACTATGAGTTTAAAAGCTAGAGACAAAGAATGAATATTCAAGACTTAATCTGTGTAGGGCACTAAAAATCAATTGAATACCTTTTTTTATCAATTTTATATTCAAAAATTTGTGCTTTAAATTCTATGATTTTAGTGATGTAGTCTTATATTGTAGCATAATTTTTAAGATCTAAACTAATGAGTTCATTGTCAATTTGGTAACCACAAACCTCATCTATTTTTCTAAACAATGATGCTAATTTATCCCAATCCTCTTTTAGAGTTGTACATTTGTCAAGATGGAAATTCAAATCTAAAGATATGTAAAACTAAATGCATCCAATAAATTTAGTATTTTCAAAGAGAAAGTATTGTAACTCTTTTACATCTATAGGTGGAGTAAGAAGAGTTATTATGTAAGACATATATCCTAGCATCATTAATGTATTTCAAGCATTTTATTTCTCTGTGTTATAGTTATATATTGTTAATAGTGGGAACTCAGGATTCCCCATGATGCAATTGAAAATAAACCATCAAAAAATAGAAATCAAAGTACAAAACATACCACAAAACCCTCCTAAATTACTTAGTTTTATCTCACTTAGCAAATATTTTTTGATACTTTATAATTGAGTGCAATTATAAGGCTAGATTATAATTTTTTTAGTTTATAAAACACTTAATTAGGTCCTCTAGTCTAAAAGTAATATATATATATATATATATATATATATATATATATATATATATATATATATATATATATATATATATATATATTACAATATTTTTTGTAACAATGCATTGTGCTTTAAAAATTATTAACTTTGAAAAAAATGGGACCTCAATACCAGGTCATATGTGAAAGTTATGAGCCTCTGAAGTTATAAAAATGAGGCTGAACAAGAGCTATTGTAGAAAAACTTCAATTATGGAAAAATCTAGATAAATCTGAAAAAAACTAAAAGTACAATGAAGAACACAAAATTTTAAGCTATTTCAAAAAATATTTTGCTCAAAAATACATCCTTGTGTTTAAATGGCAGGCTCCTAAAGTTTCCCTATCAATTTTGCCTATTGATCTGTGAGGCCTACTATTTTTTTTTCCTTGCATAGTCTGTACGGTCCGCATAACTGTACCTAAAAGAGAAAAGAATTGCCTTCTAGGTGATTGTGTCTAAATTGGATAAATTTTATATAGATCTATAGGTCTTGATGCCTTTAAAATATAATCATGAAGTCCATTTTGATTTAAAATGCTTTGATTTTTAGGTACCTTCTGGACATGGATATAGTGCTTCTAAATCAAACCCTTACCAATTTCACCTCTTGTGTCAAATTTGAACAAAATTATAGACAATTTCGATTATCTCAGGCACTCTAAACACAATGGTGAGCTTAAAAATCTTTAATTTGTGTCTGTATACAAAATTAAAAAATTGATCCTATATATAGATTTTTTTAATTGAATATTTAGCAATCTACATATTTAAAATAGCTCTGATACCATGTTAAAATTAGCTACAATATTTAATGAATCTAATAGAAAACATAAATAAGAGATAAAATAGTAATAGTAATAAATAATAACTATGTATCTGAGATAATAATAGAAATAAATAAATAACTTAAATATGATAAATTACTTTGATAATCCAATATTAATCTGATGTAGAATACACAAATAACCATTGCTTATATAAAGTAAGATGTGGAAGATAAAGATTAGGGAACTCACATAACATGTGTAGTTCAATTGATATCTGACTACACGAATAGTGGAGTGCAGCTACACACTAACAAGATAGGTGTCCAACTTGTATAATGATCAACACAAGTTGACTACTATTTAAGCAATCTTATCCTATCTTATCGTGAATAGTAGAGAACTCCACGGTAACAAGATAGGTGTCTAAGTTGACTACTAGCTAAGCAAACTTATCTTATTTGGTGTAAATTATTAATAAACATAATAAACTAATTATAATAAATAATTAATGCACTAATCTAAATAATAAATATAAGTAAATGTAATAAAACAAATAAATGCACAAAGAAATGGTCATGCATCCCTATGGTAGGATGGAATACATGAATAAAGAAGAAGAAAGGGAAAAGAAAAGATAAGGTCATGGAAAAAAATGGTGGCTAAGATGAAAGACAAATTAATGCCTAGAAATTATCAGATTGAAATATTTAGAAGAATGTAAAATTTGAAATAAAAAGACATGAGAGTGAAATAGTACATAGGGGAATTCTAAAAACTAACTATTAGAGTAAGACACATAGAGGAGAATGCAAAAAAATTTGCTAGGTACATTAATGAACTAAAATTTATTATTCAAGATGAGATCAACATTTCATCACCAAGGATAGTAGAAGAGGACTATAACTATGTATTAAAGGTAGAGTAAAAGTTTGATAGAAGGTAAAGTCAACACAATAGAGTTAAAGGTAGGAGCTATAGAGGTGGAGGCTAGTAAGAAGGAAGATGATAGCTAAGGAATAGAAATCAATGGCAAACTCATAATAAGGAAGTTTGGAGTAGTTTTGGAAGTAAAAGTCAATCTAGTAGAGGTGGTTATGGATTCAGAGGTGGAATATCATATGGCATAAGAAGAGGATATAGTGAGTTTATAGGTAAATACTTTAAATACAATAAGTTTGTAAGACATAGATCCTATGAATGTTCAGAAGACATTCAAACTGGTAGGTCTTGGAGTGAAAGTAAGAATCAAATGGTTTAAGAGGAAAAGGAAAGTGTGGAATCCTTACCAAACTATGTTGAATAATTTGAAACAAGAGAGTTTGATGATAAGGAGTGTTCTTTTGAATACAAGCTATGAAGAGAAAGACCCACTACAAAGGAAGACATTGTTCAAGACCATGAACAAAAACAAAAGTAAAAGTTTTAAGGTTATAGTTGATAATGGTGGTACAAATAATCTTGTATCTTATATGATGGTAACTAAGCTAGAATTATAAATAAAAGAGCATCCAAATCCTTACAAAGTATCTTGGATTCAAAACAATCATCAAGTCTTAGTTAGTAAGCAATGATATTTAGACTTACAGATTATTGGGTTTAAAGATAGTATTTTATGTGATGTGATTCTTATTTATGTGTGTCATATCATCCTTAGTAGACTATGGAAGTATGATAGAAGATCTATGCATGATGGTAGAGCCAATACATACACTATTGAGAAGGATGACATCAAGCATAAAATAACCCCATTGAAGGATAGTCAATCATGAAAATAGGTACAAGCTAATGTGATGATGTTTGGTGAGAAGGAATATTTCAAAAAAGGAATCAACTGCAACATTGAATACAAGAGTGTGTTAGCTAAGAATAAGTACTAAGAGGAAGAAGGTGTAGTACAAGTTGTCAAAGAAATGAGAGAAGAGGATACAATAATTGACAAGAATTTTGAAGTGCTAATTGTAGGCAATAAAGAGATACTACATCTAGCCAAGCATGATGAGTTTTAGTCAAAGGAACACTTAGAAATATTGTTTGCAAGCTTTTCTTATCAATTTTTCTTGATAAAGAGCATGGAGTATCTAGAAAACTTTGCTAAGAGGGTTAGTGTGTTGAGAGAGTTTTTCATAAAATGTGAGATGACTAGCAATTTGACAAGTGGGAAAAATAATGTACTCTGTCAAGTGATGCATGAAAAACACATAGTAAGGAAGGATATGAGTGTGAAGAAAGATGCAGTCCATAGCCAAATGAAACAACAAGAAGAAAATCAAGAGAAAACAGATCCAATCATAGAAAGGACAACCATGAGAGTGAAAGAGTATGGATTCTTAAAATATAAGGAGGTTATTATGTTTAACTTGTTTGTTTCATGTGAAATTTTATTGTAGGAACCTAACCAAATATTAAAGGTGATCAACTTGGAGAGTAGTATACAGAAGACTAATCTCAAAGGAGGAGGCAAGGTGGCATTAGTCAAACAATAAGGAGGTCTATGTTCCACTCATAAGCCTTGGGATCTAAGAGGATATGAATTTAAACAACTGGTGTGAACAAGAGATAGAGATGCTAAGGAAAAGGTCAATACAATCTCAATTGAACTTTCATGAAAAGATCATTTTGTTCTTCAGTTGTATGATGTAGGAGCATCTTTACTTGTCTTGTATTTGTTTGCATAATTTTGGTTTGATCAAGTGTCTAGGGGTCATATAACTTGTTTATAATGTTTGAATGGTTTTAATAGTCATAAAATACACTTTATAATATTTTCCAAGTGTTAAGTTTTTTTAGAAAGGTTAGATTTTAAAATTGGCATTTTCCCACCAATTTCAATAATTTGAAGTTTTGAATTTGAGAGGCCAGTTTAGGAGTTGCAAGAGTATTTAAAGGCACCTTCAAGGTCTATATTTATTGGTATGAGGTCTTGAGGGGACTATTCCTTTGTAATTTGAGTCTTAAGTTATGAATGTGAATATTATAAACTTGAATGTATGTTCCAATGACTTACTAGCCTCTAGTGACTGTTGGAGGGTCAAAAAATAGTTAGAGTAGTTTTAGGTCATAAAAATGTATTATATATTTGAAATTATCATTAATTGAAGGCTAAAGATAGATCAATATCCAACAAACTGATCAAAGAATTCCTTATTTTAAGATAAAAACTAATGACAAACCCTATTTTTTTGTGTATGTGCATTGAATATGATTGTGTAAGATAGAATACTTGTAAAATAATCAATAAAGACAATTTTCTTATGTTATTGATGTATTTTTTAAGTTTAATCCATACTATATAAAGGTTTTTTTATGTATTTTATTTGATTATTTTCACATTTATTTATGAGAGAGTCAATACAGACCTATAGGTTACAATGAACAAACACAATCATACTCAGAACTTTGTAAAAATGAGTAACATAAGTGTCAAAGGGGGAAACACTTGATTTAAGATGTGTAATGTTTTTAAAAAGTTTATTTAACCATTAAAGTTTTTTTAAATCTATTTTGTAAAATAAAACCTCAAGATCTTTGCTCTCGAGTCTACACAGACTAGGTTAACCTTGTATTAGGGTTTTGAGACAAAATCTTGTTTATTAGGAGTTGCCACCGGTGAAAAATATTGAAACTTGGTGAAAACTTAGGGTTAAAATTTTTATAAAGGATTATTGAATTTTTTTCTCAGTCCATACTATTATGTATGAATTTCGGATGATTGTGTCTAAAATAGGGATAAGGAGGCCTAATTAGGCTTAGATAGTGATTGAAAAGTGCATCTAGGATTAGAGTTAAGACAAAAAAATTCATTTAAAGGAGGAATTAAATAGATGGTATCATAATATAATCTTAAAATCTCAATACCAATTAGTGTTTTTTCATATAATTGTAAAAGGCTAAAAAATAACTACTAGCAAGTTAGACCAAAGACAAGAAATAGTCAATAGAGACGTAGTTATACTAAAAGTTTGTGTGAGTTAGTTATGAGATAAAATTAGAATTGAATGAGCATGAGGATGATCATAAGAAACCTAAATAGAACAAATAAACCCTAAAATTTTTATGGAGTTATGTTGCCTATAAGTCTTTATCAAGATTTGAGATAGTTGAAATAAGACAAGTGTGAGTTGATTGAATTTTTCCTCTGCATCACTACATTAGAGAATTAAAATGACATTAAATAGTATTGAAAACATTTGAAATATAAAGGAAATGAGGTTTTACCTTGTTTATTATAGCTTCTTCATTAATTTGGCATTGAATCCATGTAAAAACTTAATGAATAACATGCTAATAATTAATACAAGATGTAACAATGAATTGCATAATCCTATATAACATAGAAAAAAACATTCACTCATTGATCCCATTATGAACACAACAAAATAAATTATCAAGCTATAAAGGGTTATCTAGGCAAGGGTTTGAATGATTATGTGGGCTCTCTAGTATACTTGGTCATCCATAGATTAGTGTTGACCCAATATTTTAAATCATTATTTATAGAGGTTAAACTATGGATATAGCCCACTATTTGATATTTGAGAGTACATTGAGAGTAACATTTCTGGGTGATATGCTCCTCTCAGGGGAACCACATATCAAACTACTAAAAGAGGTATTATCAGAGGTTCTTAGTTTAATAGAACATGCTGAGGACAAGGATAGATAAGTTATACTAGTTTGCATAGGAAAGAACAGTGAATTCATAGTTAACAAAATCATAACAGAGATAAATAATGTGTGCTCACAAGGAAAAAGATTAACCCAAGAGTTATTCAGATGTCCAAAAAATTTAGATTACTTTCAAGATAGATTAAAACTTATCATTAAACATGATAACATAAAACAAAGATAAACACAAGAAATTAGGTAGGTAACCATGAACCAGATAGCATATATTGATCTCAGTAAAGGGGTCATCAACTTCTTCATACAAGAGTACATATTTATAGTCATTCTAGGTCCTGGCTCTTCATATTATTTTCTATACGATGGTGCCAAATTGAGAGGACTATTCATTTTCTATCCTTTCACAAGGTAAGATGATAGGATAAAATAAACAAGCCAACAATTACATATATAATGCATAAATATTTAAGGAATATCCTGTGCAGTCTTACTTATCCAATTTTCTTCTCCCAACACTTTCTTAGACTTAAATTGTTGTCTCATCCTAAAATAATGTCACAGGTTTATTTTTATATGCATTAAGGTCAGAAGCTTGAATTTTTTTTTAGACTAGTAAGAGTCATAGTAATTGCTCAAGGTACCATTTTTGGTTTTCACCTTTTATACACTACTTAGCTATCTTTTTAAGTTTTCAACAAAATAGCATACCAACCTACCACCCTTTCAAGTTTTCAATAAGATAGTGTAACTAGGTGGCCACATTTTATGGGTTTTCAATCATCTTGGCCCCACTTGTCTCACTAATCATCTCCAATACAAAAAAAATTGTTCAAAAATTGTATATTTTTATTCAAAATCTTACACAATGCACAATTCTCAACTGGTAGGTAGTGGTATATCTAAGGAATAAGGATGGTCAGTAGGATCCTTAACCCCCATTTGATTAGCTATGCATTACATAATCAATTGTTAGTATTTATAATGTGGCATGTATATAGGAACATTAAGCATTAGAGTCACGTCGCTATAGAATGGAGCCAAGTCAATCTTGAATGTATCCCAGTCTAGTATGACTTATTGGACCATGAAAATCAAGAGGCACATTGGTGCATAACTCCTAATGATTTCCTTCAAGTCCTCATCCTATGTATTAGTTAGGTTTGTCCTTGTATTAGTGACCTTCACTTAGATCTATACACTCAACTAGTCCAAATTTTTTACATGTCTCTCTGGCTATGCCCCTACAAATGCACTATGTCACAAGTCCAAATTTTTTACATGTCAAAATTTGGTCATGCACATTATTTTGAGCATTAAATTATTGATGGAGAGAAAGTTTAATTTCCTCATTTGATATAGTTTAGGGGTGCATGCTCTGTGGGATGTGGCAACTACATTGAAGTCTATGCTAACATTGGATAGGGAATGATCCAATTGCTACTTCTAATCCAAAAGACTACATGTGAGTTGGTGAATTTGAAGGGATGTGATGTCCAACATATCTTGGTACTCCTCTAATAGAGTATTAAAAGTTTAAGGTATTATTTTTCACACTGTAACCTATGTTGCCAAGTGCACACAATTGTTGTGTCTCATACCAATCATTGGAAAGCCATGTTATGAGGGCCATCATCCTAATGTGATCTGACATGACTTATTAACTAAAAAGTTGAGAGGACAAATCTAGACAAGCATCTTAAATTACCTTGGCTGCTTCATGTAGTTGTGCCCTTAATTTTATGTTCTCAACCTTTATTTGATCATGCTCTTATTCCAGGGAGGCCACCTTTTGCATAATGGATTCTTGAAACATTATGGCTCCCTCCAATTATTTCTTCAAGAGAAGATGAGAGAAATCCAAAGATGCCTCCTACCTAATAGGAAGGATTGCCAATGTGCTCATCATCAATGTAGGATCCTGGTGTGGCATGGTGGCTAGGAGAATGGAAAATATGGTGCATTGAGTAGTGACTACTAGAACATCCCAGATCCAAACACCTCCTAGTGGAAATTACAACAACTAAGTTTGTGTCTATGTCATGACTAGTACTTGTGTTATGGCCTTTGATGCTAGCTTATATTATTATGCAACATCCTCAACCATCTTTTTCTTCACCTCTTCTTCCTATATCTTCTTCCATTATTCTTCCTCCCTCTTCTTTTTATGCTCTTCTTCTTGCTTCTTCTTTTCTTCCTCTTCTCTTTTCTTGTTCTTTTCCTCCTTACTCTTTTTTTCCTCTTTTTTCCCCTTTTCCTTCTTGTCTTCCTCTTTCTCTTTCTTCTCCCTCTCATCTTCTTATTCTTTCTACTTATTTTATTGTTCTTCATTCATCCTTTGTTCCTCTTCTTCTTTCTTCCTTTATTCCTATTCTTATGCAATGTGAGCCTATGCTTGGGCTTATACTTATACCTAAACTTGTTGCTGTCATAGGAATTCATCATGTTCCATCTTTCCAGCAGATTATTTTGCCTATTTTTTCACCCATCTTGTTGCATCTTGTTTCCATTTTTCCTCTTCTTCTTTTTCTTTCTTCTTCTCTTCTTGAGCTTATGTTTGTGCAGTGGCTACTACTTGGGATTATTGGGCCATCTCTTGTGCCTTTTTCATATCTTCCTCTACATCCTTAGCCTTTTTGGATGCCTCCACTTCCTTGGCTTATTATGTTGCCTACTGGTTCTTCTCTTCTTCTTTCTTTCTCTTCCTCTCTTTTTTCTTGCACCTGCATTCAAATGCATGAGCAACTTCTTTTCTTGTGGCCTATTATTCTTTGGCTAAGGTCTACTGCATTACACTTTATACAACCTCATATTCCTATAATAATGGTGGGGAGTTCTCAAGGTGTACCTCCAACCTGGGAATTAACTGCTTCCTTATTCCTATGGTGACCAGTCTATGTCATGGTGGTGGTGCAAAAGTCTCTAGGGCAGGTTGTGGTTCTTACTCAGTAGAGGACTGACCAAATGTGTGTTCTTCTAAAGTAGGGGAGACTCTTGTATCCTATCACATTCTAGGCCTATGCATAAGCAATTATGGTGGAATTTTTGGTAGGGGTGTGAAAATGCTATTTAGTGCATATATGGGGGTAGATTAGGGATGCAAGAAGTCCATTCTGCACTAAAGTTATTCCTCCTCATCTTTGACTGTATCCATAATTATAGATGGTGGGAAAGATAGATGTTCCACCCACAAGTTTGATGGTACCTACTTATATATTTTTACCATGCACACCACCTTATAAAAAAATAGCTCCTTTTATTCTTCCTTCTTGTAATAGTCCCCAACCATGTCTGCCAACATGACTTGGTAGACCTCCTGTACATCAATTCCTATTTTCATGAGATCGTAGGACCCAAGAATTTGTGGCACCTTCAGATCATATTTCCATGATGTGCTACATGTTTTGATATTTGGAGGAGATAACACCAAATGAGGGTTTACTTTGCACTTCCCCATCTATTGTTGTGAACTAGATGATAGTTCTGAAGTTTGCACCACAGGGGTGTTTATGCCCAATGGTAGGGATTGTAATAGAGTTGCTTGACTTGATACATGATATTTCTATATATCCACCTTAGCCTATGCCATATCCATTGTGATGAAAAATGAAAGTGGTTTGAAGGGTGAGCATGATAGCTTGTGGATCATAATGAAAACTCCCTTTGGCAATAACATCACATTGACATGTTACTCAAGATACTAGATGACATCTTGTGGGACTTGGGGGTGTGTTATGATGAGATATAAATAATATTATCACCATGATTTGAAATTCCCCTCATGTTTAATGGCTCCCCATTCTTGCGTCTATATGATTTTGTAGAACTACTATGTGAACCAGTAATCTATATATGGATGTACTTCCCTTCGAGAGACTTCCACTATGTGAAGTAAATGAGGAGGATGAAAAATTAATACTAGAAGGTTTGATTTAGTGTATTGAGGCACTTATAAATGTTTTTGAGTAACTCTTTTATAAAATAATCATTCCAATTGAATTACTCACCTTGGTGGACATCTTATACACAATGTCTATAACTCCCTTAGGTATTTTTTTTGTAGATTTATTTGTCTACTAAAAGTGTCTGACAATGCATTGGAATAGAATGTGCATAGGTTCATCTAGGATATCATTGATGAGGATCCCTTAGTTTTGATTCATATACTGGTCCTAGAATTTGAGTAAAATAGGAGGTGTTTTGGTTTTTTAGGCCAACAAGGAATCTTTACCTGTAGGTATGCCCAAAACTCAAGCCATAACCTATGTGTTGATGATGACCATGTCATTTGGCCAAAAGTAGATAGATCCTTCATTATATTATCCAAGTAATACTTGATTGATTTTTCCCATGTCACTAAAGGTTCACATTCAGAGCAGGCACACAACATATGCATTCTAAAATCAAAGGGGAACTACTAGGGCAAGTGGCTATGAAGCATCCAGAGGGTCTGACTAGAAGATCTTTTGTTTGGCTTCATGTAAGTATTGAAAGGGCTATTGATCACTATTTTTTATCTATTGAAGTTACATATCAATGCCCATGGCTTCCTTTTGTGCTTCTAAGAGAGGTTAAATCAATGCCATAATATCCATGGTGGTGTGAGAATATTTTTGATTACTTATGAAATGGAATTGGTTCAAATCTTGATAGCTATAGCTCTAAAAAATGTGTTAG
Organism: Torreya grandis; assembly: GCA_037957365.1. Classification (NCBI taxonomy): domain Eukaryota; kingdom Viridiplantae; phylum Streptophyta; class Pinopsida; order Cupressales; family Taxaceae; genus Torreya; species Torreya grandis. Next base: position 1,398,640 of record JARHVA010002197.1, on the reverse strand, counting down.
GTATGAAATGTAATCATGGAGTTCAAAACTTAGTTTTTATAGATTTCATGCCTTTTGGCTTCTACATCTAGGTCCTACTTAGCTTTCCACTCATCTTGAATGCAATGGTAGATATAATGAATCAATTTCTGATTTGGCCATTAAAACAGTTAGTTGTTGGTACATGTGTGGAGTTATGCTATTATGCCCTTAGGTATTCATACAAGGGGTGCAAGCTAATGATGTTGACTACCTATCAATTTATAGAAGATTTCATCTATCAACCCTTGGATTTTGCATTTATTTTAGGTGGATGACAATTATCTAAAGGATATCTTGTTGATATGATGTTCTAACTTCTTTCTTAAACTTAATATTTTTTAATGACTCCTCATTGACTTATTTGGTTGTACACATGGATTTTACTATGCACTCCTAGTGCACATAATGTTTGGTCTATGTACTTCAAAAATTTCATTACTGAGATCATCTACAAAAAAAACAAAAACAAACACACACAAAAAACTTAACAAACAGGAAAATCCTAATCTACATGGTGCTAATTAGCACCCACTCAATTTGTAGAATGAGATCAATAACTATTGTTGGTAGGGATTAAGTCTACATCCATTTACTTTCCTTGGTAATAGGGTTCCTTTTAAATCTCTTAAAACTACCATTCTTTGCAGTGTTAAGTCATGTATAATGTAAGACCCTTTCCATCTTATTTGCAATTTTCTTGGGAATGCTTTGAAGCAACTATCATACAACAATATTGGTTAATATTTGAAAAATTCTTCATGTCATAGGTTCCTATCATGCCACGATTTATAAATTAATTTATGCACTTCTTGTGTCCATGCTGATCTTTGTCTGAACTCATCCATCCTATTTAGTTCTAAGAATCAACTAGTGAGAGATTCTCGTTCTCCTAAGCACATAACCATAGTAATGCACAGTTAGGTACTAAATAATCTATTGGCATGACTATTTGCAGATGATAGTATAATTAAAATGGTGGAAATTCTATCTCCATTTTATAATTTTTGTGATATGCCCATAAGATCGTAGGAATGTGATCTTCCTAATCATCTTGCGTAACATCATAGATTTTTGTGAACATTTTCCCCAATACCTTATTGGAGGCTTCAGCCTGACCATTCACCTATGGATGATAGGTAGTATTTTTGTGATCATAAATCATGAATTATTCAATCAAGGCCTTGATAATATTATTGAAGAAGTGCAGTATTTTGTCGCTAACTAGTTTGATTGGACATCTGAACCTAGTAATGATATTTTAATATAAGAACTTTGATGGATCCTTTGCACCATATCTAGGTGTGACAATAGTTTCAACCCATTTAGTAAAATAATTTTTCATAGTAATTATGTATCTATCCTTATTGTACTTGCTTGGTAGGTTGATTGGTCTAACAAAATCAATACCCCATTGTTCGAATGACTGCTTTACTATTAGGGGTTGTAACAACATCTCATATTTTTGAAATGGTTTTCCCATTTGTTGGTAGACATCAAAATTTTATGAAAATCTATGAGCACATGGAACAAATTCAGCCACTATAATATGCTCTATAGAATCTTTTTTTCTATAACCTTTCCTACAAAATATCCTCCTACAACACCTTGATGATCTTCTTCTAAGAGTTGAGGGCATTCATGTGTGAGGACAACCTTGCATAGGAATTCATCCTTCCCCAAGTGATATGTAAGTCCATTAATGATAGTATAGGGTAGTGCTCTGGTCATAAATTACATTTTATCCCACTCCTGAAAGTGCATAGGAAAGATTCTTTGCTTGAGGAAGTTAGCAATTGCTTCAAAGTTTTCAAGAATCATAGAGACATAGAAAAGGTGAGTATCATGTGAATATTCTTGTAGTTCCTCTAACTCTTCACCATTTGAAATTTAGTTGAGATTGTTAGGTCCTAAATTATCTTTCCTTGGTTTGACATTTATATGAAATTAAAATTCTTGAAACAACATCAACCAATGTGATATCTGTCCTCTTAGCATTGGTTTATTGTCCAAGTATCGCAGGGCTTGATGGTCCATGAAAACTTCATATAGCATTACCAAAAGGTAATGTTGGAGTTTTTGAAGTAAAAACATAATGGACAACACTTCCCATTCCATGGTTGTATAATTTTTCTATACATCAAATAATTTCTAGTTAGAAATATGGATGGGATGATTTAGTGTACCATTTCCAAGCTATGTAGGTAAAACACTAACTGCAATGCCCAAAGAATCTACATGTACATGAAATGACTTAGTCCAATCAGAGAAAAAAAGTATGGGCACCATGACTAGTCACTGCTTTAGCTCAATAAAAGCTACTTGGCATCCAAATGTCTATACAAACTTAGCATTCTTACATAGTAAGGATTCTAGTGGAGATGATATTATTGTGTAGCCTTTAACGAATTTTTATTAGTATCCTATATGCTCAAGAAAAAAGTGCACTTCATTGGAATTAATTAGTGGTGGCATACTTAGGATTACTATGATTTTAGCTTGATTAACTAAAATTCCATCACTACAAACAAATGGCTAATTAAAACACTAAAAGGTGTGAAAAATAAATATTTTTTTAGATTTAAAGTGATACGTAGGGATAAACATCATTCCAACATCAAACACAACTTAGAAAAATGTTTTTTGAACATGGAGAAGACTACCTAATCATCTAAGTATACTTTCAAAAAATCATAGATAAAATCCTTGAATGCTATGACCACTACATGTGAGAATACTATAGGTGCATTATTTAGGCCAAACAACATGAATTTATATGAAAAAGAACCCCACTCTATTGTATATTTTATTTTGGCTTGATCTTCCTCTTCAATCAAAATCTAATGGTATCAACTAAACCCATTTGTAAAATAATTTAATTCATGTCCTATCATAGACTCCAAAAATTTATTTGTAAATGTTATTGGAAAGGGATCATTTATGCAAGCATCATTCAGAATATGATAGTCCCCATATACTCAGATTTTTCCTATTTTATTTGGTTGAACTAATATTAGACTTACCCAATCATCTTTTTTTACTAGATAGATTATCCCTCCATCCTGCATTCTATCCAATTTTGCCTTTATCTTTAGCTTTATATTGGGATTAAGCTCGTATGGTCTTTTCTCGATCATTCATGTGAACTCCTTCAATTGAATATGCATCTCCCTAAGAGAAGGGTCAAATCCTCATATTATTGAAAATTTTGTGGGAAAAACATCCAGACAATCCTTTAGATGTTGTATAACTTTTGAAATTTTAGTCTTTGTCCAATAGTCACCAACACTTGTGAGCTTTGAAACTTCCTTTGTTATGATGTTATCCATATGATTCTTGAGAGGTTATTGATAAATATTGTGTTTGCCTTTATCCATAAATTCTTGAATCCTCCTCTGTCCTTATTTTGGAATTTGGATGTTGCATAACTTTTCTTCTTCAGTTAGTGATGCATCAATGTCCTTGAGTGGTTTTATAGGTCACTCAAGTTTGAATAAATATTTTAAATATAAATCAAAATTAAAATCAAAATCAAAATCTTTAGTGCCTTTTTTCTCCTCCTGGATTCAATGACATGGTTGTGTCAAAGTTTGTTCTTCCTTCTTAGCAGCTTTATATTTTTAAAGTTCTGAGTTTAGATCTGAGGCTGTGTTTTTTTATGTATTTGATACTATTATGGTACTCAAATATTCCATGTACCCTTGGCATAAAAAGTATTTGATTCTATATATTTTAGTATGAACTAGAGGGTTTTCATCTTAAAAGACAAAAGTTTGTATAAAATCACTTTGTATTTGTGCCCAATACTTAGTCTCTCTCCTATGCTCTTGATGCATGTACCATTCTTTTGGTAGTGGAGCAAGAGTATAATGGAAAATATGTACCCATAACTTTAGTGTGATGCATTCCTCACTCTAATCTTTAACACATTTATGTATATGCATTTCTGGGCACTCTCCTTATTTATAGAATGGCTAATTGGTTCTAATAAACTGTGGAAGTTAAAACCTACCTAACATGAGCTTGTAGGCTTCATCTCACTCTAGTTGATCATTATGGTGCATTGACAACCACATCATAACAACTTCCTTCAAGGCATAGTTTAGAGCATTAACCTGCTAATTTATGGCCAGAAGGTGTATTTGTAGATGCTCAATGATGTCATGAATGTGCTTCATTGCATAATACATAGGTAGTTGATGCTCCTCTAAAAAAACCATCCTAATGAGTCAGAGTTCATGATCACTGTAGGCCCAACTAAGGAGTTGATCATATGAATCACCACTAACAGATGAAGCTACCTCACAGGACAAAGTGCCTTCCTTAGTTGGTTCTATGTAATCCTACATGTGATCATTAGTTTGATACAAGAAATATACTTTTAAGTGAGTGGGAGATTTTATAGTCATAGAGGTGCAGTCATCAATAAAAAAATAATTTACAATTAGATGCATAACTATTGGTTTTGGTCTCCATTGTTTTGATGTGTTCAATTATTTGGTAAGTAGCAACATTACTTGAGGCTTGGCTTGTTAGTATAGAAAGTTGCATTGTGATGTGCAAATTCTCCTCTATATTGAACTTCATCCAACTAGTTTCTTATGAAACATATAGAGAGTCTAGTTCAAAAATAATTATGTACGGCTTATGCAATCTATTGAGAGGAATGACCAAAACCTTATTGCCTTGATGTGGTTCAATATGGTTATGTACTATGTTGATAGTCATCTGACCATCATACACCCATTTTTTTTCCTATGTGCATTGCTACAGTTTTCATATCTATGACCTCAAAGTCTCCTCATAGAGACAAGTCTATGATTTTGATCTCAACATCCTTCAATATGATAATAGGCTCAACTTTTCTGTAGTCATTCAAGTTTAGAGTTACTAGGCTGTATCTAAGAGCTGATTGTCTAATTACTTTCCATGTGGATCTAGGAATCATATTTACTATGCTGCCAAAGATAAAGACAACATTGGGATCTTGTATCCAATAACCTCAATATAAATCCTCACATCAACATCCCATGGGTTCTTCATCTTAACATACCAAACCATTTTTTCTATCTTTTGTTGACCTCACTGTATACATTCCAAAAGATTATGTAATAATTTTTTAATGTTCTATGATATGTCTTCATTACACAGAGTACTGAAAATTTTTAGTAGGTCTATGAATGCAGTGACATCTCTATCTTGTCATATGATGTGCATAGTTTAGACATATATCTATGCATCGATCACTATGGCATCATTAGTAGTATTTTCCTATTGTTGAATATTTTTTTATTAGCTATGTAGCTTTGTTCATCAAACTCTGTATAGCTTTTGCACTTACCATATTTACATTTCAGATAGCTTTGTATTTCCTCTACTTGTCTAAAATAGGGCAATCCTCTGTATCATGTTACTTGGAAACTATGCTGGCTCATCAGGTAATTTATTTAGACATGATTATATTCTCTTCTTATATAACATTGTAGGGGAGGTCACTGATAGTTGTTTCCTCTCCCTCCTTGGTATCCTCCTCTATAACCACCTTGGCCTCTTCCCCTATTTGACTAATATCCCCTTGATATCCTCATTATGGCTACATAAAGTTCCAATACTACTATTGTTGATTATTATCTCCCATACTAAATTGCTATTGTGTAGTTGGAAGGGTCCAATTTGTTTATTGTGGCTATGTTATGGGTGAACTCTGAGATGTTGGATACTAATATTGGGGTGACAAAGGTGTTCAACTCGGTGAAGAAGGGGTCTAACTAACTAGATCATGAGGCTGGTACTATGGTGAAATCATAATCCATCATGGACTCATTTGGGTTAAAAAATTCTTATCAACCTCTGAGCTTGGAATTATTTTCTTCATTAAGGAGATTTGTTCCACTATGATGGAAAACACATTTTTTGGAGATTCCCTCTTTAAGTACCTCTAGAGCTCTACAATTCTTCTCATCATGGGTAGTTGATTTGTAAAAATTATAGTATAGATTCTAAGGAATTTTGATATATTTATGTAGCACATGGCATTATGTAGTGGCATTCCCTACTAATCAAAAAAATTCATATAAAATTAAGTCTTTACTTTAGAATAATCATTTATGTGGTGTCCTTTTCTATAGTATGTGCACCAAAAATTCAATTTAGGATTTTTTGTTTCGTGATGTTGCTCGATATTTTTCATGAAAGCTTGAATTTTATTCTCAAATTTGGATTTAGCTACAAGATTTTCACCATAGTCTTTAATTTATTCAACATGCAGTGTAATAGCTCTGGTATCTACTTTTGTCTCATATTATGTTTGCACAGTGGCAAACCAAATATTGCCTCATAATCCTTCAATAAACCATGCTGCTTTATCTTTATCTATTAAAGTAAACTCTACTTTGTTCATTACATTTAAAAATCTGTGATCATAATTGTAGATAGACTCTCCAAATTTTTGCCTTATTTCTTTCAAATCATATATTATTTGGCTAGTTCATTTATTAATTTTAAATTATATGATGAGCCATTTCTACATGTTTTTTAGGATTGCTACTTAAATATCTCTTTAATATATGAAATCAAGTGATCTCCAAGCTAGAGCCCCTACTAATTCACACTTTTACAAATTTGCATCAGTAAGACCTTTAACTTACAAATTCATTTTGCAAGTTAACAAATACTACTTAAGGTCCATAGAACCATCATAAATGGTCAAATTTAAGAATCCTCTCACCTAATTCATCATATTAACTGGTATAGATGGAGTCTTATGCACAAATATTACTTGAAATCACTGTGTTTTGAGTGCTCTTGCCTTTATACTACTCTATGCACTAGAGGAATTTTCATGCACACTCTAATTATCTTTACTTCCTTCTTATTGTTGTTCAAATTCACCTAATCATATATAATTAAAATCCTTTCTTATGTATTTTTTTTGGATTTATGTTCCCCAATGATCCATGTGCTTTGAAAATAATTTTCCTAACTCTTCTCTTCCTGCTTAAAAACTTCTACTAAGATATATAAGATTGGACTATGGGGATGAGTACACTTTTGGTGAATAATCCTTTCCAATGAATTATTTTTCTACTATGCTTGAGCCTATGATTAGAACAAAACTAAGTTTTATTTCTCTTTGTAATTATTTTTCTTCTATCAATACCTTTTCTTGTAGCTACACACCACTTCTATCCTCTATCTACTCTACTCCTAGACTACTCTCAACTTCCTCTTCACATGTCTCTTCTTCTACTCACTCTTCATCTTCTCATTCTTTCTACCAGCATCCAACATCATCCTATTTCTTCAAATTTTGCTCATCATCTCTTTCACTAATTCTATGCACTTGATCATAATCTACTCTACTATGATTCTTACTTTTATTCATAACTATTAGAGTATTTGTCTATTTATTTCATCTGCTCTACTATCATAGTTATCTTTCTAAATTTAGAGTTTTATTTTGAATCTTATTCCCTTGAATTTATATTCTATATTTAAGCTTAAGATCTAGTCACTCATCTATCCATCATTCACCCTCATGTGCACACATACCCATATGCTCGAGGTGACTACTTCATATTGGCTAGAGTAGGCACCATGGCCTTTTCCACCACTAACATCTTCAATAAGAGAGGTAGTCATAAAAAGTTTTTCTTAATTTTTCAAACAAAATAATCTTGTGTAGATTTGAATGCTATATAGCCTTGTCCTATGAACTCTATAATGTATCCATCTATAATGGTGGCAATCTAATAGTCTATCACTCTTGTCCAATCGGTTTTTAGTTTCACTAACTTGTCTATCTTTTCTTTGGTCTAAGTAATGATTTATTTCACTTTGGGGTGTAAATAGTAGTACTTTAGTCTTGTCAACCAATTAGTTAGTAATTCAGGTAGCACGTACCAAAAAATTTCATATATTTCATCGTATATATGTTCCTAAATGATTTTAATCATAGTGAGGCCTATCCTTTTGGATTCTTCTTCTATGAAGTGCCATATTTTTTGGTTTAACCAGGATTTAATATCTCATTATCCCAATAACCATCTTAACATAGTTCTCCCCAGAAGGAGTGTATCCACACTCACCACACTATTTTTTGTAGAGGTTCTTGGTTTAACAAAACATGCTAAGAATGAGGATAGCTATGTTCTACTAGTTTACATAGGAAAGAGTAGTGAATTCATAGTTAATAAAAGCATAACAAAGACAAATGATGTGCACTCACAAGGAACCAGATTAACCAAAGAGTTATTTAGATGTATAGAACATTCATATTACTTTTAAGATAGATTAAACCTTAAAATTAAACATGATAACACAAAACAAATATAAACACAAAAAATTAGATAGGTAACCATGAACCAAATAACATATATTGATTTCAGTAAAGGGGTCATCAGCTTCTTCATACAAGTGTACATATTAGTCATTTTAGTTCCTGACTCTTCATATTCTTTTCGATACGATGGTGCCAAAATGAGGGGACTATTCATTTTCTATCATTTCACAATTCGAGAGGATAGGACAAAATACACAAGATGATAATTACATATATAATACATAAATATTCAAAGAATATCTTGCTTAATCTTACTTATCTAATTTTCTTCTCCCAACAAGAGGCATTCTTATAGAATAAATAAAGGACTTTAGACATTTCTAATATACCATGTAGTACAAAGAAAATAAACTCTTTTTTTAGTGGTATACAATGGATTGAGTATTGAGGTAGTACCCTTCACACCATAATGTTCATAAAATAGATCACCTCTTAACCCATAATGAGAATCACTAAGTAGTTTTAAAACTTTCCGAACACAATTTTTATAATCAAGTAACAAACAAATAAAATATAAAGAGAAAATAAAATAAAAATATTTTGTATAAAAATAAACAAATTTTAACCCAAGGCTGAAGATAAATGCTTTAATTTTAGATGTTTATCTAAGGTGATAAGAGATTTTATTCAGAGTCAGATTGAATCGAAGGTCGAAGAATATTAAATCATGTTGTTAGATTTATATCCAAGGTCAAAGTTTATTTATTTCAGTGTCAGGAATTTACAAAATAATTTATGAAATTGTAAGACAAAAATTAAACAAATAGTAAGAAATATTGTAAATAAAAAATTACAGGTTCACCAGAATGTTTAATTTTATTTTTAATTTACCAATGAAATGTAATAACCATCAAACTATTAAAAACTGATTTAAATCTATAGAATCTAAATTTAAAATACAAAATCTAAAATGAGTTATAAATAATAACTTTCAGTGAAATATGTAAACCTACTTTAGATCCAATTTATATTAACTGTGTAGGTAGATCTAAAATGCAAAAATGATTGAAAATACTTATGAACTATCAGATCTAAAAACAAGATTATGTGATGTATTTAAATAGGGTCATATTATGGCCTTCTCTATTGACCACTACTACATCTTAGTTAACTATGTGATTATTTTTTAATGTGAGGATCTATAATTATCTATAAAATTTGTTAATGACACATGGGTGAAGATTTAATTCATGAAATACATTCAAAATTAAAACCCTATTTTCTTCACAATAAATTAAATGGAGATAAAATACAAAATAAGAAATCAGGCAAGTGGAATATTAGAGATATCCTAAAGAAATCATATGCTAAGGGAGGGTTGCTTACATAGCTAAAAGGGCCTCAGGCTGATTAATTCTCCCTCACATAGTGAGTGTGTGAATATTGATATTTTATATATTAATTCAATTAGATAGATTAACATGACTTTTTTAACAATGAGTGCCTTTGGCCTTCAATAAAATGACTTCAAACTTAGCCTATGACTATTAGAATAAATCACAATTAAAATTAGAAATATTAATATCATTTTTTTCAATGTGCAGTAGAATTATAAAGTGACTTTTAGATTTATTATTAATGACCTTAGTGTGATTTTATAGAGGAATATTTAGAATATTTTTGTCAACTAACTTTGATAAAAGTGTTAGATGGATAATATGAAAGATATCTAATTTAGAAATCTATTGTTGGATCACAGGGGACAAGGTTGAACTAGTGGATAAGGTCAAGCTATGACCCTATCTACCTAATGTAGTCTTGTCCCAAAAAAATAGACTACAATACTTTGGTTGAGAGGAAATAATAATTAGAATAGGGGTGATTGAATGATGCTTGTAGTTATTTCAAGGTAGTAAATGAAATAGTGAATGATCCTATAAAGATTGTAAGTTAATGGAATGGTGAATAGATGAAGAAGGGTAAGGATGTCACTATTAAACATTTTCAAACACTTAATGATTAAATTTGAGTGTCTATATTTTCTCCCCTCCCCCCATTTATTCTAGTGATCTAATGAAGTTAAATTACTAGATTAAAGGAAATGAAAAACTAGGTGTGTATAAACACTTTATCTTTTGATGCAAATCTTGATTGTGTAATATGCCTCAATGCAAAAACTATATCAATGACATTGTCAATAATTATTATTCATATTTGAAAATTTAAAATCTAAGACTTAAAATTTTAAAAGAGAACAAGGAAAGAATTCACTTGAAAGAGTATGCAATATAATTGCCTTGTAACTTAAAAATGGATAAATGTGTGACCCCATATTGAGATAAATATTGAACCTATGATGAATTGAGAGTGATCAAGTATCAATTTAAAAACTTTTGAAATCCACTCAGTTGGTAATATTTAATGCTACAAATTTCACTAAGTACTCTTGTAAAATAATTGAAAAGGTAGATACACCAAATATGGCTTGTTAAATACCAAATTATGTTATTTAACCATTAGAGTGTTTTAAAATCCATTTTGGAAAATAAAACTTCAAGATCTTTGTTCTCGGGTCTGCAGAAACTGGGTCAACCCTATATTAGGGTTTCATAACAAAATCTTGTTTATTAGGAGTTTTCACTAGTGAAAAACATTGAAAATTAGTGAAAACTTATGATTTTAATTGTATTAAAGGATTCTTACAATTTTTTCTTAGTATGGATTGTTATGTATGGATTTGGGACAACTGTGTCTAAAACAGGGATAAAGAGGCCTAATTAGGCCTAGATAGTGATTGAAAAGTGAATCTAGGAGTGGATTTAGGACAATAAATTTCATGGAAAGGATTAATTCAATATAAGGTGTCATAATATAATCTTATATTCTTAATACCAATCGGTGTCTATTCATATAATTGTAAAAGGCCAAAAAAAGGCTACTAATAAGTTAGACCAAAGACAAGAAACAATCAATGGAGACAAAGTTGTATTGAAAGGTTGTGTGAGTTATTTATGAGATAGAAGTAGAATTGAATGAGAATGAGAATTATCATAGGAACCTAAATATAATAAAGAAACCCTGAAAGTTGTGTGCACTTATGTTGCCTATAATCCTTTGCCAAGATTTGAGATAGTTGAAACAAGACAATTGTGAGTTGATTAAAGTTTTCCTCTTCATCATTTGGTATCAGAACTTAGGATATCTTAGGAAGATAATAATAAAACATAGAATCTAGAGGATGTGGAGCAGTAATATTCCGAATAAGGTTACAAGTAGTGGATGCATTGGTATTTGAGGTGAGAAACTTACATGCAAGGTTTCAAGCTATGGAATTGGCTCAAAGAAGAGAGATAAATAGAAGAAATGTGAGTAAAAGAGAGGATGAGGTTCCTAAGTAAGAAAATACATAATTAGGAGAGGAAGGTAGAGTGGAGGAAATATTTATAAGAGTAGTCATTAGAGTGACATTAAATCCAAAATTAGAGGTGCCAATATATGAAGGCAGCCACAATGTTGAAGAAATGATTGACTGGATCAAAATAATGGATAAGCACTTTAATTATGAAAAGGTGAATGAGGAAAAGAAGGTGAAGTTTGAAGTGATAAGGTTTAATGGTGTTATAATTAGATATATGATCTAATGAATCTAATAGAAAGCATAAACAAGAGATAAAATAGTAATAGTAATAAAAAATAACTGTATATCTGAGACAATAATAGAAATAAATAAATGACTCAAATATGATGAATTAATTTGATAATTTAATATTAATTTGATGTAGAATACACAAATAACTTTTGCTTATATAGAGCAAGGCATGTAAGATAGGATCAGGGAACACACACAACACATGTAGCTCAACTAATATCTGACTACATAAATAGTGGAGTGTAACTCCACATTAATAAGATAGGTGTTCAACTTGTGTAAATGATCAACACAAATTGATTACTAGTTAATCAATCTTATCCTATTTTACCCTGAATAGCGAAGTGAAACTCCACTATAATAATATATGTATCCAAGTTGACTACTAACTAAGCAAGCTTATCCTCTCTGATACAAATTATTAATAAACATAATAAACTAATTACAATAAGTAATTAGTGAAGCAATATAAATAATAAATAAAAGTAAATGCAATAAAGTAAATAAATGCACCAACACCCCCATAAGTGAAGCTTAGGTAGGGCTATATAGATAAGAGTCCTGATAATGTGTAGCCATATTAGGTACTCTGCACAAATAGATGAGGAAAGGAGAAAACATAGAAAAAAACTCCTCAAAATAAAGGTCTAGGAGACCCCCCTGAATAACTAATGTCCCGTACTCCCAAAAGAGATCACAAGTGAAGATACTTGCTCTCAATGAAAGGTTTGGTAAAAATATCTACAATCTGCTCTTCCATAAGACAATATTGAAGATCAATGATCTCCCCCTGAATCAACTTCTTGATAAAGTGCATATGGATATTTATGTGTTTGGTTCTCTAATGATGAACCAAATTCTTCAAGATATGGATAGTGTTCTAGTTATTGTAGTAGATGACTGATGGCTTTTGAAATGGAGTACCAAGCTCAGTAAGAATATTCTAAAGCCAAATAGCCTCAGTAATGGCATTAACAATGCCATGATACTCAACCTCTATATATGAAAGAGCAATAACATACTGCTTCTTGCTCTACCAACAAATGGGGTTAGATTTGAAGTGAAAACTATAACTAAAAGTGGACTTATGATCATCATAATCATCAACCCAATGAAAATCTATCTATCTTACCAAGTCTAAACTTGTATCTACTGTATAGTGAATCCCATATCTGATAGTTCCTGAATGTAGTTAGAAATACACTTAATAACTCTCCAATAAATATCATGTGGTGTCTACATAAAGTGTGAAACCATGCCAACTGCATATGAAATGTCGATCCATGTATAAGTCATATAGATGAGGCTGTCTATAAGATGGTGATATAATGTGACATCAACTAAGGGAGTGGAACAATGAACCTCAAGTCTAACTCCAGATAAGAAGGGAGTCAGTGTAGGCTACTATCAACTATGTGAAACCGAGCTAACAAGTCCATGGCATACTTGAGATGTGAAAGTGTAATCTTGAAAGAAGATTATGCTATCTGAATCCTAAGAAAATAGTGCAATAGGCCCATGTCTATCATAGAATTTTTTTCATGAAGTGCAATCTTAACACTACTAATGATGGATGTTATACTCCTTATAATAATGATATCCTCAACATAGATCACTAAGTACAATAATGAATCCTCCTACCATAAAATATAGACATTCAGATCTAAGTAACATCTCAAAAACCCATCTAAAAGAAGAAATATGTCTATCTTAGAATACCAAGCCTTGGGGGCTTGTTTCAAACTATAGAGAGACTTTTATAAGTGGCACATCAATAAAAAAACCTGAATGAACCCCTGTGGTTGCTCCATATATATCTCCTCATGAATATCCCCATGAAGAAATACACTCTTCACATCCATCTGATGTATAGCCCAACCATGAGTTGCACTAATATCTAATATTAATAGAATGGAGTTCATCTTAGAAATAGGCACAAAGGTTTCTATATAATCAATGCCTATCACTTGGAAAAAACCTTTGGCCACTAAGCATACTTTATAATTATCAATATTTCCATCTGTTACAAACTTAGTCTGATATATACACCTACATCATACTAATTTTCTTCCCTTAGGAAGAGGAACAAGATCCTAAGTGTTTTTATTAATCAATAAGTCATACTCTTCTTCCATCATTAAATCCCACTCAAATGTCCCTATGGCTTCTTGAAAATATTGTGGATTGAAAGCTGTGGCAATGTAGGAATGTGAAAGATCATGTTGTGACCATGTTTTCCTTCTATCTAATGGATCCCTAACAAGAGGGTTTACATCTTCCAAAGTCTATCTAACCCATAAAGGCATTAATGGGTGAGGATATAGAGGAGGAGGAGGAACATGACCTACTAAACCCTACTGGGGAGGTATTACCTCATCATCCCTATGAGTAGATGAAGTAGGAGTATTACCATCACTTCTATCTACTTATTCTAAAGAAGAAGAATGAGAAATGTTAGAAGACAAGTTTGAAGGACTTTCTTTAAAGTAAACACTTCTTACTATAACAAGCTCATATGAATCTGGATTAATGAGCCAATATCCCTTAACACCATCAGGATATCCCACAAATATGCAAGTCTAGCTTTGTTGTTTTAAAACATGATGCTTATCAAAAGGTATGTAAGACTATGTTGGACTACCTAAGACTTTGAAATGATCAATTGTTGGCTTCCTATTGCACCAAGATTCAATAGGTGTTATCCCCTTTAAAGCTTTATGAGGAACCCTATTCTGTATATACACAACATAATTAATCATTTACACCTAGTACTCAAGTATTAAGATTTTACAGGAATCATACAACTTTCCATCCCTTTTAATAATTTGTTCTTCCTCTTTGCTATACCATTCTACTGAGTTGTGTATACAATTGAATGCTAAAGATCAAATCTTTCAAGAGCACAAAATTGTTGAAACTTGTTCACATATTCCCTCCCATTATCTGTATGAAGGATCTTGACATATTTTACAAATTGTTTCTCTGCTAGAGCTTTATAATCTATAAATCTATCAAATACTTCACTCTTGAGTTTCAAAAAATAAACCCAAGTATAACTGGAATAGTCATCAATAAATGTGAGAACATAATGGGTTTTACTAAAAGACAAAGTAGGTAATAGACCTACTAAATCACTATGACAATTTTTAGGATTTGTGTAGCCATCCAAACCTTCCCTTTATCAAACTTATCTTTTGGATGTTTTCCTAAGGCATAATCATGAAATACACCCCCTAAAAACTGAATATATGAAAATATTGTAACTATCTCCTACTGACTAAACTGCTATAAATAGTGGTAGTTTAGATGACCAAATCTCTCATGCCATAGATTGCTCATTGAATTAGTGTGTGAGAGAAAAGATGCATAGGAATAATGAGGCACAAAGTGAGAGAATGAATAAAACTAAGTATTATTATCAAATTTTCCCTCTAAAATTAAGGCATTATCTTCAAATTTATTGATTGAAATAGAATCAAGTGTGAACTCAACTTTCCTATCAATATCAAAGTAGGTGATTTGGTAGATAGAGAGAAGGTTAGTTGATAATTCTGGCACATATAGGACATCCTCAAATACACCACTATCAACATCAACTATACCTTTTTATATGACATCTACCTTAGAATCATCACCTATGAGAATATGAGGCAAGGAACTTGGTTGTAATCCAAAAAATTATTCTTGATCAGAACCCATATGGTGTGAAGCACTTGAGTCAAGTAACCATGACTTGGGATAAGTTGTTAGTGAAACTAGTGCCGTATCCTTCCCTTTCCCTAAATTCGAAGGAGTGGAAGAATTATTTTAATAGGATTAATTAATGTTATTCTTCTTGAGAAGACCCTTAAGTTCATCAATCTCTTTCTTTCAACAATCTTGTTCACTATGAAACCCTTTTTTGCAATAAGGGCAAGGAGTGCCAATCTTTTTCTATGAATCTCATTTTTTATTGGTGGATTTGTAATCTCCTTGTGAGGAATATTTTTGCCCTTTATTCTTATCTTTTTGTGACTTATTCTAATTATTCTACTTTTTTTTACTTAAACTTATATTTGATGCTAATGTGAAAACTTGTTTATGCTGAGGTTAACTTACAGTTAGAGATTGAGATTTGGATGACTTGATTAAACCCATAGCTATTAACTTTTGTTCTTCATCCATTAGAATATCAGAGAATACCTCAAAGGTGGGAATTTGATATGATGTGTCTAATGTGAGACTATGAGTTTAAAAGCTAGAGACAAAGAATGAATATTCAAGACTTAATCTGTGTAGGGCACTAAAAATCAATTGAATACCTTTTTTTTATCAATTTTATATTCAAAAATTTGTGCTTTAAAATCTATGATTTTAGTGATGTAGTCTTATATTGTAGCATAATTTTTAGGATCTAAAATAATGAGTTCATTGTCAATTTGGTAATCACAAACCTCATCTATTTTTCTAAACAATGATGCTAATTTATCTCAATCCTTTTTTAGAGTTGTACATTTGTCAAGATGGAAATTCAAATCTGAAGATATGTAAAACTAAATGCATCCAATAACTTTAGTAGTTTCAAAGAGAAAGTATTGTAACTCTTTTACCTCAATAGGTGGAGTAAGAAGAGTTATTATGTAAGACATATATCCTAGCATCATTAATGTATTTCAAGCATTTTATTTCTCTATGTTATAGTTATATATTTTTAATAGTGGGAACTCAAGATTACCCATGATGCAATTGAAAATAAACCATCACAAAATAGAAATCAAAGTACAAAACATACCACAAAACCCTCCTGAATTACTTAGTTTTATCTCACTTAGCAAATATTTTTTGACACTTTATAATTGAGTGCAATTATAAGGCTAGATTATAAATTTTTTAGTTTATAAAAAACCCAATTAGGTCCTCTAGTCTAAAATATATATATATATATATATATATTATTACAATTTTTTTTTGTAACAATGCATTGTGCTTGAAAAAATATTAACTTTTAAAAAAATTGGGACCTCAATACGAGGTCATATGTGAAAGTTATGAGCCTCTGAAGTTATAAAAATGAGGATGAACAAGATCTATTGTAGAAAAACTTCAATTATGAAAAAATCTAGATAAATATGAAAAAAACTAAAAGTACAATGAAGAACATAAAACTTTAAGTTATTTCAAAAAATATTTTGCTCAAAAATTCATCCTTGTGTTTAAATGACAGGCTCTTAAAGTTGCCCTATCAATTTTTCCTATTGATCTGTGAGGCCTACTAATTTTTTTTCCTTACATAGTCTGGACGGTCCGTATAACTGTACCTGAGAGAGAAAAAAATTGCCTTCTACGTGATTGTGTCCAAATTGGATAAATTTTATATAGATCTATAGGTTTTGATGCCTTTAAAATATAATCATGAAGTCCATTTTGATTTAAAATGCTTTGATTTTTAGGTACCTTCTGGATTTGGATATAGTGCTTCTGAATGAAACCCTTACCAATTTCATCTCTTGTGTCCAATTTGAACAAAATGATAGACAATTTTGATTATCTCAGGCAATCTAAACACAATGGCAAGCTTAAAGATATTTACAAAGCTTTAATTTGTGTTTGTATACAAAATTAAAAGATTGATCCTATATATAGATATTTTTTTATTAGAGATTTAAAATAGCTCTGATACCATGTTAAAATTAGCTACAATATTTAATGAATCTAATAGAAAACATAAATAAGAGATAAAATAGTAATAGTAATAAATAATAACTATGTATCTGAGATAATAATAGAAATAAATAAATAACTTAAATATGATGAATTACTTTGATAATCCAATATTAATCTGATGTAGAATACACAAATAGCCATTGCTTATATAAATTAAGATGTGGAAGATAAAGATTAGGGAACTCACATAACATGTGTAGTTCAATTGATATATGACTACATGAATAGTGGAGTGCAGCTACACACTAACAAGATAGGTGTCCAACTTGTATAATGATCAACACAAGTTGACTACTATTTAAGCAATCTTATCCTATCTTATCGTGAATAGTAGAGAACTCCACGGTAACAAGATAGGTGTCTAAGTTGACTACTAGCTAAGCAAACTTATCTTATTTGGTGTAAATTATTAATAAACATAATAAACTAATTATAATAAATAATTAATGCACTAATCTAAATAATAAATATAAGTAAATGTAATAAAACAAATAAATGCACAAAGAAATGGTCATGCATCCCTATGGTAGGATGGAATACATAAATAAAGAAGAAGAAAGGGAAAAGAAAAGATAAGGTCATGGAAAAAAATGGTGGCTAAGATGAAAGACAAATTAATGCCTAGTAATTATCAGATTGAAATATTTATAAGAATGTAAAATTTGAAATAAAAAGACATGAGAGTGAAATAGTACATAGGGGAATTCTAAAAACTAACTATTAGAGTAAGACACATAGAGGAGAATGCAAAAAAATTTGCTAGGTACATTAATGAACTAAAATTTATTATTCAAGATGAGATCAACATTTCATCACCAAGGATAGTAGAAGAGGACTATAACTATGTATTAAAGGTAGATTAAAATTTTGATAGAAGGTAAAGTCAACACAATAGAGGTAAAGGTAGGAGCTATAGAGGTGGAGGCTAGTAAGAAGGAAGATGATAGCTAAGGAATAGAAATCAATGGCAAACTCATAATAAGGAAGTTTGGAGTAGTTTTGGAAGTAAAAGTCAATATAGTAGAGGTGGTTATGGATTCAGAGGTGGAATATCATATAGCATAAGAAGAGGATATAGTGAGTTTATAGGTAAATACTTTAAATACAATAAGTTTGTAAGACATAGATCCTATGAATGTTCAGAAGACATTCAAACTGGTAGGTCTTGGAGTGAAAGTAAGAATCAAATGGTTTAAGAGGAAAAGGAAAGTGTGGAATCCTTACCAAACTATGTTGAATAATTTGAAACAAGAGAGTTTGATGATAAGGAGTGTTCTTTTGAATACAAGCTATGAAGAGAAAGACCCACCACAAAGGAAGACATTGTTCAAGACCATGAACAAAAACAAAAGTAAAATTTTTAAGGTTATAGTTGATAATGGTGGTACAAATAATCTTGTATCTTATATGATGGTAACTAAGCTAGAATTATAAATAAAAGAGCATCCAAATCCTTACAAAGTATCTTGGATTCAAAACAATCATCAAGTCTTAGTTAGTAAGCAATGCTATTTAGACTTACAGATTATTGGGTTTAAAGATAGTATTTTATGTGATGTGATTCTTATTTATGTGTGTCATATCATCCTTAGTAGACTATGGCAGTATGATAGAAGATCTATGCATGATGGTAGAGCCAATACATACACTATTGAGAAGGATGACATCAAGCATAAAATAACCCCATTGAAGGATAGTCAATCATGAAAATAGGTACAAGCTAATGTGATGATGTTTGGTGAGAAGGAATATTTCAAAAAAGGAATCAACTGCAACATTGAATACAAGAGTGTGTTAGCTAAGAATAAATACTAAGAGGAAGAAGGTGTAGTACAAGTTGTCAAAGAAATGAGAGAAGAGGATACAATAATTGACAAGAATTTTGAAGTGCTAATTGTAGGCAATAAAGAGATACTGCATCTAGCCAAGAATGATGAGTTTTAGTCAAAGGAACACTTAGAAATATTGTTTGCAAGCTTTTCTTATCAATTTTCCTTGATAAAGAGCATGGAGTATCTAGAAAACTTTGCTAAGAGGGTTAGTGTGCTGAGAGAGTTTTTCATAAAATGTGAGATGACTAGCAATTTGAAAAGTGGGAAAAATAATGTACTCTGTCAAGTGATGCATGAACAACACATAGTAAGGAAGGATATGAGTGTGAATAAAGATGCAGTCCATAGCCAAATGAAACAACAAGAAGAAAATCAAGAGAAAACAGATCCAATCATAGAAAGGACAACCATGAGAGTGAAAGAGTATGGATTCTTAAAATATAAGGAGGTTATTATGTTTAAATTGTTTGTTTCATGTGAAAGTTTATTGTAGGAACCTAACCAAATATTAAAGGTGATCAACTTGGAGAGTAGTATACAGAAGACTAATCTCAAAGGAGGAGGCAAGGTGGCATTAGTCAAACAATAAGGAGGTCTATGTTCCACTCATAAGCCTTGGGATCTAAGAGGATATGAATTTAAACAACTGGTGTGAACAAGAGATAGAGATGCTAAGGAAAAGGTCAATACAATCTCAATTGAACTTTCATGAAAAGATCATTTTGTTCTTCAGTTGTATGATGTAGGAGCATCTTTACTTGTCTTGTATTTGTTTGCATAATTTTGGTTTGATCAAGTGTCTAGGGGTCATATAACTTGTTTATAATGTTTGAAGGGTTTTAATAGTCATAAAATACACTTTATAATATTTTCCAAGTGTTAAGTTTTTTTAGAAAGGTTAGATTTTAAAATTGGCATTTTCCCACCAATTTCAATAATTTGAAGTTTTGAATTTGAGAGGCCAGTTTAGGAGTTTCAAGAGTATTTAAAGGCACCTTCAAGGTCTATAGTTATTGGTATGAGGTCTTGAGGGGACTATTCCTTTTTAATTTGAGTCTTAAGTTATGAATGTGAATATTGTAAACTTGAATGTATGTTCCAATGACTTAACTAGCCTCTAGTGACTGTTGGAGGGTCAAAAAATAGTTAGAGTAGTTTTAGGTCATAAAACTATATTATATATTTGAAATTATCATTAATTGAAGGCTAAATATAGATCAATATCCAACAAACTGATCAAATAATTCCTTATTTTAAGATAAAAACTAATGACAAACCCTATTTTTTTGTGTATGTGCATTGAATATGATTGTGTAAGATAGAATACTTGTAAAATAATCAATAAAGACAATTTTATTATGTTATTGATGTATTTTTTAAGTTTAATCTATACTATATAAAGGTTGTTTATGTATTTCATTTGATTATTTTCACATTTATTTATGAGAGAGTCAATACAGACCTATAGGTTACAATGAACAAACACAATCATACTCAGAACTTTGTAAAAATGAGTAACATAAGTGTCAAAGGGGGAAACACTTGATTTAAGATGTGTAATGTTTTTAAAAAGTTTATTTAACCATTAAAGTTTTTTTAAATCTATTTTGTAAAATAAAACCTCAAGATCTTTGCTCTCGAGTCTACACAGACTAGGTTAACCTTGTATTAGGGTTTTGAGACAAAATCTTGTTTAGTAGGAGTTGCCACAGGTGAAAAATATTGAAACTTGGTGAACACTTAGGTTTTAAAATTTTATAAAGGATTATTGAATTTTTTTCTCAGTCCATACTATTATGTATGGATTTGGGATGACTGTGTCTAAAATAGGGATATAGAGGCCTAATTAGGCATAGATAGTGATTGAAAAGTGCATCTAGGAGTAGAGTTAAGACAAAAAATTTCATTTAAAGGAGGAATTAAATAGATGGTATCATAATATAATCTTAAATTTTCAATACCAATTAGTGTTTTTTCATATAATTGTAAAAGGCTAAAAATAACTACTAGCAAGTTAGACAAAAGCCAAGAAATAGTCAATAGAGACATAGTTATACTAAAAGGTTGTGTGAGTTAGTTATGAGATAAAATTAGAATTGAATGAGCATGAGGATGATCATAAGAAACCTAAATAGAACAAATAAAACTTAAAATTTTTATGGAGTTATGTTGCCTATAAGCCTTTATCAAGATTTGAGATAGTTGAAATAAGACAAGTGTGACTTGATTGAATTTTTCCTTTGCATCACTACATTAGAGAATAAAAATGACATTAAACAGTATTGCAAACATTTGAAATATAAAGGAAATGAGGTTTTACCTTGTTTATTATATCCGCTTCGTTAATTTGGCATTGAATCCATGTAAAAACTTAATGAATAACATGCTAATAATTAATACAAGATGTAACAATGAATTGCATAATCCTATATAACATAGAAAAAACATTCACTCATTGATCCCATTATGAACACAAAAAAATAAATTATCAAGCTATAAAGGGTGATCTAGGAAAGGGTTTGAATGATTATGTGGGCTCTCTAGTATACTTGGTCATCCATAGATTAGTGTTGACCCAATATTTTAAATCATTAATTACAGAAGTTAAACTATGCCTATAGCCCATTATTTGATATTTGAGAGTACAATGAGAGTAATGTTTCTGGGTGATATACTCCTCTCAGGGCCATCACAAATCAAACTACTAAAAGAGGTATTAGTAGAGGTTCTTAGTTTAATAGAACATGCTGAGGACAAGGATAGATAAGTTATACTAGTTTGCATAGGAAAGAACAGTGAATTCATAGTTAACAAAAGCATAACAGAGATAAATAATGTGTGCTCACAAGGAAACAGATTAACCCAAGATTTATTTAGATGTGCAAAACATTTAGATTACTTTTAAGATAGATTAAACCTTATCATTAAACATGATAACATAAAACAAAGATAAACACAAGAAACTAGATAGGTAACCATGAACTAGATAACATATATTGATCTCAGTAAAGGGGTCATCAACTTCTTCATACAAGAGTACATATTTATAGTCATACTAGTTTTT
Organism: Torreya grandis; assembly: GCA_037957365.1. Classification (NCBI taxonomy): domain Eukaryota; kingdom Viridiplantae; phylum Streptophyta; class Pinopsida; order Cupressales; family Taxaceae; genus Torreya; species Torreya grandis. The sequence goes on along the minus strand of JARHVA010002197.1, from coordinate 1,376,093 downwards.
GGCTCTTCATATTATTTTCTATACGATGGTGGAAAATTGAGAGGACTATTCATTTTCTATCCTTTCACAAGGTAAGATGATAGGATAAAATAAACAAGCCAACAATTACATATATAATGCATAAATATTCAAGGAATTTCCTGTGCAGTCTTACTTATCCAATTTTCTTCTCCCAACACTTTCTTGGACTTAAATTGTTGTCTCATCCTGAAATAATGTCACAGGTTCATTTTTATATGCATTAAGGTCAGAAGCTTGAAATTTTTTTTAGACTAGTAAGAGTCATAGTAATTGTTTAAGGTACCATTTTTGGTTTTCACCTTTTGTACACTACTTAGCTATCTTTTTAAGTTTTCAATTAAATAGCATACCAACCTACCACCCTTTCAAGTTTTCAATAAGATAGTGTAACTAGGTGGCCACATTTTATGGGTTTTCAATCATCTTGTCCCTACTTGTCTCACTAATAATCTCCAATACAAAAAAAATTATTCAAAAATTGCATATTTTTTTTCAAAATCTTACACAGTGCACAATTCTCAACTAGTAAGTAGTGGTATATCTAAGGATTAATGATGGTCATTAGGATCCTTAACCCCCATTTGATTAGATATGCATTACACAATCACTTGTTAGTGTTTAGAATGTGGCATGTATACAAGAACATTAAGCATTAGAGTAACCTCACTATAGAATGAAGCCAAGTCAATCTTGAATGTATCCCAGTCTAGTATGACTTATTGGACCATGAAAATCAAGAGGCACATTGGTGCATAACTCCTAATGAATTCCTTCAAGTCCTCATCCTATGCAGTAGTTAGGTTTGTCCTTGTATTAGTGACCTTCACTTAGATCTATACACTCAACTAGTCCAAATTTTTTACATGTCTCTTTGCCTATTCCCCTACAAATGCACTGTCACAAGTCCAAATTTTTTACATGTCAGAAGTTGGTCATGCACATTATTTTTAGCATTAAATGATTGATGGAGAGAAAGTTTAATTTCCTCAGTTGATATAGTTTGGGGGTGCATGCTATGTGGGATGTGGCAGCTACATTGAAGTCTATGCTGAAGTTGGATAGGGAAATATCTACTTGCTACTTCTAATCCAAAAGACTACATGTGAGTTGGTGAATTTGAAGGGATGTGATGTCCAACATATCTTGGTACTCCTCCAATAGAGTAAGAAAAGTTGTGGTATTATTTCTCACACTGTAACCTATGTTTCCAAGTGCACACAATTGTTGTGTCACATACCAATCATTGGAAAGCAATGTTATGAGGGCCATCATCCTAATGTGATCTGACATGACTTATTAACTAAAAAATTGAGAGGCCAAATCTAGAAAATCATCTTAAATTACCTTGTTTGCTTCATGTAGTTGTGCCCTTAATTCTATGTTCTCAACCTTTATTTGATCATGCTCTTATTCCAGGGAGGCCACCTTTTGAACAATGGATTCTTGAAACATTATGGCTCCCTCCAATAATTTATTCAATAGAAGATGAGAGACATCCAAAGATGCCTCCTACCTAATAGGAAGAATTGCCAATGTGCTCATCATCATTGTAGGATCCTGGTGTGGCATGGTGGCTAGCAGAAGGGAAAATATGGTGTATCGAGTAGTGACTACTAGAACATCCCAGATCCAAACACCTCCTAGTGGAAGTTACAACAACTAAGTTTGTGTCTATGTCATGACTGGTACTTGTTGTGTTATGGCCTTTAATGCTAGCTTAGATTATTATGTAACATCCTCAACTATCTTTTTCTTCACCTCTTCCTCCTATTTCTTCTTCCATTCTTCTTCCTCCCTCTTCTTTTTATCCTCTTCTTCTTGCTTCTTCTTTTCTTCCTCTTCTATTTCCTTGTTCTCTTCCTCCTTACTCTTTTTTTCCTCTTTTCCTACTTTGCTTCCTCTTTCTCTTTCTTCTCCCTCTCATCTTCTTATTCTTTCTACTTATTTTATTGTTCTTCATTCATCCTTTGTTCCTCTTCTTCTTTCTTCCTTTATTCCTATTCTTATGCAATGTGAGCCTATGCTTGGGCTTATACTTATACCTAAACTTGTTGTTGTCATGGAAATTCATCATGTTCCATCTTTCCAGCAGACTCTTTTTCCTATTTTTTCACCCATCTTGTTGCATCTTGTTTCAATTTTTCCTCTTCTTCTTTTTCTTTTTTGTTTTCTTCTTGAGCTTGTCATTGTGCAGTGGCTACTACTTGGGATTATTGGGCCATCTCTTGTGCCTTTTTTATATCTACCTCTACATCCTTGGCCTTTTTTGATGCCTCCAATTCCTTGGCTTATTATGTTGCCTACTGGTTCTTCTCTTCTTCTTTCTTTCTCTTCCTCTCTTTTTTCTTGCACCTGCATTCAAATGCATGAGCAACTTCTTTTCTTATGGCCTATTATTCTTTAGCTAAGGTCTACTACATTACACTTTATTCAACCTCCTATGACTATAATAATGGTGGGGAGTTCTCAAGGTGTACCTCCAACCTGGGAATCAACTGCTTCCTTATTCCTATGGTGACCAGTCTATGTCATGGTGGTGATGCAAAAGTCTCTTGGGCAGGTTGTGCTTCTTGCTCAGTAGAGGACTGACCAAATTTGTGTTCTTATAAAGTAGGGGAGACTCTTGTCTCCTATCACATTAGAGGCCTATGCATAAGCAATTATGGTGGAATTTTTGGTAGGGGTGTGAAAATGCTATTTAGTGCATATATGGGGGTAGATTAGGGATGCAAGAAGTCCATTCTGCACTAAAGTTACTCCTCCTCATATTTGATTGTATCCATAATTATAGATGGTGGGAAAGATAGATGTTCCAACCACAAGTTTGATGGTACCTACTTATATATTTTTACCATGCACACCACCTTCTAAAAAAATAACTCCTTTTATTCTTCCTTCTTGTAATAGTCCCCAACCATGTCTGCCAACATGACTTGGTAGACCTCTTGTACATCAATTCCTATTTTCATGAGATCGTAGGACCCAAGAATTTATGGCACCTTCAGATCATATTTCCATGATGTGCTACATGTTTTGATATTTGGAGGAGGTAACACCAAATGAGGGTTTACTTTGCACTTCCCCATCTATTGTTGTGAACTAGATGCTAGTTCTGAAGTTTGCACCACAAGAGTGTTTATGCCCAATGGTAGGGATTGTAATAGAGTTGCTTGAATTGATACATGATATTTATATCTAGCCACCTTAGCCTATGCCATATCCATTGTGATGAAAAATGAAAGTGGTTTGAAGGGTGAGCATGATAGCTTGTGGATCATAATGAAATCTCCCTTTGGCAATAACATCACATTGACATGTTACTCAAGATACTAGATGACATCTTGTGGGACTTGGGGGTGTGTTACAATGAGATATAAACACTATTACCACCATGATTTAAACTTCCCCTTATGTGTAAGGGCTCCCCTTTCCTGCATCTATATGATTTTGTATAACTACTATGTAAACCAGTAATCTATATCTGGATGTACTTCCCTTCGAGATACTTCCACTATGTGAAGTAAATGAGGAGGATGAAAAATTAATACTAGAAGGTTTGATTTAGTGTATTTAGGCACTTATCAATGTTTTTGAGTAACTCTTTTATAAAATACTCATTCCAATTGAATTGCTCACCTTGGTGGACATCTTATGCACAATGTCTATAACTCCCTTAGGTATTTTTTTGTAGATTTGTTTGTCTACCAAAAGTGTTTGATAATGCATTAGAATATAATGTGCATAGGTTCATCTAGGATATCATTGATGAGGATCCCTTATTTTTGTTTCATATACTGGTCCTAGACTTCTAGTAAAATAGGAGGTGTTTTGGTTTTGTAGGCCAACAAGGAATTTTTACATGCAGGCATGCCCAAAACTTAGGCCATAACCTATGTGTTGATGATGACCATGTCATTTGTCCAATAATATATAGATCCTTCATTGTATTGTCCAAGTAATACTTGAATGATTTTTCCCATGCCACCAAAGGTTCACATTCAGAGTAGGCACACAACATATGCATTCTAAAATCTAAGGGGAACTACGAGGGCAAGTGGCTATGAAGCATCCATAGGGTCTGGCCAGAAGATCTTTTATTTGGCTTCATGTAAGTATTGAAAGGGATATTGATCACTATATTTTATCTATTGAAGTTAAATATCAATGCCCATGGCTTTGTTTTGTGCTTCTGAGAGAGGTTGAATCAATGACATAATATCCATGGTGGTGTGAGAATATTTTTGATTACTTTTGAATGCTTTATGAAATGGAATTGGTTCAAATCTTGATAGCTATAGCTCTCAAAAATGTGTTAAGTATGAAATGTAATCATGGAGTTCAAAACTTAGTTTTTATAGATTTCATGCCTTTTGGCTTCTACATCGAGGCCCTACTTGGCTTTCCACTCATCTTGAATGCAATGGTAGATATAATGAATCAATTTATGATCTGGCCATTAAATCAGCTAGTTGTTGGTACATGTGTGGAGTTATGCTATTACAACCTTAGGTATTCATACAAAAATTTATGGAAGATTGCATCTATCAACTCTTGGATTTTGCATTTTTTTTAGGTGGATGACCATTATCTAAAGGATATCTTGTTGATATGACATTCTAACTTCTTTCTTAAACTTAATATTTTTCAATCGCTCCTCATTGACTTATTTGGTTGTACACATGGATTTTCCTATGCACTCATAGTACACATAATGCTTGGTCTATGTACTTAAGAAATTTCATTACTGAGATCATCTACCAAAAAAAAAAAAAAACTAACAAACACACACACACAAAAAAACTTAACAAACAGGAAAATCCTAATCTACATGGTGCTACTTAGCACCCACTCAATTTGTAGAATGAGATCAATAGCTATTGTTGGTAGGGATTAATCATACATCCATTTACTTTCTCTGGTAATAGGGTTCCTTTTAAATCTCTTAAAACTACCATTATTTGCTGCATTAAGTCATGTATAATGTAAGACCCTTTCCATCTTATTTGCAATTTTCTTGGGAATACTCTGAACCAACTATCATACAACAATACTGGTTAATATTTGAAAAATTATTTATGTCATAGGTTCCTATCATGCCGTGATTTATAAATTTATTTATGCACTTCTTGTGTTAGTGCTAATCTTTGTCTGAACTCATCCATCCTATTTAGTTCTAAGAATCGACTAGTGAGAGATTCTTGTTCTCCTAAGCACATAACCATAACAATGCACATGTTAGGTACTAAATACTCTATTGGCATGACTATTTTTAGACCATAGTATAATTTAAAATGGTGTAAATCATATATCCATTTTATAATTTTTGTGATATGCCCATAAGATCGTAGGAATGTGATCTTCCTAATCATCCTGCATAACATCATAGATTTTTGTGAACATTTTCCCCAGTACCTTATTGGAGGCTTCAGCTTGACCATTCACCTATGGATGATAGGTAGTATTTTTGTGATCATAAATCATGAATTATTCAATCAAGGCCTTGATAATATTATTGAAGAAGTGCATGCTTTTGTCGCTAACTAGTTTGATTGGACATCTGAACCTAGAAATGATATTTTAATATAAGAACTTTGATGGATCCTTTGCACCATATCTAGGTGTGACAATATTTTCAACCCATTTAGTAAAATAATTTTTCATATTGATTATGTATCTATCCTTATTGTACTTGCTTGGTAGGTTGATTGGTCCAACAAAATCAATACCCCTTATTCGAATGACTGCTCTACTAGTAGGGGTTGTAACAACATCTCATATTTTTGAAATGGTTTTCCCATTTATTGGAAGACATCACAATGTTATGAAACTCTATGAGCACATGGAACAAATTCAGCCACTATAATATGCTCTATAGAATCTTTTTTTCTATAGCCTTTCCTACGAAATATCCTCCTAAAACACCTTGGCGATCTTATTATAAGAGTTGAGGGCATTCATGTTTGAGGACAACCTCGCATAGGACTTCATCCTTCCCCATGTGATATAGAATTCCATTAATGATAGTATAGGGTAGTGCTCTGGTCATAAATTACTTTTTATCCCACTCTTGAAAATGCATAGGAAAGATTCTTTGCTTGAGGAAGTCAGCAATTGCTTCAAAGTTTTCAAGAATCATAGAGACATAGAAAACGTGAGTATCAGGTGAATATTATTGTAGTTCCTCTCACTCTTCACCATTTGGAATTTAGTTGAGATGGGTAGGTCCTACATTATCTTTACTTGGTTTGACATTTATACGAAATTAAAATTCTTGAAACAACATCAACCAATGTGATATCTATCCTCTTAGCATTGGTTTGTTGTCCAAGTATCGTAGGGCTTGATGGTCCATGAAAAATTCATATAGCATTACCAAAAGGTAATGTTGGAATTTTTGAAGTACGAACATAATGGCCAACACTTCCCATTCCATGGTTGTATAATTTTTCTATACATCAAATAATTTCTAGTTAGCAATATGGATGGGATGATCTAGTGTACCATTTCCAAGCTATGCAAGTAAAACACTAACTACAATGCCCAAAGAATCTACATGTACATGAAATGACTTAGTCCAGTTAGAGAAAAAAAGTATGGGCACCATGACTAGTCACTACTTTAGCTCAATAAAAGCTGCTTGGCATCTAGATGTCTATACAAACTTAGCATTCTTACATAGTAAGGATTCCAGTGGAGATGATATTATTGTGTAGCCTTTAATGAATTTTTAGTAGTATCCTATATGCTCAAGAAAAGAGTACACTTCATTGGAATTAATTAGTGGTGGCATACTTAGGATCACTATGATTTTAGCTTGATTAACTAAAATTCCATCACTACAAAAAAATGGATAATTAAAACACTAAAAGGTGTGAAAAATAAATATTTTTTAAGATTTAAAGTGATACTCAGGGATCAACATCATTCCAACATCAAACACAACTTATAAAAATGTTGTTTGAACATGGAGAAGACTACATAATCATCTACGTATACTTTCAAAAAATCATAGATAAAATCCTTGAATGCTATGACCACTACACGTGAGAATACTATAGGTGCATTATTTAGGCCAAAAAACATGACTTTATATGAAAAAGAACCCCACTCTATTGTAAATGTTATTTTGGCTTGATCCTCCTCTTCAATCAAAATCTAATGGTATCAACTAAACCCATTTGTAAAAGAATTTACTTCATGTCCTGTCATAGACTCCAAAACTTTATCTGTAAATGGTATTGGAAAGGGATCATTTATGCAGGCATCATTTAGAATATGATAGTCCCCACATACTCAGATTTTTCCTATTTTCTTTGGTTGAACTAATATTAGACTTACCCAATCATCTTTTTTTAATAGATAGATTATCCCTCCATCCTGCATTCTATCCAATTTTGCCTTTATCTTTAGCTTTATATTGGGATTAAGCTTGTATGGTCTTTTCTTGATCATTCATGTGAAATCCTTCAATTGAATATGCATCTCCCTAAGAGAAGGGTCAAATCCTCATATTATTGAAAATTTTGTGGGAAAAACATCTAGATAATCCTTTAGATGTTGTGTAACTTTTGAAATTTTAGTCTTTATCTAATAGTCACCAACACTTGTGAGCTTTGAAAATTCCTTTGTTATGATGTTAGCCATATGCTTATTGAGAGGTTATTGATAAATATTGTGTTTGCATTTATCCATAAATTCTTGAATCTTCCTTTGTCCTTATTCTAGAATTTGGATGCTGCATAACTTTTCTTCTTCAGTTAGTGATGCATCAGTGTCCATGAGTGGTTTTATAGGTCACTCAGGTTTGAATAAATATTTTAAATATAAATATAAATCAAAATCAAAATCTTTAGTGCCTTTTTTCTCGTCCTAGATTCAATGACATGGTTGTGTCAAAGTTTGTTCTTCCTTCTTAGTAGCTTTATATTTTTAAAGTTTTGAGTTTAGATCTGAGGTTATGTTTTTTTATGCAGCTGATTCTATTATGGAACTCAAATATTCCCTGTACCCTTGGCATAAAAAGTATTTGATTCTATATATTTTAGTATGAACTAGAGGGTTTTCATCTTAAAAGACAAAAGTTTGTATAAAATCACTCTGCATTTGTGCCCAATACTTAGTCTCTCTCTTGTGCCCCTAATGCATGTACCACGCTGTTGGTAGTGGAGCAAGAGTATAATGGAAAATATGTACCCATAACTTTAGTGTGATGCATTCCTCATTCTAATATTTAACACATTTATGTATATGCATTTTTGGGCACTCTCCTTATTTATAGAATGGCCAATTGGTGATAATAAACTGTGGAAGTTAAAACCTACCTAACATGAGCTTGTAGGCCTCATCCCACTCTAGTTGATCATTATGGTGCATTGACCACCACATCATAACAACTCCCTTCAAGGCATAGTTTATAGCACTAACCTACTAATTTATGGTCAGAAGGTATATTTGTAGATGCTCAATGATGTCATGAATGTGCTTCATTACATAATATATAGGTAGTTGATGCTCCTCTAAAAAAACCATCCTAATGAGTCAGAGTTCATGATCACTGTAGGCCCAACTAAGGAGTTGAGCATATGAATCACCACTAATAGATGAAGCCACCTCACAGGACAAAGTGCCTTAGTTGGTTCTATGTAATCCTACATGTGATCATTAGTTTGATACAAGAAATCTACTTTTAAGTGAGTGGGAGATTTTATAGTCATAGAGGTGCAGTCATCAATAAAAAAATAATTTACAATTAGATGCATAACTACTAGTTTTAGTCTCCATTTTTTTGATTGTTCAATTGTTTGGTAAGTAGAAACATTACTTGAGGCTTGGCTTGTTAGTATAGAAAGTTGCATTGTGATGTGCAAATTCTCCTCTATATTGACCTTCATCCAACTAGTTTCTTATGAAACATATAGAGAATCTAGTTCAACAAGAATTATGTATGGCTTATGCAATCTATTGAGAGGAATGACCAAAACCTTATTGCCTTGATGTGGTTTGATCTGGTTATGTACCATGTTGATAGTCATCTAACCATCATACACCCATTTTTTTCCTATCAGAGTAGGGTAGTGCATTGCTACAGTTTTCATATCTATGACCTCAAAGTCTCCTCATAGAGACAAGTCTATGATTTTGATCTCAACATCCTTCAATATGATAATAGGCTCAACTTTTCTGTAGTCAGTCAAGCTTAGTGTTACTAGGTTGTAGCTAAGAGCTGATCATCTAATTACTTTCCATGTCGATCTAGGAATCATATTACTGTGCTGCCAACGTTAAAGACAACATTTGAGATCTTGTATCCAATAACCTCAATATCAATCCTCATATCAACATCCCATGGTTTCTTCATCTTAACATACCAAACCATTTTTTCTATCTTTTGTTGACCTCACTGTATACATTCCAAATGATTATGTAATAAATTTTTAATGTTCTATGATATGTCTTCATTGCACAAAGTACTCAAAATTTTTAGTAGGTCTATGAATGCAGTGACACCTCTATCTTGTTATATGATGTGCATAATTTAGCCATATATCTATGCATCAATCACTATGGCATCATTATCAGTAGTTTCCTATTGTTGAATATTTTCTATTAGCTACGTAGCTTTGTTCATCAAACTCTTTTCTATGATTGGATATAGGTATTTATCTTGTTTGACTTTTTTGATGCCCTAGTCTTGAGGCATTTCAAGTGAAGGTAGTCATTTTTTTGCATGCTATTTCCATGTCATAGTGTTCAAATATGCATTTTCTTTAGGTTTTGCACTTACCATATTTACATTTCAGATAGCTTTGTCTTTCCTCTACTTGTATAAAATAGGGCAATCCTCTGTATCATGTTACTTGGAAACTATGCTGGCTCATCAGGTAATTTATTTAGACATGATTATATTCTCTTCATAGATATCACTATAGGGGAGGTCACTGATACTTGTTTCCTCTCCCTCCTTGGTATCCTCCTCTATAACCACCTTGGCCTCTTCCCCTATTTGACTAATATCCCCTTGATATCCTCATGGCTACATAAAGTTCCAATACTACTATTGTTGATTATTATCTCCCATACTAAATTGCTATTGTGTAGTTTGAAGGGTCCAATTTGATTATTGTGGCTATGTTATGGATGAACTCTAAGATGTTGGATACTAATATTGGGGTGACAAAGGTGTTCAACTCAGTGAAGAAGGGGTATAACTAACTAGATCATGAGGCTGGTACTATGGTGAAATCATAATCCATCATGGACTCGTTTGGGTTACAAAATTATTATCAACCTCTGAGCTTGGAATTATTTTCTTCATTAAGGAGATTTGTTGCACTATGATGGAAAACACATTTTTTGGAGATTCCCTTTTTAAGTTCCTCTAGAGCTCTACAATTCTTCTCATCGTGGGTAGTTGATTTGTAAAAATTATAGTATAGATTCTAAGGAATTTTGATATATTTATGTAGCACATGGAATTAAGTATTGGCATTCCCTACTAATAAAAAAAGTTCATAAAATTAAGTCTTTACTTTAGAATAATCATTTATGTGGTGTCCTTCTTTTCTATAGTATGTGCACCAAAAATTCAATTTAGGATTTTTTGTTTCATGATATTGCTCCATCTTTTTCATGAAAGCTTGTATTGTATTCTCAAATTTGGATTTAGCTACAAGATTTTCACCATAGTCTTCAATTTATTCAACATGCAGTGCAATAGCTCTGGTATCTACTTTTGTCTCATATTATGTTTGCACAGTGGCAAACCAAATCTTGCCTCTAATCCTTCAATAAACCATGCTGCTTTATCTTTATCTATTAAAGTGAACTCTACTTTTTTTATTACATTTAAAAATATATGATCATAATTGTAGATAGACTCTCCAAATTTTTGCCTTATTTCTTTCAAATGATGGATTATTTGGCTAGTTCATTTATTAATTTTAAATTATATGATGAGCCATTTATACATGTTTTGTAGGCTTGCTACTTACATATCTCTTTCATATATGAACTCAAGTGCTCTCCAAGCTAGAGCCCCTACTAATTTACACTTTTACAAATTTGCATCAGTAAGACCTTTAATTGGCAAATTCATTTTACAAGTTAACAAATACTGTTTAAGGTCCATAGAACCATCATAAATGGTCAAATTTAAGAATCCTCTCACCTAATTCATCATATTAACTGGTATAGATGGAGTATTATGGACAAATATTTCTTGAAATCACTGTGTCTTGAGTGCTCTTGCCTGTATACTACTCTATGCACTAGAGGAATTTTCATGCGCACTCTAATTATCTTTACTTCCTTCTTATTGTTGTTCAAATTCACCTAATCCTATATAATAAAAATCCTTTATTATGTAATTTTTTTGGATTTATGTTCCCCAATGATCTATGTGCTTTGAAAATAATTTTCTTAACTCTTCTCTTCCTACTTAAAAACTTCTACTAGGATATATAAGATTGGACTGTGGGGATGCGTACACTTTTGGTGAATAATCCTTTCCAATGAATTCTTTTTCTACTATGCTTGAGCCTATGATTAGAACAAAACTAAGTTTTATTTCTCTTTGTAATTATTTTTCTTCTATCAATACCTTTTCTTGTAGCTACGCACTACTTCTATCCTCTATCTACTCTATTAGGTTGTGGAGCTAAAAGCTTCACAGGTATGCAAATGGAGGAGGTTGCTGAGTGCTATAATAACTGATGTCAGTCAGGCCAACTGACATCGGTCATATTCAGTGTACAAAGCAATCAGCATTGGTTAGGGGTCAACCAACATCGATCAGATGTCATGTCCCCTTTTTCGTGGACATTGACAGGCTTGATGATTAGCTTATTATGCGACCTTCATAGGCTAATAGGATGGATAGAGGGTCATAATGGAGCTTGGCTTGACTTGGATTCGCAGAATTTCTACATTTGGTTTTCATTCAGGGTCTTTCAGACATGTTTTCTTGATGCTCCTATTATTTAGGGATATTTGACATGCAGCAGAGCACCTTTATTTTGGTATGGTCATGTGCGGAATCACTCCCTGATTCACCTGCCTCGATCGGTTTGAAGATCCGACGTATATTGAGGGAGATATTAATATTTGATTGATTTAATCAAATATTAATTATTTGGTCTCATTAATAATTAATTATTAATTATTAATTATTTGGTCTAATTTTAAATTAGAAACCCTAATGCTAATTTAAGAAACCCTAATTAGGGCAAGCATATCTTTTAAGGGTATAAGGGTTTCACATGGAGGCCATTATTGATTATGTATGAATTGATTATTGAAATTGGAGAAATTATTCTGTGAAGACTGAGCTAAGGGTTCCAGGATTCCATTGCAGTGGAGAACGTCAACTCTTCATTGTGTGTGATTTAGAGGCTGTGAGATATCAGCTGATTTATTGCCAAATTGAGAGATAAATTCATCTAAAAGTTATCACAGAGGTACAGATTTGAGAGATAGCTTCATCCAAAAGTTATCACAGAATTTCAGGGTTGAGAGATAACTTCACACAGAAGTTATTACAGATATTTTAGGTATTTATCTTTATTTAGTTTTGATCCAATAAATTATACAGATAGAGATATTCTGTATTAGAATAGTATATCTTCAGATCAAGCTGTTCAGCAATCAGGGGTTAAGAACAGACAGGTTGGCGGTCGTACTAAGTCTGTACAGGTCCGTACAGAACCACTTAGGCACCGACCTCGGCAGACAGAGAGCTTTCAGTGACCGACATCGGTCGACTAAAGACCGATGTCGGCAGAAATCCGACTGACAGTGACTGACGTCGGCGAGATATCGACCAACGACGGCGTCTGTGTGTCGACACAGAAAAGCCGAGACCTTCCAGAATTCAGGTTTCACTACCAGATTTGCAAGCCAGGGTTTTCAAGACTGTATTTCATATTTTATATCCATAAGAGAGGACTATAATTGTAATAGTTTAGAAGGACATCTATTGTAATCATCTGGATGAATGATAAGATCTATGATTTGTTTATGCATATTTGAATCTATTTTGCAAAATTGTATCTTGTTCAGAGCTTTATGTGTTTATATATTCCCTGTTGAAGGGGATATTACAGTTGTTCAGAGTTTTTTGTAGGAGGATAAAAGAGCCCCTAAGTAAGGGACATCACAGTGGTATCAGAGCTTTAGAGTTTATATATTCTCAATTGGTTGGGGATATCACAGTGGTATCAGAGCTTTTGTGTAGATAAGAGAGCCCCTAAGTAAGGGACATCACAGTGGTATCAGAGCCAAATTCCTGCCATCCTGTTAGGCACATCAGAACTAATGTCTTGCCATCCTGTTGGGTAGCTTGGGTATCAGTATGGCTTTAACAGATGTCAAAGATTTGGAAGAAAGAATGCACAATGTGAAGAAGAAGCTAGATAATCCATTCCAGCAAGCAGATGACATTCTAAAAACTTTGGAGGAGTTAGAAACTTATTTGAGCAAGGTGGAGCAATCAAATACTTATGATATACAAAGAGCGTCATCTCCAGCATTTAATTCATTGGTGAAGCCCCAATTATTGAGACATCAATGATGAGGTGGTAAGACTTGCAGCCCTCTCTTGCATTAGTGAAATCATGAGGATCATAGCTGGCTTTGATTTTTATGATGATCAGATTATGAGAGAGGTACTTTATGCCATGGTAAAAAGCTTCGAAAAGTTGGATAACATTAGAGACCCTCATTTCTCAAGGAGGGCAAGATTACTTGAAACATTTTCAAGGTATGGGTTTGAAAACATTATGATGTTAGTAGGTTGTATTGGTGAAATTCGCATGATGTTTAAAATATTTTGGAATATTTTAGATGAGTTTCATTCTAGCAATATATTGGCATCAATGCACTCTATTATGTTCACAATCTTGTTTGAGGAGGAGGATAAAATCTCTAAACTTTTGGCAGAAGATTTATGGTATGTCTGGACAAAAGGGAAAAATGTCTCACCTAGAGCTTGTATGTGGTTAAAGAATTTAATTAATAGGCCCAAGGATCATAGTGCTTTCCCTATGACATGTAGCCACTTGCATGATGAGTTTGACAGTCATGCTGATCCAGTACAGGGAGATATTAACACATCTTCAGGTAATGATTTATCTGCATTATCTTCACAGGCAGGAGTAGTTGAGGATGTTGTGGATGAGCTTTGTCTTAAGGTGAGTCTAACTCAGGAGTTAGACAGTGAGGATGAGTCTGATGCTTGCATTCAGAGTGTGGAGGTGTACTCAGATGTTAGTACACTGAGTGTGGGTGATGAGTATGTTTCTATAGCTGCTTATGAGGAGCATGTGGTTGAGGCTCACACACATATTCAGGACTTGGGAGTACCTGATTCTGAGGAGTTTGGGATACCAGTGGAGTCGAGTCTCCAGATTGATTCTTCTCACACATTTGACAGTATGGTATAGTTGGTTATGCCACCGTTACAGAGGGATCAGTTATGGGATGGATTAACACCATCTTTTGTAGATGGAATTTGTAGTTGCCAATTACACAGCCTACAGTATCGACACATCCAGGGCAGTTGTGATTTCAGAGATTGGTTGAGTTGTGTTCGCCAATTTGATTATGGGTTCCTCTTTGTTTTACTTCTGATGATATTGCAGGTACTTACATTGATTTATAGCAGTGCAGGGCATAATTACATTTGGGATCCAGGTGGATCGAGCGGTTCATTGTTTCGAGATTGCTTGGGGACAAGCAATTTTTGGAGGGGCGGATTGTCATGTCCCCTTTTTTGTGGACATTGACAGGCTTGATGATTAGCTTATTATGCGACCTTCGTAGGCTAATAGGATGGATAGAGGGTCATAATGGAGCTTGGCTTGACTTGGATTCGCAGAATTTCTACATTTGGTTTTCATTCAGGGTCTTTCAGACATGTTTGCTTGATGCTCCTATTATTTAGGGATATTTGACATGTAGCGGAGCACCTTTATTTTGGTATGGTCATGTGCGGAATCACTCCCTGATTCACCTGCCTCGATCGGTTTGAAGATCCGACGTATATTGAGGGAGATATTAATATTTGATTGATTTAATCAAATATTAATTATTTGGTCTCATTAATAATTAATAATTAATTATTAATTATTTGGTCTAATTTTAAATTAGAAACCCTAATGCTAATTTAAGAAACCCTAATTAGGGCAAGCATATCTTTTGAGGGTATAAGGGTTTCACATGGAGGCCATTATTGATTATGTATGAATTGATTATTGAAATTGGAGAAATTCTTCTGTGAAGACTGGTCCAAGGGTTCCAGGATTCCATTGCAGTGGAGAACGTCAACTCTTCATTGTGTGTGATTTAGAGGCTGTGAGATATCAGCTGATTTATTGCCAAATTGAGAGATAGCTTCATCCAAAAGTTATCACAGAGGTACAGATTTGAGAGATAGCTTCATCCAGAAGTTATCACAGAATTTCAGGGTTGAGAGATAACTTCACACAAAAGTTATTACAGATATTTCAGGTATTTATCTTTATTTAGTTTTGATCCAATAAATTATACAGATAGAGAGAGATATTCTGTATTAGAATAGTATATCTTCAGATCAGGCTGTTCAGCAATCAGGGGTTAAGAACAGACAGGTTGGCGGCCGTACTAAGTCTATACAGGTTCGTACAGAACCACTCAAGCACTGACCTCGGTAGACAGAGAGCTTCCAGTGACCGACATCGGTCGACTAAAGACCGATGTCGGCAGAAATCCGATCGACAGTGACCGACATCGGTGAGATATCGACTGACGATGACATCTGTGTGTCGACACAGAAAAGCCGAGACCTTCCAGAATTCAGGTTTCACTACCAGATTTGCAAGCCAGGGTTTTCAAGACTGTATTTCATATTTTATATGCATAAGAGAGGACTATAATTGTAATAGTTTAGAAGGACATCTATTGTAATCATCTGGATGAATGATAAGATCTGTGATTTGTTTATGCATATTTGAATCTATTTTGCAAAATTGTATCTTGTTCAGAGCTTTATGTGTTTATATATTCCCTGTTGAAGGGTATATTACAGTTGTTCAGAGTTTTTTGTAGGAGGATAAAAGAGCCCCTAAGTAAGGGACATCACAGTGGTATCAGAGCTTTAGAGTTTATATATTCTCAATTGGTTGGGGATATCACAGTGGTATCAGAGCTTTTGTGCAGATAAGAGAACCCCTAAGTAAGGGACATCACATCAGATAGGAGCCAATGTCGGTCATCTCCAGACAGATAGCGACTGATGTCGATCGTCTGTGCATTCCAAAACTGGTCTAATTTTAGACGGACAATCAATTTGCATGTAAAGACTAATTTTAGTCTTGAGTCTATGTTTCTAATTATTGTTTGTTTTGGGATCTATTTAATAGACCCATGGAGCTGTATTGTAATTAAAGATCAAAAGGACTTGTCAAGAACAAGGACAAGGGTTCTTCCAAGTGTAAGATTAGTTGATCTGTGGGTGTGCAAGATCAGGGAGATCTACATGGTAAGTAAGGTCAGTTGATCTATAGGTGTGTGTGTGTGCAAGGTCAAAGAAGATCTACAGGGTAGCAAGATCAAAGAGACCTGAAACACAACAAGGAGCAAGATCAGGGAGATCTACTTGGAGTACTTTGAGTACTTGGTGGACTAGAAGTAGGCAACAATGGTTGAGTTGATTGTCACTTACTGGTGGAAACAATAACTCAGTTATTGAGTTGATTGTGTTTGTAATTGAGAGAGAGAGAACTCTTGAGGGAAAATTACTGTACGCCCAAGAGGTGTTGGAAGAGTGTAATTTTTTCATTGTATTTCCTTCTAGAATAGTGTTAATACAAGATTGTATTATCTCTTATATTCTGTGTTGTTTTTGAATTCTAGTTACATATTACTTTTGGTTAAATTTCGTGTTTAATTGCTTATACAAAGGTAATCAAGTGTGCTCTTTAGGAGCCTAGATCCTAACAATTGGTATCAAAGCTTGTGTGTAGATTCTGACAATTGGTATCAGAGCCTGGTTCAGAGTAAGTTAGTGTTTGTTGATTACAGGTCACTCTCAGGGGTTTCTAATTGAGTGGAAGTAAAGCAATGGCAGAAGAAAGTACACTAAAAATAGAGAAATTCAATGGAAAGAATTATCAATTATGGAATTGTGGAAAGAAAGGGCATATAAAGAAAGATTGTTGGTTGGTAGAAGATCAACATGAAAGAAATAAAGAAGAAAATGATGCAGGTATTGTTGCACAAGATGCTCTTATATGTTCCTTGGATAAAGTAAAATCTTGGGTTTTAGATTTTTTTGCCTCTTTCCATGCAACCCCAAATAGAGTATTTTTCTATGATTATGTCCATGGAGACTTTAGAAATATTTATTTAGGGGTTGGTGAGCCTTGTCAAATTGTTGGCAAAGGGGAAGTGTAGCTGAAATTGCAGATGGGCAACACATAGGTGTTGAAGTATGTCATGCATGTCTCAGTCCTGAAGAGGAGTCTAATTTCTACAAGAAATTTGGGTGATGAGGGTTGCACAGTAACTCTCACAATGGAATCTTGGAAAGTTTCCAAGGGTGCACTTGTATTAGCATGTGGTAATAAAGTAGGTACTCTTTATCTATCTACTTGTATTACTGATTCTCTTTCTATTTTATCTACTTCAGATGTAGATGCAAAGATGTGGCTCTGTAGGCTTGGTCACATGAGTGAGAAGGGAATGAATGTTCTTAATTCAAAAGGTAAGAGTTCAAATTTGAAAAGCAGAGATCAAGATTTCTGTGAGTAGTGTTATGCTACAAGAAAGGATTGAGTTTATTACAAGAAGAGGAAATCTAATGTTTTTGACAAAGTTAAGAACTAAAAGGCCTTGGTTTTCAAGGAGAAGATGATGGATAGAGATAAGCTCAATGGGCTAAATAATTTTGAGTAGAGCAGTGTTGATTTGGACAAGGTTATGATCCAAAATGAGCTCACGGGTAAAAATCATCACTCACAGGAAAACACAGTTACTGACATCAGTCAGGTGAGAACCAATGTTGATCAAGCAGGAACTGACGTCAATCATGTGCAAACTAAAGTTAGTGATGTCAAGAAAGTGGACACTGACATCAATCAGGGAACTAACATCGGTGATCAGGAGGAATCGACATCGGTCAGGTGCAGACTGAGGTCAGCCAGAGGTGACCGACATCGGTCACTGTTAAAATGGATTTTAGGCAGACAACAAGCTGTCAAAGAATCTCAAATGCCCATGTGGAGGATTGAAAGGGTAAGTAAGCCTCAAATTCATTATTCCCCTTCTTTATACTAGTTGCTCACTGATGGTCAAGAACTAGGAAGTTTTGAAGAGGCAATACAGGTAGAATCCAAGAAACAGTGGGAGCATGGCATGAAAGAGGAAATTGATTCTTTGAAAGAGAACTAAACGTGAGATTTGGTAGAGTTGCCAGCCAGAAAGAAAGCAATGAAAGACGAATGGATTCCCAGGTTAAAGAAAGGAGAGAATAGATAGATGAGATAGAAGGCCAGGTTATATGGTCTTGAGCAAGCTACAGGACAATGGTGTTTAAGGTTTGACAGGTGTATGCCAAAGCATGGCTTTAGTCAATGTCAATGTTACCATTGTGTTTATTTTACCAGGTTGGATAATATTAGCTACATTATTTTATTACTATATGTAGTGTATATGCTTGTTGCAGGGTCACACATGCAGGAGATTGCTGAGTTAAAGGTAAAATTAGCTCACATGTTTGCCATGAAGGATTTGGGAGTAGCAAAAAACTTTGGCATGAGTATTTCTAGAGACAGGGAAAGTCATAGGTTGATTTTTTCTCTAGATGAAGTTGAGTACATGAGTACTAGACTTGATATTGCCCAAGCAGTAGGAGTTTTCAGCAAGTTAATGGCCAATCTAAGAAAGAAGCACTGGAAAATAGTTCAGTGGATTCTCAGATATTTGAGAGGGACCAGCAACAGGTATTCATGCTATGCAGGGTCAAGGACTTCTCTACATGGGTATGTAGATTCAGATATGACAGGAGACTTTGATGATAGGAGAAGTACCACAAGATATGTGTTCACTATTGGTGGAATGGTGGTTAGCTGGATTTCAAAATTATAGAAGGTTATTGCAGTCACGGTGGCTAGCAAGGATAAGAACCTTGTGGAAATGTTAAAAAAGTTGGGAACAAAGGAGAAGTTGAATTTTCATTCAACTTCTATTGGTCTTCAAGATTGAACTTGAAGAGGGATACAAGCTAGGAAACAAAATTAGATGATGTACAGGTATAGGTATAGGTGCAGCTATTTATCTCCAAGTGGGAGATTGTTAGGTTGTGGAGCTAAAAGCTTCACAAGTATGCAAATAAAGGAGGTTGCTGAGTGTTATAGTAACCAACATCAGTCAGGCCAACTGACATTAGTCATATTTAGAGTATAGAGTAACTGGCATCGGTTAGAGGTCAGCCAGCACCGGTCAGATAGGAACCAACATCGGTCATCTCCAGACAGATAGCGATCGACATCAGTTGTCTGTGCATTCCAAAACTGGTCTAATTTTAGAGGGACAGTCAATTTACATGTAAAGACTAATTTTAGTCTTGAGTCTGTGTTTCTAATTATTATTTGTTTTGGGATCTATTTAATAGACCCATGGGGCTGTATTGTAATTAAAGATCAAAAGGACTTGTCAAAGACAAGGACAAGGGTTCTTCCAAGTGTAAGATCAGTTGATCTACAGGTGTGCAAGATTAGGGAGATCTACATGGTAAGGTCAGTTGATCTACAGGTGTGTGTGTCTAAGGTCAAAAGAGATCTGTGGGGTAGCAAGATCAAGGAGATCTGCAACACAACAAGGAGCAAGATCAAGGAGATCTACTTGGAGTACTTTGAGTACTTGGTGGACTGAAAGTAGGCAAAAATGGTTGAGTTGATTGTCACTTACTGGTGGAAACAACTCAGTTATTGAGTTGATTGTGTTTGTAATTGAGAGAGAGAGGAATATTGAGGGAAAATTACTATACGCCCAAGAGGTGTGGGAAGAGTGTAATTTCTTCATTGTATTTCCTTCTGAAAGAGTGTTAATACAAGATTGTATTGTCTCTCATATTCTGTGCTATTTTTAAATTCTAGTTACATATTAATTCTAGTTAAATTCCATATTTAGTTGCTTATACAAAGGTAATCAAGTGTGCTCTTCAAGAGCCTAGATCCTAACAATTGGTATCAGAGCTTGTGTGTAGATCCTGACATGCTCTACTCCTAGACTACTCTCAACTTCCTCTTCACACGTCTCTTCTTCTACTCACTCTTCATCTTCTCATTCTTTCTACCAGCATCCAACATCATCCTCTTTCTTCAAATTTTTCTCATCATCTCTTTCACTAATTCTATGCACTTGATCATCATCTACTGTACTATGATTCTTACTTTTATTCATAACTATTAGAGTATTTGTCTATTTATTTCATCTGCTCTATTATCATAATTATCTTTCTAAATTTAGAGTTTTATTTTGAATCTTATTCCCTTGAATTTATATTCTAGATTTAGGCTTAAGATCTAGTCACTCATCTATCCATCATTCACCCTCATGTGCACACATACCCATATGCTCGAGGTGACTACTTCATATTGGCTAGAGTAGGCACCATGGCCTTTTCCACCACTAACATCTTCAATAAGAGAGGTAGTCATAAAAATTTTCTCTTAATTTTCCAAACAAAGCAATCTTGTGTAGATTTGAATGCTATATAGCCTTGTCCTATGAACTCTATAATGTATCCATCTATAATGGTGGCAATCTAATAGTCTATCACTCTTGTCCAATCGGTTTTTAGTTTCACTAACTTGTCTATCTTTTCTTTGGTCTAAGTAATGATTTATTTCACTTTGGGGTGTAAATAGTAGTACTTGAGTCTTGTCAACCAATTATTTAGTAATTCAGGTAGCACGTGCCAAAAAATTTCATATATTTCATCGTATATATGTTCCTAAATGATTTTAATCATAGTGAGGCCTATCCTTTTAGATTCTTCTTCTGTGAAGTTCCATAAGATTCTTCTTCTATGAAGTGCCATATTTTTTAGTTTAACCAGATTTTAATTTCTCATTGTCCCAATAACCATCTTAACATAGTTCTCCCCAGAAGGAGTGTATCCACACTCACCACACTATTTTTAGTAGAGGTTCTTGGTTTAACAAAACATGCTAAGAATGAGGATAACTATGTTCTACTAGTTTACATAGGAAAGAGCAGTGAATTCATAGTTAATAAAAGCATAACAAAGATAAATGATGTACACTCACAAGGAACCAGATTAACCAAAGAGTTATTTAGATGTATAGAACATTCATATTACTTTTAAGATAGATTAAACCTTAAAATTAAACATGATAAAACAAAACAAATATAAACACAAAAAATTAGATAGGTAACCATGAACTAGATAACATATATTGATCTCAGTAAAGCGGTCATCAAATTATTCATACAATTTTACATATTTATAGTCATTTTAGTTCCTGACTCTTCATATTCTTTTTGATACGATGGTGCCAAAATGAGGGGACTATTCATTTTCTATCATTTCACAATTCAAGAGGATAGGACAAAATACACAAGCTGATAATTACATATATAATACATAAATATTTAAAGAATATCCTGCTTAGTCTTACTTATCTAATTTTTTTCTCCCAACAAGAGGCATTCTTATAGAATAAATAAGGGACTTTAGACATTTCTTATATACCATGTAGTATAAAGAAACTAAACTCTTTTTTTAGTGGTATACAATGGATTGAGTATTGAGGTAGTAACCTTCACACCATAATGTTCATAAAATAAATCACCTCTTAACCCATAACGAAAATCACTAAGTAGTTTTAAAACTTTTCGAACACAATTTTTAAAATCAAGTAACACACAAATAAAATATAAAGAGAAAATAAAATAAAAATATTTTGTATAAAAATAAACAAATTTTAACCCAAGGTTGAAGATAAATGCTTTAATTTTAGATGTTTATCTAAGTTGATAAGAGAATTTATTCCAAGTTAGATTAAATCGAAGGTCGAAGAATATTAAATCATGCTGTTAGATTTATATCCAAGGTCAAAGTTTATTTATTTAAGTGTCAGGAATTTACAAAATAATTTATGAAATTCTAAGACAAAAATTAAACAAATAGAAAGAAATATTATAAATAAAAAATTACGGCTTCACCAGAATGTTTAATTTTCTTTTTAATTTACCAATGAAATGTAATAAACATCAAACTATTAAAAATTGATTTAAATCTATAGAATCTAAATTTAAAATACAAAATCTAAAATGAGTTATAAATAATAACTTTCAGTGAAATATGCAAACCTATTTTAGATCCAATTTATATTGACTGTGTAGGTAGATTTGTAATGCAAAAATGATTGAAAAGACTTATGAACTATCAGATCTAAAAACAAGATTATGTGATGTATTTAAATAGGGTCATATTATGGCCTTATCTATTGATCACTACTACATCTTAGTTAACTATGTGATTATTTTTTAATGTGAGGATCTACAATTATCTATAGAATTTGTTAATGACACATGGGTGAAGATTTAATTCATGAAATACATTCAAAATTAAAACCCTATTTTCTTCACAATAAATTAAATGGAGATCAAATACAAAATAAGAAATCAGGCAAGTGGAATAGTAGAGATATCCTAAAAAATCATATGCTAAGGGAGGGTTGCTTACATAGCTGAAAGGGCCTCAGGCTGATTAATTCTCCCTCACATAGTGAGTGTGTGAATATTGATATTTTATATATTAATTCAATTAGATAGATTAACATGACTTTTTAACAATGAGTGCCTTTGACCTTCAATAAAATGACTTCAAACTTAGCCTATGACTATTAGAATAAATCATAATTAAAATTAGAAATATTAATATCATTTTTTTCAATGTGCAGTAAAATTTTAAAGTGATTTTTAGATTTATATTTAATGACCTTAGTGTGATTTTATAGAGGAATATTTAGAATAGTTTTGTCAACTAACTTTGATAAAAGTGTTAGAGGGATAATATGAAAGATATCTAATTTAAAAATCTATCGTTGGATCACAGGGGCCAAGGTTGAACTAGTGGATAAGGTCAAGTTATGACCATATCTACCTAATGTAGTCTTGTCCCAAAAGAATAGACTACAATACTTTGGTTGAGAGGAAATAATAATTAGAATAGGGGTGATTGAATGATGTTTGTAGTTATTTCAAGGTAGTAAATGAAATAGTGAATGATCCTATAAAGATTGTAAGTTAATGGAATAGTGAATAGATGAAGAAGGGTAAGGATGTCACTATTAAACATTTTCAAACACTTAATGATTAAATTTGAATGTCTATATTTTCTCCCCTCCCCCCATTTATTCTAGTGATCTAATGAAGTTAAATTACTAGATTAAAGGAAATGAAAAACTAGGTGTGTATAAACACTTTATCTTTTGATGTGAATCTTGATTGTGTAAGATGCCTCAATGCAAAAACTATATCAATGACATTGTAAATAATTATTATTCATATTTGAAAATTTAAAATCTAAGACTTAAAATTTTAAAAGAGAACAAGGAAAAAATTCACTTGAAAGAGTATGCAATATAATTGCCTTGTAACTTAAAAATGGATAAATGTGTGACCCCATATTGAGATAAATATTGAACCTATGATGAATTGAGAGTGATCAAGTATCAATTTAAAAAACTTTTAAATCTACTGAGTTGGTAATATTTAATACTACAAATTTCAATAAGTACTCTTGTAAAATAATTGAAAAGGTAGAACCACCAAATATGACTTGTTACATTGTATCATAAACATTGAGTGTTACTAGACTTAAACATCGTAGGAGAAGATGATGGAACTATAAAATATATAGAATTTGAGTGTCACTAAACTATATCTTGACTCACTTGAAAAATGAGGTGAATCAAACTATTGTAGACGGATCTAAATTATGTTTGAAACTTTTGTACCTATGAAACTTTTGAACTTTAAAAAAATTTAAATTTTTAAATTTACAATATAGAAACATGAACATGAATGAATATCATGACCATTATATATTTATTTAATTAATATTTAATTTCATTTGAATCCTGTTAGTATTTGAAATTTGTAACTTGTAACTTTTTTTCACATGCACATGCATGTGTATTAGGTATATGTGAATATGTATTGAAGTAACTATAGGAATGAGTGCACATACATGTCACATGATTTCATAATCTAAAAAAATTTAAACCATTTTTAATTCTAAGAACTTTCTACTTTCATAAAAATAATTTTTTTAATTCATGGGGACGTAAATTATCAAGACAAGCACATTATGATTCACCCCTTTTAAGATGAGAGACATAGCCTACAAGTCACTAATCTCAAAAGTGAACTATAAAATATGTAAAATATATAAATATTTAGTATCATATGAACATTTGGATTGAATAAAATTATATTATTGAATTTATCATTCATTTACATATGAAACATGTGTTAGAGATATAACATTGAAGTACATAAGCATGATGTTCATGATATATATCATGACACAAGAATAAAGTAAAAAATAGAAGTAATACATGATGTGATTCATGGAGCCATAGTAAAAATAAATGAACATACAAGAAATGACACATAATGCTATGTAGTTTAAATAAAATGTCACACATAAGACCCAAATGCCACATATAAGGGACATGTGAATGCCACATAAAAACATAAGACCAAGGGACACACACAAATGGCATGTTGATGCCATATAATTAATAAAATATATATGTTTCACACATAAGGATAAGGGTCACACATGATAAGCAAACAAGTTAGAATTTATTATTTAGTAAAGTAAGAATGTAAAAAGAAGCATAGGGGAAATGAGATCAATATACATCAACCATATGTGTCAATGTCATTGTTATCAAATAGTATATTCATGTAACATAATCTAAAGTATGATTGATTACCAAAACATTTGTATGATGTATACCTCACTATGGTAGAGAGGTTTTAGATATATATAACCCGTTGAGGTGTTCATAAAGAACAAAAAGATGCCTCTAGCTTAGTACATCTGTTGGGTAAAAGGGAAGCCCAGTATCAAAAAACCATGTAATAGTATGTCATGTATCACACTCACATACCTCATGAAAGAATTTTGTATTGAAATTTAAATATGTTATCCATTTAACATAAAATAAATAACATATGGAAATAAGTAAATGAGTAACATAAGCAAATTATTTTAGGTGTTTTTTTTTTAAAAAAAATTATTATTTAAAAAAAATTAACATACATAAAAAATGAAAATTTCAAAATAATTATTTTTTTTAATTTTTGAAATATTTGAATGTTTTTTTAATTTTTTTAAATATTTGAACTTAAGAGAGTTGAAAGTAATAATAATCAAGGCATAAAAAATTGAATAAATATGAGGGATTCAAAAAATCCACAACAAGGTGCTAAATCATAACATGGCAACAGAGAAGGCAAGAAAAATGCCCCTAATGTGTATATATTTGAATCATAATCATGTAAATAAGGACGTTCATGTCCCCAATGGGAAAGAATCTATGTGTGTTCATGTATAATACATGAGTAGATATATGTGATAATGTAAGTGTAATGGAAGCCATAGCATGATGAATATGCAATAGTAAGCAAATAGATTGTCATAAAAAATGAACATTATTATCATTGTAAGTAGTTGTTTGGATTGTTTGAATTAGTTTGAAAATGCAGGAGGTCAAGTGACCAAACTAAAAATAAAACTAAAGGATTTAATAAATCTTGAAATTTGGGATAAAATAATTTGCAATTAAGTAAAATCAAAAAATCTATGTGCAAGGAAAATGTACGAGTAGCTAATCAAGATATAAGACCCATTTAGTGGATTTTGAGGACTAAGAGGTTGTGTTTAATCAAGGATTTCATAAATAAGATGAACATATGCATACTCAACTTCATTATATGAAAGATTGACTTCCTTTGAATAACCATCTTGATTACTACTCATATACCCATGTAAACCTGTATCCTTATGTGTAATAAGTGAAAATATAACTACATTTACTTGTGATGATTTAATTTGAATAACATGTGGTGCCTTAGGATATGAAGACCTATTTTTAGGTGCCAATTTATACTTAGGAGATTGTACCATGTTCTTTAGAACTAACTGATTATGCTCATATGTAATTATGTCATGCTCTTAAAAAGATATAGAAATTAATTATCTAATATGCTCATGTGTAATTGTATAATGCTCATAAATACGTGTAAAAGTTGATTTTGTATTATGATTTCGAATATCTAAACCATTATCTTGAATAATTTTGTAGACTATTTCATTACCATGTTGCTCAATGTATGTGCCAAATAACTATTTTGTTGGAGGAGCAATTACCATTGGTTCCAAAGGATATTCATATTGGTTCATAAAATTTTGACCACTTGATTTCCATGAATATATTTGAGACATTCATGCACTGTAGAAGGTACTGATCTAATTTTTTGTATCTAAGGGATTTCTAATTATATATCAAAGACACATGTGCTTAGTAAAACCAAGAATCGAGTGGGCAATATGAGAGGTCCCACTTATAAAGGTAGTACTGAATTCCTAAGTGTATCCTATGTATGACCATGAAATGATTTGAAAATAATAGAAGTTTCTTGTAAATATTACTCTATATAGCCAAGAGAGTAGAGGAGTGTTATGCTACATGAATTTTTTCTTAATCCATTGTCTATCATAACACTATTTATGGATTACTTGTTAACATGTGTTCGAATAAAGAGTAGATGTCTATTTGAATCATCATCAACAACTTCACTATCATCAAATGTACTTATGGAATGTCATTTTTTTTCTTGTAACTATACCAATTATGCTATCAAGTAGATGCTCATATGTAGGAGGAGGATGAGAATTATATGCATACAGTATTTCAAAATTATCATTGTTATTTATTGCTTCATGCTTTGAAAATTATCTTTATACATTTTGAGCTTTGAATTTTCATTTAGTTATGGTTTAACCTCTTTGGTAGGTGTGTCAATATCAATAATGTTCTCATCAATGAGGTCTTAAATTTTGTGATTGAGATTGAAACACATGTTTGTGGAATTAAAAATACATTAATGATAGTCACAATATGCATTGATATAATTTTTTTAGATTATTGTTTAGACATGTCTTCTTCCATTGGTGGAGGAAGAGAGACTAGTTTGAATTTAATTAGTTTTTACAAAAATACATCAGGAGGTGATGGTAACCTTAAGAATTTCCCCCTTGATGGAGCATGAAATTTGAAATTTTGTGTTAGTTTTGAGATAACATTAATTGTAATCTTAACTTCATTATTTTTTCATTAGATTTTCTCTTATAATATTTTATTTTTAAAAAAATTGACATTTGAAGTAGAAGTAGAATTTGAGGCATACTTGAGCTTTCTCAAAGTAAGAACTTTGAATTCATTCTCTTTGAATGTATGGCATAACTCATCAAAAGATGAAATTATCAAATACAATTTACTCTTGAAGTGGAGATAGTGAAATTTGAGTGAAAATATCTTAGAGCTCATTATCAGCCATTTGATTTATTAGTTTTTCTAGCATAGTCTTGTATCTTATAACATATTCACTTATTGTTTCATTATACCCTTGTTTGAGATTTGAAATTTGAGCATAAGATGTTTTTCCACCATTATTGATAGAAAAATGTATTAAAAAACTTATTTTCCAAAGGATGGAAAACCTTTATTGATTGAAGAGGAATATCACAAAACCATATAAGAGCATATTGTTTGAGACTTATTAGAAAAATCTTTGTCAAAAATCTATCAGTATCTACATAGTCTAGACAAAATACATGGAATACATGAAAATAGTATTTAGGATCATTTTTTCCTTCATATAAAGGATTCTTAAGAGCATGTCAAAAGGTTATGTAACAAGGAACATGAATCCCTGGAGGGGCTAAAATGAGAAATATTTTATTTAATTTGATATAGCTTAATTTATAAGGAAATAACCATTATCACTTGAAATGTGCACCCGTGTGTGAAGGGATCTCACACATATTGATGCATATAGCTCTTTTGTGCCTAACAACTTAGACCTGCATGCTAGAGAGTGATTCGATGCATCATTGTAATAATGGGATAATCCCCCAAGGTATGGGATGCTTTTCCTCCTTATGATGAACCTCTAGAGTATGCCAAATTCCTTGTATTCTAGATGCATCTAGTTTAGGACCATTGCGTAGACCCACAAATAATATAATGAAATCTACAACTAGTGTTAAGCCTAAACTTAACAAAGGGTAAAATGGAGGGAAAAGGTAAGAGATTATTAGAATGTAAAAAGTTATCCACCAAGAATATAATAAGCACCTTTCCCACTTAACAACAAAATAGAACTAATAATTGGTTACAAGATCTTTAAACTAGGTGCACTACATAAGTGTTTCACATGGAGGTAAGGGAAATTAGTGTAGTGTTAGGAGGGATGACAAACAGTCAATAGATAATAGCTATGCATACCCGTGTATACACAACATGATGCCTACATAGACTTTTATTTATGTGTAGAGGTGTGAAGTAAGGATGGTAATGAGAGGGATAAACATCCACAAATAAATATCAATAACCATGAATACACATGGAACATAAAGCATGAAGAAAGTAAACCTGTTATTATTAATCCCAAGGTCTAAGGAAATATTAAAAATTTGAATGGTCAGAGCTTTGTTATACCAGGAGAGGGATCTTAGAATAAAATTTTAAAAACATTATGATGCCTATAAAATGTCAACGATTTACAATAAAAATTAGGGTTTATATAACACTGGGAAAGGCCCTACATGATCAATTCACCATTAGAGGTAGTAGGAAGGAAATTGAATTTAGAAGTGGTGCCTAGAGATTGATGTTGATTAAGATCATCCTAATCTTTGAAATAACTAATACAAGCCATGATTATTCAACCTAGGTATTACAATTTGATCATGGAAGTAGTTGGGGGGTCACTCATGGATCCACATGTGCATCTGAGAATGAAGGATTCTTAGGTAGCCAAGGGTGGTGTGTGATTATTTTATGATACTCTAAGATCTACCTTGTATTTAATTCTATTATTATTTGATCCCCTTGATATCTAATCAATCTCAAAAACCATCCCCATTTATGGTAGTCACCTACCAATCCACATAAACTAGCTTATTACGTGGGATTGTGTAGGTGTTTCTTTAGATTCTACCTCATCATATTACATAGGAAGTGGAGCTATTGCACACATTCCCATTTGGGACCATATGTGAACTAGCCCATGCACACTCCTTTTTTTGTGGAGTCTCGTGCATTGAGCACAAATATAGCTAATTACATTTTGGATAAAGGGTATGCATTGTAGATTACACAGAGAGTTGGCTACATAGTATGATTATGAATTTGTGAAGAGTGATGAGGAAGATGTTTTGAAAAAATACATAAGGCCCAAAAAATTTATGCACATAATCTCTTCTGATGGTCTTCATAGTTTGCACCTTCATCTAGAACTTGTGTTGGTTTGCAAAGAAAATGTTGTATAGTTTATATCAGATTCTGTATTTTATAAGGGCACAAATGTGAAACTCTATGACTTAACATGAGACTTCACCATTTGAGTTTGAGGAAATATTTGAATAACATCACACAAGAATATTTGAATATATTAAGCACTCTCTTCATGATTTGTAACTGCTCCTTGTTCAATTCTCTCTTTCACTACTTGAAATCAGGGAAACCCACATGTTCTGACTTGTGTATTGTGCTAATGAGATGAAGGATCCTGATGTGGGGCACACATTGAGAACTAATTATAGGCATATATTTACACTTAATTTATGTGAGAACCCATGCTAGCTATTGAGTGCAAGCATGAACAAGAAACATATACACATAAACTTAATTCTCTTTTTGACCTGCATAAGCTTTAATATTTGAATACTCTCTACACAAAGGGTGCACACTGAAGGCTACATAGTAGGATGGGAGTTGAAGAGTAATATTGTAATGACATTTGAAATTTTTGGTTCTATAAAAGGCACAAATACCAACCTCTTTTGAAAATTTTCTAAGTCAAAAGACTTAGTCATTTTTTTGGACCTCGAATGAATATTGGAGCCCTAAACTGATAAACTTAGATGCTGATCTACATCGACTTCCATCCTTGTGTGCTTATATGGAACATACATTTGCATGCCTATTTTTGAGGGACCTATGACTATGCAAGTATGAAATCCTTATGTGTATCATCTTAAGAACTTTTTACAGAATGGGGTAACCTAGAAGGTCAACACTTTTGATGACCTCTATGGGTCGCTTGCCTACTAAGTGGGAACCCAATGGTTTTCACATGATCCATTGGGCATGGATTCATTGAAGCCTAAAATCCATCCATCCTGATAATGGAATTATTATGCATGTTTCTCTATATGGGCTTTATATGCATGTTACTACACACTAATCTTACTACATGCTTTTGTACACTTTGTCTACCTGATAATGCCTAGCCTATTGATAAAAAACTAGGCTCTAACTAACAATAAATGGAGAAAATAAGGAACAAAAAATGTACAAAATCGCTTAGGTACAAGGAAACAACAAGCTAACTTATGACTATATACATGCACACACGAGCACTTAGGGAACATAAAACTATTCTAATACATACAAAGCATAAATATGGGCCTTAAATCACCTAGGTTGAAATAAAATCCTTGTAGATATCCTTCATTTCATGAAAGTGTGTTGATGTATGATCAGAAAAAGAGAATAGGTGATTGATCACCATGAAGGTGGTGCATTCTAGTGGTTTTTAAAAGATGTTCGAGGAGGGTAGTTTGACTTGGCTCTCTTTTGATGAATGTATCTAACCAATGATGCATAAGTTTCTCACCTAGGTGGTAAATGTCTTACAAAATAATACTATCCCTTACAAATTTTAACATTCTTGACTGAAATTTTTCTCACATTGAGCATTCTAAAACTTGAGAGGTTCATCCTTAGTGATTGGAAAGTTTATGAACTCAACAAACTACCCCTATTGATTTATCATGTGCGTTGGCCCATTGGGATATGCTTCATATATTGTTTTGAATTCATTTGTACCTACATCCAACTACATGCTCAAATCATTATGAAGGTCTTCAACACTAAGAGGCTCACTATGATTATTTGATCCAACTATAGCCTCAACCTTGGGCTGATCCTATGCCTTCAAAATATGCCCTGGAGGGCTTGATGGAACTATATGCAAATAAAAGACTCATTTAATGAATTTACCTTGCATCTTAAGAACTACTAGTTTGATTTAGGCTTTGAAATCTTCAACTAGCTCATTGAATTACTACTATAGGCCTAAAAGATCCTCCTCTAGGTTGGATAGTGTTGACGTTAGAGATTGCACCCATGGCAGGAGGCTGAGCTCCTGCCTTCTCCTCACAACTATGGAAACTCCCCTCTCACCTGTGGGACTGGTGAAGCTGGAAGGGAGAGTCTCTAGATAAGGGCTATCTCCCTTTGATGCATCATTTTTGTTCTAGCAAGTGCAAATACATACATATATATAGATATAATGCGGGGGGGGGGATGAAAAGAGAGAGAGATTGTAGGAGAATAAACTACACTAAAGGGGTGGTGCACCAAAATAAGTCAACCTTCTCACATCCACACTTAAAACCAGACAAATACATACATACACTTCACACTTGGCAGAAGGACCAGGCTGCAAGAAACCGGTAGGGAGGCTTTCATGAAAACACAAAAAAATAGAGATTTCACCAAGGTGTTGTGGAATGCACACTGTAAGTAATCTCCTCTATTCTGAACTTCTCAAATACTGCTCTCCTCCTGTCAGCTACAAAAATGGCACCTTGTAGACAATAGGTATGCTGGTGTTGGGACTGTGAAAGCATCAAGAAACAATGATTGAACACAAACAAAAAATCAAGACATACACAAAAAATCTATCCAAGATGGAGGTAAAACTGCATTTATTGATTCAGGTGGAAATTTTGCCAGGACTACACCTTACAAAAGTGAAAGATATTTCTTAAAATTGACAAGTCTTCAATATATAGGAGAAGAGGAGGCCCATTTGGCACTCCTTTTTTACAAGTGGCCTATCGCGTCCCTTCATTGGGAAGAGCAAGTCACTCAAAACATTAATGAGCTATGCACTTTGTCTATTTGTAGTCTACCTTTTCAAGGTCAATACACGATTTGTCTACTCATTAAATGTAAAATGCAAAAACCAGTTACATTGCTAGTTGTTTGCATCTCCAATGATTAATTCACAGGAACTGTTTCACCTGCCGGAGTCACTTCTCAAATTGGTGCCACTTGGACTAACTTCTTGCTCATTCCATGCTTGTCTCTTTGTCTTTTCTCAATTTTGTCTCTTCTAGTTCCTTCAGCCCTCAGGGGTGAATTCTTAGTGGGTCATTGCATTTTGGCCCCTTGGTTAGCGCTCTCTCAGTTTGAAAACAAATGGCCATTTTGTTTCACTAAATTTGACATTCATATGGCCATCATTGGTTTGAAAACCAATGGCTAACTTGTTTTGTTAATTTTGATATCCTCCAGGACATCACCGTCCCCTTCAAAACGTCATTGGGTCTTCATGGCTTCTCTACGGCTTTGCTTCCTCTTAGCACCTTCCCAACTTTGCTTAGTGCCCCTTTGTATGTTTGGCCGAGAGTCCCCCGCAAGGGCACCTGCCCTTCGGGGACCTTCGGTGGGTCCTTTGGTCCTCTAGATTTTCCCTGGGTCCCCGTGAACAATTTTCTTGGGTTTTGTTTGTTCTATGTATTTTTTGTGGGCTTTTGTTCGCAGACATTTTCCCGTGGACAAAAAGTCTGTGGAAATTCTACCCGGCCTTTGATTTTTGATTTGAGCTGTGCCCGAATTCTTTCAGAATTTTTATCTGAAGGAATTCCTTCAGGCAAAAACTCTGAAGGAATTTGGGACTTAGTCAATTTTGACAAGTTTGAACTTTGAACAAAACAAAACTTACTCAGGTCCTTTTCTTTTGAAGCACCTACCCTCCGCTAGGGCATTTGAACTTGAAGACTCCCCTTCAGCCAAGGGCATACCCTTGAACCAAGCTATTAAACTAAAAATGGTTCAACGGTTCAACCATTGCACGCTAATGAACTAATGAACCAAGCCTGATGAACTTCTTGCTTTGAACCAAGCCTGTTGAACCTTAAATGGTTCAACAGTTCAATGGTTCAACCATGATGAATAAAGATGTTGAACTTGAAGATGGACCTTTGAACCAAGCCACGAACCAAACTCATTGAACTTGTGCAACCTAAAAATGACTGTCATGAATAGTAAGGGAAGAAGGGGACCAAAAATTTTGCCTGAAGGAAAAATTTGGTCAACAAACTAGCAACTCCTGGGAGAAGCATGCCTGCTATGCTTAGAGACTAGTTGCCTTGCAGTGCATTGGGCACAGAGTCGGATGGTAACTTGGAAAACCAACAATAACTCTGATAAATCTAGAACCAGTCATGTAGATCTACCTCCAAGGAAATGAAAACACACACAAGACTAAGAAAACTACTACTTGTGCAAAAACACTTAGGGAAAATAGGGAAAGACAAACAAGGAAAGCATATACAGATGAAAGGAGACTCAGTGGCAATGCTTCAGATGTATCCCATTAACTGGGATATGTAGTTCTTCACCATCCAACCTAGAGAGTTGGAATGCATTATGCTGCTTGCATTGAGTAATTATGTAAGGACCGCTCCATAAGGCATCAAATTTTGCATGCTTTCCAGGGTTAGCTCGGTCTTCATCCCATTTCAAGACAATGTCTCATTCAGAGAAATATTTTGACGAAGATTTCTTGTCAAAGTGTCTTTTTACTTGTTGTTGGTGATTGGTCATAGAAGCCATAGCCCGGTCCCTTACCTCTTGGACCTCCATTAGCTCACACAACCTGACCTCCATGCTACTTCCTTCTTCAAATTGTAGCTGGTGAGCGAGGTCCAGTGCTAAAAATTCAAGTGAGATGGAAAGCCTAGCTTCCCTTCCATACACAAGCATATATGGAGAGTTTCTGATTGCTCTCTTCAGAGTGATTCGATCAGCCCACAAAGATGTCTTCAGCTTGGCATGCCAAGTCCTCTAATTTTATTCCATGGTCCTTTTTATGATTTTGATCAAATTTTTGTTGGTGGACTCAGCTAGCCCATTCCCCTGTGGGTAATAATTGGATGAAGTGTTGAGGTATATACCATACCTTAGCGCCCATTAACTTGTTTTTGTTCTTAGAAAAGCCAAGGCATTATTTGAGATTATGGTGGCTGGGACCCTAAATCTTGTTACCAGGTCCTCATAAAACTCCAAGACCGCACTTTCATTTGCCTCTTTCAGAGCAACAGCCTCTGTTGGGAAATCTAGGAAGCACAATTGATTACCAAGAAACTAAACATGCAGAATTAAACCAGAAGCAATAAGTAACTAAAATCAGAAAAAACATAGAATATGAGAGACAATACCCAATTATATTAATACTCTTCCAGAAGGAAATACAACAAATAAGATGCCATAGTATTCTTCCTTACATCTCTAGAGCTCACACACATCTAGAGCATAAACAGTAAATCTCTTCAAGAGCTCACTCTCTCTTACAGTCCCAACAATCAACTCACACACAGAGTTGTTGTTCACCTCCAACCAGTTAGTATCCACTACTGCCAATACACTGAGTATATACACATACTCAACCGAGTACACAACGCACTCCAAATAGATCTCCCATGAACTTGCAACAACCTACAACTCACTTGATCTTACTTATGGAAGGATCTACCTTGTCTTCCTCTATGCTCAATGACCGAGTACACACCATACTCCAAGTAGATCTCTCCTAATCTTGCTACCTGTTGTGTTGCTGTCCTCCCTAATCTTGAACACCTACAAATCAATCTAGTTCTGCACACCTACAAACTTGGATCCTGCACCCACATACACTTACAGATCAACCTGATCTTACTTACCTGAAAGGAACTACCTTGCCTTCCTCTATTTTCTCTTTGATGTGTTGTTGTCACCTTTGATCTTGTTGTCACTTGTAGATCTCCTTTGACCTCGCACACACACACACACCATGTAGATCTCCAAACTTGGCCTTGTAACCCCTGCCAACCAAGATCTTACATACATGAAGAACCCTTCTGATTCTCCAAAACCAGCACCCACACTTGGCACTGCTATGGAACTAAGAGGAACACCCCTTGCTCTCTTCACACACAGAAGGAGCTAACTTTGCTCAACTCAACTAGCACACATTATAATACAACCCATGAGTCTATTATATATATCTCATGCAAACAATAATTAGACATCTAATTACAATAATTAGATTTGTAGCTCAAGACTATAATTGGCCTCTCAACATGCAAACACCTAGTTTGTTAACTAACTGTTCGTGAACTGGCAATTCTAGAACCGCATAGGCGACCGATGTCGGTCCCTATTAGGCTAGAGATGACTGACATCAGCCGATACCTGATCGATGTCAGTTGCCTTTCCCACTGTATATGACCAACATCAGCTGATCAGACTGACGTCGGTTTCCCTGCAACTTAACAACCTCTCAATAACCTCCTCCATGTCTACAATAGTGAAGCTTTTAGCTCCACAACCTAACAATCTCCCACTTGGAGATAAATAGCTACACTATACCTGTACTTGTACCTTATATAATCTATTTCTTGGCTTGTATGCCTCTTTAAGCTCAAACCTAAAGACCAACCACCACACATCCTGTGGTGTAAATCCTGTCATCCAAGTAACTTGCCACATCTGCATCTATAAATACATGTAGAAAAGAACTTGACCCTGCATAACATATCAACCTGCTGCTAGTCCCTCTCAAATACCTGAGAATCCACTGAACTTCCCTCCAGTGTTTCTTTTCTAGATTGGCTACAAACTTTCTGACAACACCCACTGCTTGGGCAAACTCAGGGAGTACACACATACTCAACCTCATCATGTGATTGGGGACCCTGTTCTGTGAACTGTCCATCCATAGGTGTGCTGCCCTATTCTACATCCTGCACTACCTTCACACAATCATCCTATGATAACATCAACATGTGATCTTCCCTGTCTCGAGGATTACTCATGCCAAAGAATTTTGCTGCTCCCAAATCCTTCATGGCAAACCACTAAACTAACCTTACCCTTAGCTCAACAAAACCTTGTATGTCTGAACCTTCAGCAAGCTCATCCTCCACATAAAGTAATAGGATAATGTTGCGATTATCATCCA
Source organism: Torreya grandis (assembly GCA_037957365.1). NCBI lineage: Eukaryota > Viridiplantae > Streptophyta > Pinopsida > Cupressales > Taxaceae > Torreya > Torreya grandis. The sequence continues at coordinate 1,339,691 of JARHVA010002197.1, read as the reverse complement.
CCTGGTAAGACAAACACAATGGTTACACTGACACCAACTAAAGCCCTACTTTGTCATCCACCTATCAAAACCTGTATCACTGTCTTTCAACTTCCTCAAGACCATATGACCTGGCCTTCTGTCTCACGTGTCCATTCTCTCTATTCTTTAACTAAGGTATCCATTCATCTCTCAGTGATTTCATACCGGCTGGCAACCCTACCAAATCTCTCATTTGGTTTTGCATCCTGTTCATGCCATGCTCCCACTATTTCCTGGATCCTTCCTGCTCTGCAGTGAGCAATGAGTATAAAGAAGAGGAATAATGAATTTGAGGCTTACTTACCCTTTCAGTCCTCCACATGGGTGTTTAAGACTCCTTGACAGTCTGCATCTGACTGACATCGATTCCATGTGACTGTCCAGGTCATTGATGCTGGTTATCCTACCGACATCGGTCTCCACCTGCCTGACACCACCGACTTCTCTGGTCTACACATGATCAATGTTGGTACCTATTTGTTCAACATCGGTTTCTCTTGACCGACGTCGGTACCTATGTATACCTGTGAGTGATGAATTTTTACCCATGAGCTCCTTTGAATCAATCCCATGTCTAAACTACCCTGCTCAAAAGTATCTAGCCCCATCTACTGGTCTCTGTCTGTCATCTCCTCCAAGAACACCAAGGCTTTCTAGTTCTTAAGTTTATCAAATACATCATTCTTCCTTTTTCTGTAATAAACACAATCCTTTCTTGTAGCATCCCACTACTCACATAAATCTCAGTCTATGCTCTTCGAAGCTGAACTCTTACCATTTGTCTTAAGAACATCCATTCCCTTCTCGCTTATGTGACCAAGCCTACAAAGCCACCCCTGTGCAACAGAAGTGGAATCAGTAATACAAGCAAGTAGATAAAAAGTGCCTACTTTCTTACCACATGTTAATTCAAGTGCATCCTTGGTAACATTCCAAGAATCTACTGTGAGAGTTACTGTGCATCTCTCATCACCCAATTTTTATGAAGCAATTAGTCAAATCTTCAAGACTGGGACCTGCATGACCTTCTTCAACACCCATGTGTTGGCCGCCTGCAATTTCAGCCGCACTTCCCCTTTTCCAATACTTTGACAAGGCTCACCAACCCCTCTAATTGGGGCTGCATGGAAAGAGGCAACAAAATATATTAACCAAGATTCAACTTTATCCAAGGAACATCCTAGAGCATCTTGTGCAACAACACCTACAACATCTGCTTCTTCAATTCATTCATGTTAATCTGTTACCAACCAACAATCTTTCTTTACCTGCTCTTTCTTTCCATAACACCGTAATTGACCATTCGTGCTATTTAGTTTCTCCATTCTTAGTGTACTTTATTTTGCCATTGCTCTACTCCCACTCAATCAAAAACCCCTGAGAGTGACCTATAATCAAACACAAAACTTGCTCCCTGCAACCTTAGCTCTGATACCACTTTGTTGGGAAACCTAGGAAGCACAATTGATTACCAAGCAACTAAACATGCAAATTAAACCAGAAGTAATAAGTAACTAGAATCAGAAACAACACAGAATATGAGAGATAATACCCAATTATATTAATACTCTTCTAGAAGGAAATACAACAAAGAAGATGCCATAGTCTTCTTCCTTACATCTCTAGAGCATAAACAGTAAATATCTTCAAGAGCTCACTCTCTCTTATGGTCCCAACAATCAACTCACACACAGAGTTGTTGTTCACCTCTAACCAGTTAGTATCCACTACTGCCAGTACATTGAATATATACACATACTCAACCGAGTACACAACGCACTCCAAGTAGATCTCCCATGAACTTGCAACAACCTGCAACTCAAATGATCTTACTTATGGAAGGATCTACCTTACCTTCCTCTATGCTCAATGACTGAGTACACATCATACTTTAAGTAGATCTCTCTTGATCTTACTACCTATTGTGTTGCTATCCTCTTTGATCTTGCACACCTGTAAATCAATCTGGTTCTGCACACCTACAAACCTAGATCCTACACCCACATACACTTGCAGATCAACCTGATCTTACTTACCTAGAAGAAACTACCTTGCCTTCCTCTATTTTCTCTTTGATGTGTTGCTGTCACCTTTGATCTTGCTGTCACCTGCAAATCTCCTTTGACCTCGCACACACACACACCATGTAGATATCCAAATGTGGCCTTATAACCCTTATCGACCAAGATCTTACATACATGAAGAACCCTTTTGATTCTTCAAAACTAGCACCCACACTTGGCACTACTATGGAATTAGGAGGAACACCCCTTGCTCTCTTCACACATAAAAAGAGATAACTTTGCTCAACTCAACTAGCACACATTACAATACAGCCCATGAGTCTATTATATAGATCTCATGCAAACAATAATTAGACATCTAATTACAATAATTAGATCCATAGCTCAAGACTATAATTGGCCTCTCAACATGCAAACACCCGGTTCGTTAACTAACTATCTATGAACTGACAGTTCTAAAATTGCACAGGCAACCGACGCTAGTCCCTGTCAGGTTGGAGATTACTGACGTCAGCCGATACCTGACCGATGTTGATTGCCTTTCCCACTGTATATGATTGATGTCAGTTGATTAGACCGATGTCAGTTTCCCTACAACTTAGCAACCTCTCAATAACTTCCTCCATATCTGCAATAGTGAAGCATTTAGCTCCACAACCTAACAGCCTCCACCCACCTTGTAAAATAGTCTGTAGTAGTCAAGACCCATTTGTGTCTAGCACTGGAGGGAGGATTGATGATCCCTATGAAATCTAGGCCCCACTACATGAATGGTTGCTCCACCTGAATAGGCTGTAGAGGCATGGCAGCCAACCATTATTTCCCATAAAAAAATGCACACTTCTAGCACTTTCTTACCCAGGCATGGGTGTCCTTGAAAAGAGTGGGCCAGAAATAGCCAACTCTCATTATCCTTGTTGTAGTAGCTCTAAGAGTGAAATGACTACTTTTTGGCCCATCATGGAACTCAGACAGTACCTTATCAACCTAGTTTGGGTCAATGCATCTTATAAAAACCCCAGAGAGATCCTTATTAAACAATACTTCATCAACCAAGACATAAGGGAGAGACTGGAGTTTGAAATACCTTCTGCCAATCTTATCAAGACCCTATGGGCACTCACTAGTGAGAAGAAAACACCTCAGGTCCCACATCCAATCCTTTATGATAGCTGGTTCTACTGCAGTGGCTGCATCATGAATTAGCAAGCTATCTTCCCTTTTTTGCTTGAAGTCTACAACAAGTTGTTTACACATGCCTCTTCCCCTCACCAGCTTGGTGATCTTGATGTTTACGTCATACTCCATCACCTTGGTGATCCACCCTGCTCTCTTCTCATTCAGGTCTCAATTGGTCAAAAAATCCTTGATGCCAGGATGTGGGACCATGAGGTGAATCCTGCTATTAGATAACATATGCCTAAATTTCTTTAAGCTCTGCACTACTGCTAGGACTTGCTTCTCTACATACGTGTATCTAACTTTGAAATTCTCTAACCCCTGGCTAAAAAAGGCAAGTGATTGCTCGAGGTCATCACCATTTTCTTGGGTAAGCATGGCGGAGATCACCTCTTCATTGCTGAAAGTGTAGAGGTTGAAGTCTTTGTTGAAGTCAGGGCTGATCAAAGTATGAGCCTGGGTTATGGCCTGCTTGATGGCTTCAAAACTATCTTTTCTTTGTGTTGTCCACTTGAACTCCTCACCCTTCCTCAGCATAGAGGTTAGGAGCTTGACTATCTCTACAAAATTTAGAATGAATCTCTAAATAAAATTTATCCTGCCAAAGAAGCTCTGCAGGCCTTTCTTGTGCTTTGGTAGGGACATCTCCAAGATAGAAAAAACTCTCTCGGGGTCAATGGATAAGCCTTTCTTGGACACGATGTGGCCAAGGAGTTTCCCCTCATGAATAGTAAACACACATCTCTTTGGATTAAGAGAGATGTCAAATTCTCTACACCTTTCAAAAATCTACCTGAGGTGTTCTATGTGTTGGCTCACTTCCTTGGAGAATACAGTCACATCATCGAGGTAGACCAACACATTGTTGTTTATCAAGCCTCATGGCTCGCTAAAAAGTAGCGCTAGCATTAAATAGCCTGAATGGCATCTTCTTGTAGGCAAATGTTCCCCATTTAGTGGTGAAGGCCATTTTGTGCTGGTCATAGCCTTACACTAGAATCTAATTATACCCTGAATAACCATCCAAGAGGGAGAAACGCTCGTTACTAGTTACCTTTTGAAGGATCTGATCCATTCTTGGGAGGGGATAATGATCTTTTAAAGAGACCTTATTAAGGTCTCTAAAGTCAACACATAGCCTAATCTCCCCATTCTTGTTTCTAACAAGAATAAGGTTGGCTAACCAGGAGGAATGTTTGATTAGAAATATAATTCCAAACTCAATCAATTTAGCCAATTCCCTCTGCATGAGGGGCTCAATTGTCAAATTGACAGGTCTCTACTTCTATGTGACTGGCCTGGCGCCTTCTTCTAATTCGATGGTGTGTTGAGCGAGTCTTGGGTTGAAGCCCTTCAAGTCACTATAATCCCATGCAAAAACATCTACGAATTCTTGACATAGCAAAATGAAAGCTCACCTTTCTTGAATCGTGCAGACTTTTCTAAGCATAAGTAGCTTGTCCTTGAAGATCTCAACCCTTTCATAATTCTCCTCTTTGGTTGTGATTCATGCCTTGTCATTTCTCAATTGGTCATCTCCATTGAAGATGCTATCAAGTGTGACCAAACCTTTAGGGAGCTTATTGTTCTTCAACTGAACAATCTGATTGCCATATTGCTGTTGCAATTTTACTTGATTCTGTGTTGCGAACTCAGCTTCCTCCTGTAGGAAGAAATCTATTTGCTGGTCACTTTCAAACACTTGCCAATTTGCAATGTTTTCTGAGACAGGGGGCTGAACCACCACTTTCAAGTGGCACAAATCACAATCTTGACTTATTTCCTTGGAAACATTGAACTGAGTGCCAATTGTTGCTAGCCTATCTGCTTGTTTATTTTTCTCTCTAGAAATGGAGGCGATGTTGAAAGCAAGGAAATATTCCACCAAGTCCTAGACCCTATGCTTGTAAGACTTCAGCAAGGAATTCTTGGTTAGATTCTAGCCTTTCACCTGATTTACAATCAACTCACTATCTCCCAAAACTTGCAACTCCTTGATCCCTCTTTTTCTTGCCCATTCCAGCCCATGGATAAGGTACTCATATTCTACAACATTACTTGTGTAATAGAATTGGAAATGGAAAGCTAAAAAATACCTATCCTTTGAAGGGGAGACCAACATCGCCCCACCACCAGTGCTCAACCTACTTTTAAAACTGTCAAAATATAGCTGCCACAGACCCAGGTCCTCTTGGCTAGCCTTCATTAAATTTGGCATGAAGGTGCCCTCTTCGTGCATACAATAGACTCCAAGGTTTGAATCCTCAATGAACTTGTAGGGATCATGTTCAAATTTATCATTTCCCCACTCATCTATGAGTAGGTCTGCAACTCCTTCAAGAGCAGAGGATGGAGATTCGTCTATCTGGGAATCTTCTAGGTTGATAATGGTGTAACTGACGTTCACTAACTTGGGCGAGTATGGTTCAAAATGGTCCTTATAGAGTGGCTCAGATTTAATTTTTACCTTGGTCTCGTACTTGGTTCTAAACACCAAATAGGACCAATTCATTGCTAGATAGCCACCTATCTTTGATGTGAAGTCTCTGGACAAACAAATTGCAAAATAAGGAGGAACATCTGCTACCACTATATCATGGGGAATTGAGAAGGTTGGGCAAACATGCAATGTCAATCCTAAACCCTTCACAATCCCAACTATTTTTGTAAGTGTCCCATCTAGCTATTGGACTCCTTTGTTCATCTCTTCATATTTCAGTCCCATCTTGTTAGCTATGCACTTTGGCATCACTGAGGTGCTGACCCCACTGCCAATTATGCAGTTGTGTACCAAGAAATACCTTATGACCAATGATACATAGAAAGGGGGAATTTTCTCTTCCTTCTTTACTTGACATGAAGTGGAAGGCTATCCATTTGTCATCAAGACATTATCAGTGCTTGTTGGGATAGCTTGTCGATCAAGCTCATGCAATTCCTTCTTCAATACATCCTATCCTAGAAGAGACAATAAATCCCATAAGGAGATGTTCATATGTAGCTTATTCATTTGGTCCACTATATTGACCTGGGGACTGCCTCCCTTTAAGCTTTCTTTGGGGCTGATTCTAACCTGAGCCGCAGGCTGAGGGGCTGAAGGTGCAAATGGCTATCTAAAGTTTGGGGCCTTCAAATTTGAGTGTGACAGGGAAGGTGTTGTTACCGCTTGGGTGGTAGCCTAGGCTTCTCCCATTGCTCTTCTCTTAAATCTTATGTTGGCTGCAACACAGTCAGCCTGATTATCTTTAGCACCCACATAATTCACTAAATAAAATTCCCCTTCTAGATGATTCATGAGGGTATAATCTATCTGGGCTTGATTACTGCTCATGCTGGGTTGAGTTGGAGCCTCAAAAATCTGGGAATGAGCAGCTACCTGATTGTCTGCATTCTAGAAATAATTCATCATCTTATTTGTGTAAATAGCCTATTCTTGACCATATCCCATGGTCGAACAACTTGGTTGTTCCTATACTAGATTGTTTTAAACCAGCACCATGACTTTAGATGACGAAGGGGGGCATGAATTGTAGTTTTGAAATGGCCTGGTCTGAGTGAGTGAATCATGTCCTTTATTATAGCCTTGAAAAGGGGGTCTAGGGGCTTGACCATAATGTTGATATCCTTAGTTCAGCATGTTGCTTTGAGCTTGCTACCTTTTAAGAGCTACAAGTTTATTTGACATGCTTTGCAATAGACTTTTAACCTCATGAAGTTCATTGGATAGAACAGAAAATGGTTTCTCTATGGTAGGTAGAGGAGCCAATGTGGGAGCAACAGTCTGAATTGGAGGTAGCATTTCTGGGAAAAGTGGCATGTGAGGTCTAGGGGCTATTTTCCCAGCCTGTACTAAGTAGTTTTCAGCTATTATGGCTATGTCATATGCAACAAGTAGTATATGCCCTCCCATAGATTGGATCATCACAACAATATCATTGTTTAATGGCTTTAAATAGTATAGGAAAGTGTAGCTGGGAGTCAGTCTTACAAGGATGGGAATTCTATTCCAAGTCTTTTGAAACCGCGTGTTAAAATCCTACATATACTCATGTAGAGCTCTCTTTATGGTCGTCAGCTACTCAGCAAGTGAGAGGTCATCGCTCTTTTCCCCAAAATGATCTGTCAATTGAGTGCCCAATTTGTTCCAAGAATGTATTGAATTTACAGGCAAAGTTTCGTACCAGTCAAGAGCCCTGCCTTTGAGAGATAGTGCTAGCAATCTAATGGTGATATTTTCCTCCATTAAATTATGAATATTGTAGAGGTTAACAATATTCCTAATATGCTCGATGACTGTAATGGGCCCCTCTCCATTGAAATAAGGTATATTCTTTAAGGTTGTTCCCAGAATTGGGTCATAACGTGGGAGATTCAAGGGGATCTGAACACGAAAAGCTACAAAAGGCAATGCCATAGCTGGGATGGGCTAAAACTAGGGCTTTACTTCATTTGTGTCCCTTACAACAGGTTTAGGAGGATTGCTTGTTGGATAAGGATGGGTCCTCTCAAATCATAGCCTTTTTGCAGAGTTCAAAGGCAACTCAACAAAATTGAAAGGAACCCCTTTTGAAGCAGACCTTGTGGTGACTTTAGGCATAGAAAGTTAAGAAACTGGTCTTAATTGGAAAATTGAACCTCTTACTAGTGGAGTCGCCAGATGCTAGAAAACTTTGATTTTCTATGATAGGACCAGCATCAATCCTAAAACCTTACTGAGTTGTCAACTGTGTCCCACCGGGTGTGCCAAAATTGTTGACATTGGAGATTGCACCCATGATAGGAGGCTGAGCTCACCTTCTCCTCACAACTATGGAAACTCCCCTCTTGCCTGTGGGACTGGTGAAGCTAGAGGGGAGAGTCTCTAGATAAGGGCTAGCTCCCTTTGATGAATCATGTTTGTTCCAACATGTGTACATACATACATATATATAGATATAATGGGGGGGATGAAAAGAGAGAGAGATTACAGGAAAATAAACTACACTAAAGGGGTGATGCACCAAAATAAGTCAACCTTCTCACATCCACACTTAAAATTAGACAAATACATACATACACTTCACACTTGGCAAAAGGACTAGGCTACAAGAAATTGGCAGGGAGGCTTTCATGAAAACACAAAAAAATAGAGATTTCACCAAGGTGCTATGGAATGCACACTGTAAGTAATCTCCTCTGTTTTAAACTTCTCAAATATTGCTCTCCTCTTGTCAGCTATAAAAATGGTGCCTTGTAGACAACATGTATGCTAGTGTTGGGCCTGTGAAAGCATCAAGAAATAATGACTGAACACAAAAAAACACTAAAGACATACACAAAAAATTTATCCAAGATGGAGGTAAAACTGTGTTTATTGATTCAGGTGGAAATTTTGCCAGGACTACACCTTAAAAACGTGAAAGATCTTTCTTAAAATTGACAAGTCTTCAATATATAGGAGAAGAGAAGGAGGCCCATTTGGCACTCCTTTTTTACAAGTGGCCTATCGCATCCCTTCATTGGGAAGAGCAAGTCACTCAAAACATTAATGAGTTGTGTGCTTTGTCTATTTGCAGTCTACCTTTTCAAGGTCAATACACAGTTTGTCTACTCATTAAATGTAAAATGGAGAAACCAGTTGCATTGCTAGCTATTTGCATCTCTAATGATCAATTTGTAGGAACTGTTTCACCTACCAGAGTCACTTCTCAAATTGGTGCCACTTGGACTAACTGCTTTCTCATTCCATGCTTGTCTCCTTATCTTTTCTCATTTTTGTCTCTTATGGTTCCTTCGGCCCTCGAGGGTGAATTCTTAGTAGTTCATTACATTCTGGCCCCTTAGTTAGCGCTCTCTCAATTTGAAAACAAATGGCCATTTTGTTTCACTAACTTTGACATTCATACGGCCATCATTGGTTTGAAAACCAACAGCTAACTTGTTTTGTTAATTTTGACATCCTCTGGGACGTCGCCGTCCCCTTCAAAACATCATCTGGTCTTCATGGCTTCTCTGCAGCTTTGCTTCCTCTTAGCACCTTCCTGAATTTACTTAGTGCCCATTTGTATGTTTGGCCGAGAGTCCCCCGCAAGGGCACCTGCCCTTTAGGGTCCTTCAGCGGGTCCTTTGGTCCTCCAGATTTTCCCCGGGTCCCTGCAGACAATTTTCTCAGGTTTTGTTTGTTCTATGTATTTTCCACGGGCTTTTGTCTACAAACATTTTTTCAAGGACAAAAAGTCCATGGAAATTCTACCTGGCCTTTACTTTTTGATTTGAGTTGCACCCGAATTCCTTTAGACTTTTTGTCTGAAGGAATTCCTTCGGGCAAAAAGTCTGAAGGAATTCGGGACTGTCAATTTTGACAAATTTGAACTTTGATCTTTGAACAAAACCGAACTTACCCAAGTCCTTTTATTTTGAAGTGCTTGCCCTCCACTAGGGCATTTGAACTTGAATACTCCCCTTTGGCCAAGGGCATACCCTTGAACCAAGCTGTTGAACCAAAAATGGTTTAACGGCTCAAGGGTTCAACCATTGCACGCCGATGAACTAATGAACCAAGCCCGATGAACTTCTTGATTTGAACTAAGCCCATTGAACCTTAAATGGTTCAATGGTTCAACCATGATGAATCGAGATGTTGAACTTGAAGATGGACCTTTGAACTAAAGGTCGCTGAACCATTTAAACCAGGCCACGAACCAAACTCATTGAACTTGTGCAACCCGAAAATGACTGTCATGAGTAGCAAGGGAAGAAGGGGACCAAAATTTTTGCCTGAAGGCAAAATTTGGTCAATAGATAGGTTGGGCATAAAATCACCTTCCTTTTTTGATCATGATTATGATCACAAGATGATATCAAATTAATCAAATCCTTATCCCTCTTTAAACACGTACCCCTCTCAAAGGTCTTGCTCATTTTAAATGACCTTTACTACTACATAAGGTGGTAGCTCCATAAATAAGTTGATAGCCTCTATCTTCCTCTTCCTTGAAATCTTCATCCTCATCCTCCTCTTATAGTAGATATGATCCTTTTGGTTTAATGTTGCAAAGAGTGTCACTAGTAATTATCTCTTCTTCATCCTCACTTTAAGTACTCTCCTCTTTGTCAAGGTAATATTTATTTTTTGCCCACAAAACCAGGCCTCCTTTAAAAATGGATATGGTCAGAGGACAAGAGTTTTTTAATAGGTGAAGAAGGAATGGAATTAACTAGGTTGGGCTTCCTAAAATTAGGATACTAGGTCTAGGAGGGCTACCATGATTGGGTTTGAGGCTTTTGAAGAAGAATAATATTTTGAGCTAGCATAGGCATAAATTTCTCTACATAAGGAGAACCTATGAAACTTGGGATTTTAAAACTAGGAGGCCCACTTGAGAGTTCAGATGGCTTACCCTACTTGAATCTAGGGACTTTGAATGTGGAATTTTCCCTCTTCATAGGTTGGTCTAAAATTCAATAAGATGTCCTTGATACTTTATTAGGGCTAGTTGGGAGGGTGACAATGCTAATTAGGAGAAACACAACTTTCACAAAGTTAGTTGAAAGTATGAGTAGTTGGCTAAAAGGGATGAACTAGGCCAAGGGAGGTGAATATTATGAGGAGGTGGGTATCTTGATAGTCTAGGCCAATTTTGGATGAAAAAACTAGTATTTTTAGTTGGATATGGGTTACAAGAAAGGCAAAATAAAACTTGTATAAAATGGGGTAAATGACATAATTTTAGGCATTCAAGCTACTTAAACTAGTAGACATGACATTTAGAGTCACTAGGTTCTCTATAGAGTGTCTTCAACACTCAAAATGTTGATAGTAGAACCAATATCTTAGCCAAATTTTAAAATTGTACCATCAAGCATGTTATAAACTATTATCACTCAAAACATGCACTTGTGTGCGAAGGGATATCATACATGTTGATGCACAAGTCTTCTATACCTAGCACCTTGGACCTATATACTAGATAGTGATTCGATGTCTCATCATAATAATGTGATCATCCCCCAAAGTCTAAGACACTTAAACTCCTTAGGAGGAACCTTGGGGTTAGGCTAACTTCCTTATATTCTAGATTCACCTGGCTTAAGACCAATGCACAAACCTAAAAAGATTAGAATGAAATCTATAGCTAGCACTAAACCTAACTTGATAAAAGGAAAAAGGGAGAGAAAAGGTAAGATATTTATAAAATGTAAAAGGTGATGCACTAAGAATAGAGTTAGCCCCTTGCCTACTTAATGACATAATAGAACTAACATACTAGTTACCAGATCTTCAAACCATGTGCACTACATAAGTGTTTCACCTGAAGGTAAGGGAAAACATCACAATGTTAGGAGGGATGATAAATGGTCTATAGATATCACCTATAAAGACCCATGTATATACAACATGAAAACTATAGAGACTTTTTGTTCTACACTATGGTATGAAGGGAGGATGATAATGAGAGGGACACACATCCACAAATAAATATGAAAAACCATGAATGCACACAAAACATAGAGCGTGAAATAAAGTAAATCAGTTTCTATTAATCCCAAGGTCTAAGGCAATATTACAAACTTAAATGGTCAGAGATTTTTTATACAAAGAGTAGGATATTAGAGGATAATTTTGGTAACATTATGATGCCTAGAAAATATTGACCATTTACAATAAAAATAAGGGTTTATATAGTGTTAAATAAGGCACTACAAGATCAATTTACCATTAGAGGTGGTAGGTAGGAACTTAAATTCATAAGTGGTGCCTATAACTTGAGGTTGATTAAGATCATCCCAATATTCACAATAACTATTACAAGCCATGCTTATTCAACCTAGGTCTGACAATTTGTTCTTAGAAGTAGCTAGGGGGTCACTTGTGGATCTATGTGTGCCTCTGAGAATGAAGGATGTCTAGGAATCTAAGGGTGGCATGTGATCATGTTTTGAAATTTTAATAAATGAAATTAGAATGGGTACCTATTGAGAGAGCAAGTTAGAATAATCTCATAGGTGAGAGGATGGATGTAGGTGGTTACATTCAAAGCATTGAGGATAAGATAACAGGCCTTAAGGAGTAGCATGTCCAACCTCACCAATCTTATGTGCCTTCATATACACCACCTTATCCTTCTTATGTGCCACCCATTCCTCCCCAAGAGACCATTATAAGTGACCTTTTGAGTATGCCAAGTTTTTCATATATTTCTTAGACCTTTCCTTCCTAGAAATATATTCAAGAAAGCTATCAAATAAAGAAGGAGATCATTGATGAATAACCTGCTATTGATTTCCAAAACTCCATCCTGACCCAAAAACCCCTTATGAAGTCCTTGAAAATCCCAATCTAGAATCAAGTGGTGAACTCATGGGGTGGGCAAATTGAGACAAATCTAGATTTGAAAGCCCAAGTTAAAGGAAAAATTTGAACCTATGAAAACCTCTCTCATCCCTCCTTAAGAGCCTTCTTATGTTCCCTATCTCCATGAAACCATTGACCACCTTAAAGGAGAAGATATTCCAAGAGAATATAGATAGGTAGATCAAAGATTTAGAGTTGACAAAGAAGGAAGAAGAGAACCAAGACCAAAATGTTAAATAAAGACCTCTAGTTTTCCCATCCTAGAAATCTATCCAAGGATGTTCTCAAAACAAGAAGGAGACTTCAATTGTGAAGGTTGAAGACTTATTTTCAACTGTTAAAGATTACCAAGGAGACCATTAGGAAAATAAATATCTGGTACAATAAGGTAATCCCTCTATTACCTAACTTAATTTCTTTCCCTACAAAATCTCTTTCAAGAGTCAACCATTCCCAAGGTTTCAAGTTACAAGAAGGTTCCCTTCATTCACAGATCCATCCATACACCATCCATCACATCTCATGTTCCATCTCCAACTTGTCAAACCTCCATCACATCTTACTCTTCACCTCAAACCCATGAGCCTATCCATCAACCTGTTACCCTAGTTTTGTTTTGAGAAAGAACCTATCTTGAAAGTAGTAAGTGAAGGGGAGTAAATCTAAGCTATGACTAATCAAGATGATACATTAAATGACTATGAGGAATAGATCACTATAGGGACTCCCCTTGGTGAAGGAAGGGGAAACTTAACCATTTTTAATGAGGAAGGATATATTTAAGACTCTTTTGTAGTTGTCCATGAGGATTATGACCAAGACTTGAAGAAAGGGGCATTTGAAAATGACTCCATATCTAATCTTGAAGTAGTGAATGATCATATTTCAAGTATGAAGTGGAGTGTAACATCAAAGATGAGGGTTATGACACTAATCAAGAAGTTATAGCCCTAAAAGAGTCTCATGAGATGAAGATGGAAGACATAGTTCTTGGAAATGACTCAATACCTCTGTCTAGTTTTGAATCACCCTCAAATGGATTGAAACATGAAGAATACTAGCTTGATGACCTCATGCATTAAAAAGAGAAGATTGAAGAAGTATTGGTTCTAGATGATATGGAGGATAACTATGATTGGAAGTTTCAAATAAAGATATTTCAAGGGATTGAAGATCTTTGTCAAGTTGAGGATCAAGTTCTTGAGGATGTGGATAAAGAATTTCCCATGGAGGATAATGAACAAGATTGGGCAAAATATGTAGAACTCTTTGATGAGTTTGAAGAACTTGAAGCTAAATAAAGACCCAACCTTATTGAGAGCATCATGGAAATAAAAAGGTATGTTTCATTGAACCACCATTGAAGTTCATAGTTGAGGAGACATATTAAGAAATTAAGACTGCCTAGATGCATATAGCTGACATATTTGGAGCTAGTTGATTCTCATTAAACATCATGCCAATGAAGTTGGCATATACAACAAATAAGAATAAAATATCAAGACCAAGGGTCAATCAGCTACATGCCTTATTCAATTCTTCTTCAAGAACGGTTCTCAAACTTTCTTTTTGATCTAGGAGGAAAGGTACATATAATTTTAAGGTATATCTATTAGAATAGTTTTGTTAAATTTCCTCCAAGAATAGTTTTTGGCACATTTGTTTATTGTCCCTATTTTTTTTAGGTTAGTTTTCATTTAAATAAGTGCCTTGGGCACTCTATCTTATTTTGTTTTTTTCTTTGTCCTTTGTATTTATTTCAAGAGAGGTTAGAGCAAGATTAGCAGCTAGTGTTGGATCTAGGTCAATATATTGGCCCCAAGTAAAGACTCCATGCCTAATGGAATAAACAAGGAGCATAGTCTAGGTCCTCTTGCATAGATAGGCATGAAACCCCTATGAGTCACCAAATATGTTGTCCGTTTTTGGCCCACACACTAAGCTTTGAAGAATCGAGCAGAGTTCATGTGAAGTAGTGGATCAAAGGCTTTAAAATAGGTCTAAAATTAAAAAATGAGGAAGACCATGTAGGTTATTTTGTGTTTAAAACATTCAATAGCATGGATTAGGTTATATAAATCTTTATAGAATCATCAACACCTTGAAATAATGGTCAAAAGATGACTTGGGCAAGCTTTGTTGAACCAGACCATCACCAAGATGTCATAGAGAAATGAATAGAGAAGTTAACTTTTTCATTTAATAAATACACATTTAAAAACCAAATGAACTAAAAGAATAAAATTCCATGGATTTATTCATGTTAGGAACATCCTCTCAAAATTTCATGCCCACTCAAGTTCTCTAGCTTGAGTTATGGAGATTCGAAATTGGACCTACAACATAAGATGTTCATGTAAGCATCAAGTTTGAATAAAATGACCATTTGGGTTCAAAATTCCATAAAAGGTTTTAACTTGGTCAAGATATAATTATCTACTTGAGCTCACATACTAACACATGAGATTCAATGGTTCACACTAGTATCAAACTAGTCAAAAGGTCCTTGGTTTAAAGCCCGTTAAAGAGATGCAATCATACCAAAGATCCTACAATGTGGGTTTATCGAGAAATGATCCAAAAGTGTATGTTCACTAACAAGAATATGGGTCCAAGTTAGATCAATGATCAATATTTGTTCGTACCAATGATCCAACTATGCATGATCACTGATAATAAAGTGGGCCCAATGAGATCAAAGGCTCATGTTACCTCATACATCTTGATCCAATGGTGAGAAGAAAAGTCAACATTTCAAAGGATCTTCATGGAAAGAAATTAATGGCATGAATAAGGTCAAAAATTCAAGATCTAATAGTGAGGATCTATGAGGCTAATGGGGATAAATATAGGTTGGAGCATTTTGATTGGTTCAAGCATTTTTTAATGGGAAAGGTCAAACCAAAGGGCATGTTTTTGAATAGAATGAAAAAGGTATTGTAGGGTCATTGATCCATCATTAAAGTTTAGATAAATTCCATTAAAGGGACACATTGATGCAGTTAGGTTAAGGGACATGAAGGGATCACCATCAAATCTCAATATGGACCTCTGGCTTGAGGGTTTATGTCATAAAGGGTTCATTCTATGATTGTGTTTTCCATTGTTAGAAGAAGAAGATAAAATTTCAAAGGGTGCCACAAAGGCATACACATGGACCCCAACTGTTTCATCTATAAGATCAAATACATGAAAAGGACCCTTCTCTCCACTATGCACACCATGACTATTATGAACCCGTGTATCTCTTCTCTTTACTTTGTTAGTTTAGTAGTTGTTATGGATGCATATGTTTTGTAAGTCATCCCGTGAGCATTTTGTTTTTCCCACATTCATGGATAGTAGTAGTTACTTAGATTAAAATTCATATATAAGTAAGTGTTGAGGCTAATGAAGGCATCTACAAAATTATTGTATTGAGTTTTCTCAAAGGAGGTTGCCCCCTCGAAGTGGCCTGTGATCAATTCAATTTTTCAAGTGTTTTGTTAGATTTAATTCATGTTTTTAATTCTTGTTATTTTGTGCATTTTTATTAATTATTGTAGGAAGATCCCCTCATATGATATCAGAGTGATTTCCAAGGCCAAAATTTGTTTTCTTCAAAAAGTCTTCACTCTATTCTTCTACCTAATAATTTTTCAAAAATAACTCTATTCTACTGCATAATTTATTTAAGTATTTTCCTGTAACACAATAATCTATTTCAGATTAGGGTAAAAACTTGAGCACATAATTGTGGCAAGTGCTTGGGTGAAAGTCCTAAAACTTATTATGAGGAGTACCATAGAAACCCTAAAGTAGCTAGCTCATTGAGAGGATCTACCAGTAAAATTGGTAATGATCCCTTCCTAATTGAGTAGTTTTCATCTGTGAGAAAAAATAAGAGTTGTCGCATAGAGGTAAATATATGGCCAATATTTTTTTGGGGAGTGGTACTCACTTAGACAACATTGGTCTCCAGAGTTATATTTTTAAAACCCTTAGGCAACCATTGAAACTCAGGGCCCATTTCTATTAGTTTCATAATATTTCTAGTAGACTCAAAGTAATCAATTAATAGAGTATTTATAGACTGTCAAAGGACTTGCAGGCAAATATTTGATAGAAATTAGAATTTACAAACCATCTGTAGAGTATCAATAGACTCTCAGAGGACTTACTGCCAGATAAAAAAACATAAATGAGAAATAAAAAAGTAATTTTTTTTTCATTTTTTTGTAATATCTCTGCATCTGTAATCTTGTTGATCCTCAAACTTTATCCAAACACCTAAAATTCCTTTCCCTACATTTTTTTCTTAAGGTCCCATATCCCAATTCCACTCCTAATTCTTGTAAATCTCAAATTTCCCTTTTTCTAGGTTTTACCATAACTTCTATTTTTATCCATTTGCCTCAAAATCTTTCTACTGTGCTCATCATCTCATTTTACTCCTTTGTCCCTCTTTGACCAATTTTTTAGTTTTTTTTATTTTTTCTCTTAAAATTGCCCTCACCTTTATCAATCATACTCCCACTATTCAAAAAAATTATTTAAATCTCCTTTACCCCTTCTATTTTTGCCCAAATTTAAAACTTTCTTTACTAAACATGTCTTAACTCTAGTTTTCCTATCCATTGCAAAAAAAATAAAAAAATTTGTTATTCGGATCATGGTAATAACCTGAACATGAGTAAAAAATATGAAGGATGAAATTTCTACCATTAAGACCCACATCAAAGGTCTTGAAGAAAAAATGATCATCCTTAGTCTTCAACATACCACCATGAACAACATACGACATCTAGATTCTTCTTCAAACACTGTGTTTTCTTCTTTCAACAATTATCGTGGGCCAAAGCTGATTTTTTTATGATTCAATGGTGTAGATCCAACTAGATGGATCTATCACGTAAAATAATATTTTAGTCTACATAATACTTTTGATGCCAATAAGGTCTTGATTTTATCCTTTCACTTGGAACTTGAATCCCTTAAATGGTATCATTGGTATACCAAGGCTCATGATGAACCCATATGGACTAATTTTTGCACTCTCATTTTGAAATAGTTTAGCCCTACTACTTTTGATGACTTCACTGGAGCACTCACTAAACTTCACCAAATAGGAATCATGAGAGACCGTGAGAGAATATCAAATAAATTTTGAAAAACTAGCCAATCACATAGAGGGATTATCTAGTGAATTTTTTATGAGTTACTTTGTCAATAGACTGAAGGATGCAATTTAATTTGAGGTCAAAATGTTCCAGTCCAATATGATGATGGAAGCCTTAGGGTTGGATAATTTGGAAGAGGATATGATCGCAACTCAATAGTGATTCAAATCCAATTTTATCCCCTGCAAAAATATAGCTCCATAATGATCTCAAACAATGTCAACTCCTAGAACCACTCTTATCAAACATTTGACTAAAGCAGAGATGTAAGCCCATAGAGAAAAATGACTATGTTATAATTATGATGATAAATTCACTTGAGGACATTGATGTGTTGAGAAAAAGCTCTACCTATTAGATGTGGAATCTACACTTGCAATTGAAAATTGGGAAGATGTTCAAGATACAATAGATTATTTAGAGGAAACTCAACTAATTGTGGAACCTACTTCTCAAGAAGACCAACCAAGATCTCTCTTCATGCCTTAGTAGGAGTCATTACCCCAAAAACCATGTGGTTCAAGGGTTAATTCAAGAATTTCCCTTTCACAATACTCATTGATTCAAGTAGCACTCAGAGCTTCATTAACCCTTAGATCACCAAATAGGATGATTGTTTTATCCATCCTTATTCCAACTTTGAAGTCATGATTGCCAATGGGGGCACATTACCTTGTAAATGGAAGTGTCATAATGTGCATACTCTATTCGAGATTATAACTTACACTACACCATGTTTGCCTTGCCCTTAGGTGGATGCTATGTTATTTTGGGAGCCTAGTGGTTACACACACTTGGATCCATCTTATGGGATTTTGCTAAACTTTAGATGTAATTTTTAGATAATGGGAAAAAAAACACATTAAAAGGCTTACAACCAGGATCTCTTAGCATCATCAGTTTACATTACATGGAAAATCTTCTTAAGAATAATTCACATGAGATGATTGCCCAACTCCATTCCATTTAGATGCAACCATCAACAATCTCCACTATTCCTTTTGATCTACAAACCATTCTACATAGTTATGCACGTGTCTTTGTTGAACTAGTGGTATTGCCACCTTCATGATGAAAAAACCACTATATTAATCTCCTTCCTAGAAGCTTTCCTCCTAACATCAGGTCTTATTTCTACCCATTTCAGTAAAATACCAAGATTGAGATGCTCATTCGAGACTTATTGAAGCAAGCCATTATTCACCATAGTACTAGCCCATATTCATCCCCAATTCTCCTTGTTAAAAAAAATATGGGTCATGGCACCTTTGCATTGATTTTCATGTACTTAATCACCTCATAATCATGGATAAGTTCCCAATCCTTGTTATTTTTGAGCTTCTTGATGAGCTTCATGGCTCTCATTTTGTCAAGTTAGATCTCTACTCTGGATATCACCAAATCTGGCTTCATGAGGATGATATCCCTAAGATAGTTTTTCACATGCATGATGGCCATTATGAGTTTCTAGTCATGCCCTTTGGCCTCACTAATGATCTTTCAACACTACAGGTATTGATGAATAAAATATTATAGCCCTACCTATGAAAATTCATTCTGGTCTTCTTTGATGATATCCTCATATATAGTAAAACATGGTCTGAGCATATCCAACATTTGGAGCTTGCATTGCAAATTCTCTTTGACTATCTTCTTTATGAAAAACAATCCAAATTTACTTTTGGATAGGATGAAGTGGAGTATCTTGGGCATATTATGTTAGCCCAAGGGGTTTGGATGGATCCTAAAAAAATAGCTACCATGATAAATTAGCTGCATCTTCAGACACTCAAGAGCCTTTGTGGTTTTTTAGGGTTGACTGGTACTATTACAAGTTTGTCAAGGATTATGGGAAGATTATAGATTCACTGAAAACTATGTTAAAAAAGGATCCTTTTACTTGGACACAAGATACTGAGTGTGGATTTGAAAAATTGAAATAAGCTATGTGTACTACACCTATTCTAGCTATGCTAGATTTTGCCAAGACCTTCACTATCGAGAGTGATGCTTATGGAAATAGACTTGGTGATGCTCTCCTCCAAGAAGGATGACCCATTACATTCACTAAAAAATCCCTTTTTGGTAAGAATTTAGTGCTATCTACTTATGATAAAGAAATGATGGCCATTTTGCATGCAGTACATAAGTGGTGGCCATACCTACTGGGAAATCATTTTTTATAAAAACTGATCACCAGAGTCTAAAATATTTCTTAAAACAATAGGTCTCTACCCCATCACAACAAAAATGGGTTAGAAAACTGATGGGTTATGACTATGAGATCACTTATAAGAAGGGTAAGGATAATATTGTGGCTAATGCTTTATCTCGCATATTTGCAGACCAAGCTTCCCTTTCAACTATTTCCATGCCTATTCCAGATTGGTTGGACATTGTACAATAAGGGTATGTCAATGACTCCTTATTGTCTCCAATCATTCAATAGTTGGCCACTAACCCCTTGGTAGTACCACATTATTCATGGGATGGTGATTCTCTATGATACAAAAGTCATCTAGTGTTTCCCCAAAGCACATATCTTCAATAGGCTATATTTTATGAAATCCATGCTTCTCCATCCATAGAGCACTCAAGGTTTCTCAAAACTTATGAGTGAGCATGATGCAAAATATTTTGAAAGGGAATGAAAAAGATAATTCAATAGATGGTGGCTGAATGTGATATCTACCAATGCAACAAGGGTGAAACAACACTCATCCCTGGGTTACTTGAACCCTTGCCCATCCCTACCAAGATTTGGATAGATATTTATATTGATTTCATTAAGGGACTCTTGAAATCTAGAGGTAAAATATTGATCTTGGTTGTGGTTTATCACCTCTCCAAATATAGTCATTTTTGTGCCCTCAACCATCCCTATACCACCTTCATAGTTGCACAAATTTTTATAGACCATATTTTCTATCTTCATGGAATTCCTTCATCCATTATCTCAAATCATGATGCAACATTTACTAGCTATTTTTGGATAGAACTATTTCTATGCACTGATACCCAATTGAAGATGAGTTTTGGGTATCATCCACAAACAGATGACCAGACTAAAATTATCAATAAATGCTTGGAAACTTTCCTTCATTGATTCACCTCAAAATAATAATATCAGTGGGCAAAGTGGTTCCCTCTTGATGAATGGTGGTATAATACCTCCTACTACACTTCAACAAAAATGACTCCATATGAAGTAGTCTATAGTTAAGCACCACTAGTGTTCCTTCCATACACCCCAAATAATTCATCAGTTTAAGCAGTTGACATGATTCTTCAAACCTTGGATCAGATCCTCAATACCTTGTGAGACAATCTTCATATGGCACAAAATTGAGTGAAACAATAGGCAGATCAACACCATTCCAAGTGCACTTTTCAAGTAGGTGATGAGGTTTTTATTTGCTTGTATCCATACAAGCAATCCTCCCTAAAATTAAAATGGCATCATAAGCTAGCTCCCAAGTTCTATGGGCCCTATAATGTTTTTTAGAAGATTGGGTCAGTTGCTTATAAGTTGGAGCTCCCACCTTCTTCCTGATTTTACCTAGTATTTCATGTCTCTTGTCTGAAGAAAGTTCTTGGCATAAACATTAGAGTGTAGATTATTTTAATAGAACTTAATAATGAAAGATCCATTCTTCTTGAGTCAAAGGTAATCCTAGACAAGCACACATGCGAACTTCACTCCCACTCTATCTCTAAGGTTTTAATTCAGTGGCACAGAATGTAACCAAAAGATTCAACATGGGAATCACTATTTTAGATTCAACACCAATTCAAATATCTAAAGCTTTGAGGATAAAGCTTTTTCTAAGAGGGAGGGGATGTTATGAACCCATGATATCTCTTCTCTTTACTTTGTTAGTTTAGTAGTTACTACAGACACATAAGCTTTATAGTCATCCCATGAGCATTTTGTTTTATCCCACATTCATGGGAAGTAGTACTTACTTAGATTAGAGTTAATATATAAGTAAGTGTTGAGGCCAAAGAAGTCATCCACAAAATTATTGTATTAAGCTTACTCAAAGGAGGTTACCCCCTCGAAGTGGCCTATGAATAATTCAATCTTTTCAAGTGTTCTATCATATTTAATTCATGCTGCTAATTCTTGTTATTTTGTGTTTTTATATTAATTTTTGTAGGAGGATCCTCTCAATGATAAACTAGTTAGGAATAATTAACAATAAAATAAAATTCTAATAGACTAGTTTAGTTGTTATAAATACATGGTTACCATAACCTAGATCGAAACAACTTGTGCCTACCATTGCAACCAAAAGGAATATCAGTGGAGGAATAATGTAATTGTTCAATAGATTAAAGTGACCTGAATCAATCAGGAGGCTTGAATGAGCATAATTTATGGAAGTAGTTGTAACTGCATTTCAAATGAAATTGAGATTAGTTGATTCCCCTTTGATCACCAAAAATCCCTCTCTCTTTCTTCCTTTCTTCTATAAATATTTCCTTTGAGCTATTATTGATCATCCCTTAGGATGGTATGACAAGACTCTACTAGAATTTATATTCTACACCTCTTGGAGTAATGAATAGAGAATTTTATAGTATTTTGTCAATCTATGTTAGTATTCTTGTGTTTTCTTGATATTGGAAGTGGTATAATCTTCCCTTTATAATTCTAAGCTCAGCCTAAATGCTAGTACATTTCTTTGCAGATCATATAGTGTGTCTTAGCTTTGATCTCTTTCTAGATTTAGTGGAGTACCGAATGTAAGTGTCTTTAACCAGACCTTACTTTCATTTCTCTCTAGTCTTAGTTCATCAAACTAAGCTCTATATGAAATACTGTTACTTAGAAAATATAATAGAAATTGCATTAGCTCCTTTCATAGTTCATTATTGTGTTAAAGAGTGGATATAACAAATTCATGGTACATCACCACAAGTTAGATAGGTTTAATTTATGCAATTTCTTGACTCTTTTCATCCCAACAAGTTTTTAGGTTTTAGAAATAAAGGTCTAAATTAGGAAATTTGAGGAGCTAGCCTCATTAAAAACCCTAGAGGTTTGACCCCATTATAATATACCCACATCTTGGGGTCAGTCCCACTTTGAGCTAGATTTAAAAGTAGGACCTGAACACTTCTGCTTCTAGCTAGGGTGCAATCTAGATCTCCAACAATCATCAATGATGATTTACATGAAATGAGATGCTATATCTAATGGTGGATAGTTAGATTAGAGAGGTGAGAAAATAAAGAGGTTTAAGATCAACTTGTATCTATTGAAGAGCTTAAAGAAGGATATGAGAAAAGTGAAAATCTTGTTGAGAAAGATGTCTCTCCAATTATCCAACTCAACTTATCATTCCTCCAAGAATGTTAATAAGACACCTCCATTCCCAAGCCCATTCAAGAGACATACATCACACCTAATACTCCCTCTCCAACCCATGAACCTATTCACCACCCTCCCACCTCATCCCTTCTTGAAGGAGAACCCATCCTTTGGGAGATAAGTAAAGAAGACCAAGCTAAATTTATAGATGATATAGAAGATGACTCGAGTGTTTATGATGAAGATTTAACTATAACTACTCCCCTTGGTGAATAAAAATACAAATCAATCTTCTTGAGTGAATAAAGAGATGACCTTGATATGTTTGTAGTTTCTCATGAAGAGGTTAATCAAGATATGAAAGAGAATGTGTTTGAGAAGAACATCACATCAACTGAGTTGGTTGAGACTCATAAA
Organism: Torreya grandis; assembly: GCA_037957365.1. Taxonomy (NCBI): domain Eukaryota; kingdom Viridiplantae; phylum Streptophyta; class Pinopsida; order Cupressales; family Taxaceae; genus Torreya; species Torreya grandis. The sequence continues at coordinate 1,316,240 of JARHVA010002197.1, read as the reverse complement.
AAACATCAAGAGGTTAGTTTTGAAAAAACAATAGAGGTTGAAGCTTCTATCAACTCCATAGACAAAGATGACTTATGGTATAATTTTAATGAGATACATGATGAGTTTGAGGCCCTTCAAAATCCTAAACCTCTCATTGATCAGTTTTAAGAGACTCTTGAAGATGCCTTGCCTGTTAATGGTGTATTTGAAAAATAATGTCCTATGCCATCCAAACTTATGCAAGTTGTAACCAACCTTAAAGTTGAAGACTCTTCAAGTAAGCAAGTTGAAGTTGTGGAAGTACATAATGACCAAGTAGATGAAGTTGAAGAAGTTGTTATTCTTGAAGAGAAAGAAAGTAAGGATGATTAGAAACAACATATTGAATTCCTTGAAGAGATTAAAGGCCTTTACAAGGTATGAAGATCATGTTCATAAGGATATTGTAAAAGATATATTCATTGAGGATAATGATAAAGATTGGAGTATGCAAAGCTCCTTGAAGAGCTTGCAGAAGCTAGTAAGAAGTTTGAAGATGTTATGATTTTTGAAGGAGAACATGATAATCTCCAAAGTACTAATATTTAGGCTACACCTATAAGTCAAGATGTGATCATGATTGAGACAAGCAAAAACATCAAGATAAGTCATGAGAATATTGTTGAAACACAAGAAGAGTTCACCTTCATAGGTGACATGTTTGCAACTATCATTGCTTCACTTGAAGTCATGCTAAGAAGATTGGAAAGCATGAAGAAGTTGAAGACATTAAAATAAAATTTCAAGGGAAAACTTTCTTCATTCTCTCTTTCATCTCATGGATAAATAGATTATACAAACTTCCCCTTTGATCCAAGAGGAAGAAGTTCTTTTCAGGTTAGGTGTATATAGTTTAGTTTTTTTATGTTGTTGTGTTCTCTAAGTTCTTGATATAACATGTAGTGTTTTTTCTTTATTTTATGTCTTGTTTTTTTTTTGTGTGTGTGTTTTGAAGGTGTGTGCACCAAAATTCACTCACCTCGATAATTACATTAATTATGCTAATTGACATAAAACTACATTTCCTAGCTAATTAACTAACATCTCATTCTCTATTTCATACATACTATAAGCCTTATTCTATCCCATAACCAATTATTCCCCTTCATCAATCTAATAACAAAATCTATATACCTATTAACCTACTCCCTAAGCCACTTACCAATTTAAAAGTACAATTTATTCTACCTACCCATCTACCACCCTATTCCTAGCTATTCCTAAACCACTAAACCCTAATAGAGATTTTTAGAATTGGATAATTTTAGAAATATCTTCCATTTTATCCCCTTTTTCTCTAGAATTTTCCATTCTATAGATTTCCAAGGAATTTAGAATTCCTTGGAAATACCCTAGCCATTGAACTCAATAGCTCAAAATTAAATTTGAGCCATTGATTCTTCCCTCCACTCCCAATATAACTAAGCCAATTTGATCCATGGAAACCAAATTAGAACATGAATCTTGAAGCCTACTTATTATCCTACAGCCACAACCATTTCCCTTGCATCCATACAACCCTTATCGAAAGCCACTATGAAGCTCAAGAATCCATTGGAAGCTATTATCGAGCAAAGACAAGCAATCCAACATCCACTTATTTTGCATCAAGCATCTATTTGGAAATATTGGAGAGGAGATATAAGGAAGTAAAATGATGGTAAGAGTTCTTGCAATCTGATTATCTCTTTTATCACCTCTTTTTGATGTTGTTTAGATTTTAAGTTTTTATGGCTAAATATAGTAATATAGGGTGAATCTAAATTTTAGGCTAAATTTTGATGACCACAGTGGGAAATTACTCCCTAAACTAACCTCTAAGCTTACTAGAAGTGATTTAGAACTTTTCAAGACTAACTAGATATGAATTGAGCACTGGATTTTGAGAAAACCATCACATACAGGAGACTTATAATTTTACACTAGTATCAATGATATTACAATTATTGATTTTTAGGTGAATAGTGATATTGCATGATGGTATAGTCTTAAGCACTAATGGTTTAGGGTTTTACAGGTTTTTGTCTGTGTAAAATCACTACTTTACAAGTAGAAATTTTACTCTACTAATCATGATCTTGCAGGTGTAATTGTAATTTTGTAGGGTCTACTTGTTAGATTCATATCTTTGTCCTTTATATGTTACTAACCTTTATGCAAGTTATTTTTTGTGTGGAAATGTCTTTGACTCCTTTTTATAGGAAAGGGAATGGATAGTCATCCATTTTGGTTGTTTGTAACCAACACACAATACCATAATTTTTGAACTTGTAGTCTTGCCCTGGTAATTATGGTTTTGCTCTATTAATCATGGTTTTTCTAAGTTATCATTTTTCTCTACATCCTTAACCCTTATCTATTGCTAACCTCCTCTATAAGATATTCTTTTTCTATATGTGTTTCTTGGAAGGATCTTTCTATCTCTTGTGTGTAGGAAAAGGAAGAGTTGATTAAGCCTTAAACCATTTGTGCCCCAACTACAATATCAAAAATATCCTATTAGCGATTTTGACTTAGTAATCATAATATTTCCATCATGAATTGTGGTATTGCATAAGATTGGTAAAATTCTCTTGGTACTTCTAAAACCTTTTTGGTTGGTCTCTTCTCTGAAGGTAATCATTCAGTGTTATCTAACTATAGAGTATATTTGCACCTAGGTAATATTATTAGTAAAATCAAATTTGTTTAATTGTGAGATAAATTTTTAAAAAATGAGGTATTATGACTTTGTTTGGCTAACTATGTGATTTTGAACTTGTTATGTGTAGGGGGAAATAAGTGTAGAGGAGAACACATAAGTTAAACCATATAATACTGACCTATTAAAACATCACCCGTAATATTGTAAGTTTTGAGTCTATAATTTTGACTTGATATTAGTGGTTTTTTAGTATAAGTAGTGATTTTGTATTTTGGCAAAGGTAGGGTGCAATTTTAGTCATTTGTCTAATATTTAGCTAATCATTAGAGTGAATAGTCTAATCATTTTGTTTGCACATTAAGATATATCATCATCTAAGAAAATATTTTTTTGTACATTCTAGTAATACATTTCTAAATTTGTAATCTATCATAACTACAAATTTTATAGTTAATCTATCTACCTTGGAACATTTATAAAGGATAATCATCTCACTAATGTTTCTAGTATTCATTTTTATTAGATAAAACTTTAAGATTTTATAATTTTCCATTTTTGTGAAAAACAACAGATCATAAATTTTTGAGAATTGCGATCTTGTATTTATAGTTGTGATTTTGCTTAAAAGTCATGGTTTTATAGGTTAAATATCATGGTTAGCTACCTATTGAAATATTTTAACTCATAATATGTGATTTATACATTTGTATATAATTGATTGTGTAATTGTGATCTTCTAGGATAGTTATAATTTTATAGAAAATAAAACTACTAACCCCTTTTGTGTAGGAACCCTCAAGATCAAGGCACCCCATTTTATTTCCTAACCTTTATATTTTAAGGGGTGATAAAAACATAACATTTCAACTCCATTTGATTGTATATATTTATTGTTGTGTGGATTAATTATATATTTTTGTGTTTCCTCACATAGGTAATTAATTGGGAATAATTAATTATGTTTGCCTATTTGTTACCCACTTTTTGAGTCTAGAATAGCACGTGATGTGGAATTCATCCCCATGTATGGGATCAACAATTAGGGGTCAGTGATGTGGATTTAATCACCACACACTAGACTAAATTCCATATTTCAATAGAGTATAAAAATCAAAAGAGTTATCATTAGGGGCCACAACATAATTTTGCATAAAGGGTTTCATGGAACGAGGGGCATTTAAGCTCTCATACATAAGGTGGTTAGATAGCATCCTATATATACTTGGTCCCCACTATATATTTTAATATATTAAGGACTCCCATGAAAACCTTGTGTAAACCTAACATAGGACCTTTTGGTTGTAATAAGTATTTTACTACAAGAGTCAGGATCAACTCCTAAGAAGTTATTAAGCGTAAATGGGGTTAAAAGGGTTTGGTTGATTATTTAATAGGTCATCATCCTACAACCTTACCCATAAATACATTATATGGTGTGATCATTAGGTTACACACCCTTTTTAGTTTACTAATTTAGGTCTTGTTACTATGTGTGTTGTTTGAGTGTTGTGTTAGACCCGTGTTAATTGTAAATTGAGTCAGCCATACCCCACTTCTATTTTGACACCTTAGATACCTTTAGGTTACCATCCATTCATAAACCCCATCATAATATACATCCCATCATCCTAAACCACATCCATAATACATATTTCACTCATCTTATATCTTCCACACCCTAATCTTTCATCTACCCATCATATATTATCCTCTCAATCTACATCCTCCACTCCTTATCCTAAATACCATCTAATATTTACCCTATATATTTAATATTCCATCTATCCAATACCCACATTATAGCCTATATTAACCTCATATCCATCTCACTAATCTTAAACCAAATCCATCTTATATCATCTACTCATCCTATATTATCCACTCATCCTACATCCTGCACTCCCTATCCTAAATAACATTTAATATTTACCCTATCTACATTATCTTAAATATATCCAATAGCCATATTATGTCCTCTATTCCCCTCATATCCATCTTACTAATATTAAACTAAATCCATCCTATATCATCTACTCATCATACATCCTCCATTCCCCATCCTAAACTACATCTAATATTTACCCTGTATCTTTCACCTTCCATCCATAATCTTCCATTTTCCTCATATAAATCTCACTCTTATAAATAAACATCCATTTTATATCTTCAAAACACCTTATAACTTCCATCCTCTATACCCCATTTTTCATATCATCATCCACCTCATATTCTCACATCTATCACCCTTGAATACTATACTTAGTCTTAGAATCTAATTCTAGTGGTCACTCATCCCTTTAATCCTCATTATCACTTTATAAATCCTTGGAATATATATTATTAATATAAATATCCTTATCAATAATATATAATCCAAAATAATCATGTTGAGGATAATAGGAGGACAACTATCTTAGAGGATTGAATAGACCAACTTACATCATAGATTAATCTTTTATGACTATCATCCCCATGTCAAAATATCCATAACACCCATAGACCCCATAATAGTCATGATCAAACCTCCAATCCCTTGGGGACCCCACATTCACACAAGAATGGAAAGTTTTGAAAGAGACTCTCCAATAAATTGATCTAGGCTTACAAGAAATGAAATATAAATATGAATATTTTTGCTCCTCTCCCTTGGATATGATCATCTTTCAAATACCTTATCCACCCCACTTTGAGGTGCCTAAATTTTAAAAATATAGAGGGAAAGGTGATCCCCACAAACATTTATAGGATTTTTATGTGGATTTTCATGAAGTTGTATATGAAGATGCCTACTTACTAAGACATTTTTCAAAAAGTCTCACTAGACCAACTCTAGAATGGTTTATGCATCCACCAAAGGGGTCAATATCTAGTTTTGGAGAATTAAATAAACACTTTTTAAGACATTTCTCATTTAATATTGAACATGATGTATCCATTATAGATCTATATAACACTAAATAGAGAAGTGGGGAAAGCTTGGTATCTTTCTAGCAATGATGGAGAAGCTTAACAAGCTGCTTTTGATGCATAGTACCTGAAAAGGAGCTAATTAAAATATTTGTTGACAATCTTAATGTTGATCTAAAATATTAGTTAAAACTCCAATGCCATAAAATTTTTGATAAAATTATTGAGAATGAGATCCAAATTGAAAGAACACATATTGAAAAGGGAACAATTAAATTGTATTCCCAAAATGAACATAATTAGAATCAAGATAATATCTTTTCAAGAAAAATAAAAAACTTCAATAAAAATAAGAATATTGTGGGAGATGGGGTTAAAAAATTCAAACAACATGTTTAAATGATACAAAAAAGGAACCCCATAGATTAGTTGAATGTCTCCTCTATTTGAGTACCATGATGTAAACCAAAGCTTCAAACTGGAAAAAGGCCTCTCACCAGCCTTGGAGTACCCATTGAAATAGTCCTTGAATAATTGATTTCTGCTAACATGATCACTCTTTCTAAAATATGACCTTTGGAAAATTGACAACCTCAACTTGATTGGTACCATGAGGATAAATTCTACAAATATCATAAATTCAAAGGTCATGACACAAAAAGGTGTATGAAGTTAAAACATTATATTTAGAACCTAATTGAAAAAGGTGAATTGAAATAGACAAGGAGAGTACTCTAAATCAATCAAAAAACTAGTATCTCAACATTTATTAAGCCTCCTACCCAAGCATGATTAGAGAAATAGGAAGCCACCAAGAGACCAGGGTTAGGCCCGCTCTTCCAATCACACTGACTATCATGCCATACCATATCACTAAGTCAACATAATCAAAATTTGTAGCCCTTAAGAGCCCACTCTACCATCACCCACCATATTAAAGATCAACTAGGCCATTGTATCACTATGTCAACATAATTAAAATCTATAGCCTTTAAGAGCCTTCTCCACCATCACCCACCATATTAAAGATTAATCAGGCCACTACTAATTATGTGGTTACTACTAGATGCAATAAAATCATGTTGGATGGTGGAGCCTAATCTTATTTTAATGCCCAATTCTTGACAGGGGGTGCGGGGGAGTAATGTCCCCCCATTATGGTCCCCATGGGGGTCTAGGGGGAAGTGACTTATTTTGGAGCCCCCTAGTGGGGGTTTAGGGGTAACTCCCCTGAAGACATTTTTTGTGAAAAAATCACTATAAAATATTGTAATTTTGTAGTTAATTTGGACCATTTATTATTAGGTTTTAGATCTAATGGTAGAAATTAAGTTAGTGCATTTTTTTCCTAATTTGTAACCCTCCTTTGATATGAGGGCATTATAATCAGGTGGAAATGGAGTAAGAGTGAAGAGAATATTATAGTGGATGTAGTGTAGATTTTTTCCTTCATTTATTAGACTAAATAATAAGAAGGATTGATAGTTTTTGTGTGGACGTAGCCCATATTGTGTGAAACACATTAAATTTATGTCTCTATCCTGTTGTGTTTTTTAAATTTTAATTCTATCTTTATTTTAATATTATTGCTCTACATTTTATATTCTTAACAAATGGTATTAGAGCCAAAGGTTTATTTAGTAGATAAATTCATAGGAAAAGAGGTTTTCTAGTTCAAATGGGAGCAATGGTGGAAGAAGGCAAGTTAAGGTCAAGAATTTTAACAGCCAAAACTACCAACTATGAAAGATCTAAATGGAAGACTATCTATATTTGAAATATCTTTTCCTATCATTGGGCGGAATAGTAAAGTATCTGATGACTATGAAGGATGAAAACTGGGAGGTTCTCCATAGAAAGGCATTGGAAAAAATATGACTATGCCTGACAATGTCGATGGCCTTCAATATTTCAAAAGAAAATACAACAATGGATGTGATAAAGGCATTAGATAGAGTGTATGAAAAACCCTCAACCTCAAACAAGGTATTTCTTATGAAGCATTTATTTAATCTAGAAATGTCAGAAGGTGGATTTATTGATGACCATTTAAATGAATTTAACATGGTCATAAATTAGTTAAGCTTTGTAAGAGTAAATTTTGATGATGAGATTAGGGATCTTTTGATTCTATGCTCATTGCTAGAAAGCTAGAATGACTTGGTCATGGTTGTGAGCAATTTTGTCTTTGACTAAAACACTTAAAAGTTTGATGATATTATTGGTGTTATCCTTAGCAAGGAAAGGTCATGGAAAAGCATAGGTGAGACATTAGGTAATGATTTGACTATGGAAGATAGGGGAAGATAAAAAGATAGAGGAAAGGGCCTAAGGAATCATGGGAAGTCTAAGAAGGATAGATCTAAATCTAGAGGAATATTGGTGTGCTGGATTTGTGGAAAGAAAGGACATCTGAAGAAACATTGTTGGTTTTAAAAAGGAAAATAAGGAGATGGAAAATAAGATGAAAATTAGGAAGAAAATTTAGCAGGTGATATATTATAAGATGATTTAATCCTTTATTTAGACAATATTAATGATTCTTGGGTGTTAGATTCAGGGGATTCATTTCATGCTACACCCCATAAGAAATATTTTAAAGATTATGTTCAAGGTGATTTTGGGTAGGTTTACTTGGGTGATGGTGAACCCTGTAAAATTGTAAGAAAGGGTAAGATATATATATAAAATTAAATAATGGAAAAAAATGGTTGCTGAAGAGGTGAGACATGTTCCTAAGTTGAGAAGAAATCTAATTTCAATAGGGTAGCTAGGAAGTGAGGGATGCATAGTTACATTCGTAGAAAATTCATGGAAGGTCACTAAAGGATCACTGGTAATGGCAAAAGGAGAGAAGGTAAGTACATTGTATTTATCTAATTGTGATGTTAAATCTTATATTTATTTAGCTTTTATAGAAGTAGATACAAAATTATGAGACTAAAGACTTGGACACATGAGTGAGAAGGGGATGCAAGTTCTCCACTCAAAAAAATTGTTGTTAGATTTGAAGAAGGTGAATTTGGATTTCTGTGAGCACCGTGTGTATGGAAAATAGAAGAGAGTCAGATTTCTTAGAGTTGAAAGGATAAAGAAGGATGAAAAGTTAGAGCTTATGCATTTAGATGTATGAGGACCTGCTCAAGTATCATCCCTTTGTGGCTCTTCTTATTATGTTACTTTTATCGATGATGCAACTAGATAAACTTGGGTGTATTACATAAAAAATAAATCTGATGTTTTTGATACTTTTAAGAAATAGAAAGCTTTGATTGAGAATGAGACATGAAATAAGTTGAAGTGTGTCAGATCAGATAATGGAGGTGAATATTTTAGTAAAGAGTTTGATAATTATTGTTCATCCCCTGAGATTCATAGAGAGAACACGGTTCCAAGAACACCATAATAAAATGTTGTGTTAGAAAGGATGAACGAGATCATCATGGAGTGTGTAAGGATCATGAGATTGCATGTAGGGTTGCCCTTATAGTTTTGAGTAGATGTTATGGATACTGATGTTTACTTAATAAATAGAGGGCCTTCAAGTCATTTAGATGGTGGCATTCCAGAGGAAGCATGGATAGATAAAAAGGTAGATTATTCCTTTTTAAAGACTTTTATTTGTGAATCATTTGTCCATATTGATAAAGAAAATATAACAAGCTTGAGGCAAAATCCAAGAAATGTACTTTTATTGGATATGGAGTTAATGATTTTGGTTATCATTTAAGGGATATTGAAAATTATAAATTCATTAGGAGTAGAGATGTGATCTTTAATGAAAAGGTCATGTATAGAGATCAGTTTTAGGGAAAAAAAGAAAAATTCAAATACAAAATATGTAATACTTGATGAAATTACTGAAAATGAAATTCCAAAAGTGCCAAAAAATCAATTTGTGTAACAATTACAACAAGTATAACAAACTCCTAGAAGTGTAGTTAAAATATCTACTAGAGTAAGTAGACTCCTTAAACATTACTCTCCTTCACTTTATTATTTATTATTGATTGATGGTGGTGAGCCAAAAAACTATGAAGAAGCAATGCAAGTAGAAACTAGAAAGAAATGGGAGCAAGGCATGAAAGAGGAGATGGACTTTTGACCTTAAACTTGGGATTTCTAAAGGCAAAAAGAGGTACAAGGCTAGACTTTTTGTAAAGGGGTTTGTACAAAAGAAAGGTATTGACTTTAATAAAATATTTTCTCTAGTAGTTAAAATGATTTATATAAGATCTATATTAAGTTTGGTAGAAATAAAACATTTACACCTTGAATAGTTAGATGTGAAGACTGCATTCCTTCATGGTGATTTGGAGGAGGAAATATATATGGAGCAGCCACAAGGATATGAAGTCAAAGGTAAGAAGAAAATATTGTGTAGATTAAAGAAGAGTTTGTATGGCCTCAAACAAGCTCCAAAATAGTGGTATTTAAAATTTGACATGTTTATGATAGAACAAGGTTATAGTAGATATCATTATAGCGACTACATTTACTTTAAGAGATTAGATAATGACAACTATATTATCTTGTTATTTTATGTAGATGGCATGCTTTTTATAGGGTCTAACATACATGATATAAATGAGCTAAAAAGAAAACTAGTAGATTTATTTGCAATGAAGGATTTGGGTACTACAAAGTAAATCCTAGGTATGAGAATAACAAGAGATAGAAAAAATAAGAAATTGACATTGTCTCAAGAAGAATACATCAAGAAGATGTTAGTAAGGTTCAATATACAAGATGCAAAACTTGTGAGTACACCTTTGGGATGACACTTCAAATTAAGCAAAGAATAGTGTCCTAAAACATAGAAAGAAATTAATTACATGATCAAAGTGCCATATGCTTCAACAATTGAAAGTTTAGTATATGCTATGGTGCGCACTAGACCAAATATTACTCATGCAGTGGAAGTTATCAACAAGTTTATGAACAATTCAAAAAAAGAGCATTAGAATATAGTCAAGTGGATTCTTAGGTACTTGAGAGGGACCATTGATAGACATTTGTGATATGAAGGTTTAGATGTTACCTTATAAGGATATGTTGATGTAGACATGATTGGAGATTTAAATGGTAGGAGGAGCACCATAGGTTATGTATTTACTATTGGTGACATAGTATTTAGTTGGATTTCAAAATTGTAGAAGATAATTGCTTTGTCAACTACAGAGGTAGAATATATTGTATCTACATAAGCTAGCAAGGATATGATATGGATGCAATAGTTCATGGAAGATTTGAGGCATAAGTAGGAAGATTAGAGTTTGTATAGTGATAGCCAGAGTGTAATTCATTTAGTAAAAAACTTAGCATTCCACTTAAGAACCAAACATATACAACTCAGTTATCACTTCATTCATTCAGTTTTAGAGGATGGTCAACTGAAGTTGGCAAAGATCCATACAAGTCAGAATCTTGTAGATATACTAACAAAGGTATTCACTAAAGATAAGCTAGAGATTTTTTTAGATTTAATAGGTCTTCAAGGAAAATAATGAAGATGAGAAACATGTCAGGGTCAAAGTACAAATAAAAGTCCAAGTAAGAGTTGTAGTTGTGGAGTTGTAACAATTAGTTTCCAAGTGGGATATTTTTGGATGGTTGAGCATGATATTATTTTAATGCCTAGTTCTTGACAGAGGAGGTTTTCGGGGGCTACACCCCATACTATAGTAACCATGGGGTCCAAGGGGCATGGTGACCTATTTTGGATCCCCCTAGTGGGGGTTTGGGGGAAGCACCCTCGAAGCAAAATTTTATAAAAAATGCATTATAAAATATTGTAATTTCATAGTTAATATAGAATGTTTATTATTGGGTTTTAGATATAACAGTAGAAATTAAGTTAGTACATTTTTATCCTAATTTTTAACCCTCATTTGATATGAGGGCATTGTAATTAGGTAGAATGGAGTGAGAGTGAAGAAGATATTATAGTGGATGTATTGAAAGTTTTTTTCCTTCATTTGTTTTACTGAATAATAAGTAAGACTGATAATTTGTATATGGATGTAGCCCATATTGGGTGAACCACATTAAATCTATGTCTCTATTCTGTTATATTTTCTAAATTTTAATTCTATCTTTATTTCATTATTATTTCTCTACATTTTATATTCCTAACAATTGGTATTAGAGCTAAAGATTTATTTGGTAGATAAACTCATAAGAAAAGAGGTTTCTTGGTTTGAATGGGAGTAATGGTATAAAAAGGAAAGTTTAAGGTCAAAAAGTTTAATGACCAAAACTACCAGCTATGAAAGATGCAAATGGAGGACTATCTATATTAGAAATATCTTTTCCTACCATTTCATAGAATAACAAAGAAGCTGATGACTATGAAGGAGAAAGACTGAGAGGTTTTTCATAGAAAAGCATTAGGAATAATATGGCTATGCTTGGTAGTGTTGATGGCCTTCAATATTTCAAAATAAAAGACATCAATAGATGTGATAAAGGCATTAGATAAAGTGTATGAGATACCCTCAACCTCCAACAAGGTATTTCTTATGAAGCATTTATTTAATCTAGAAATGTCAGAAGGTAGATCTATTACTGACCATTTAAATGAATTTAACACAGTCACAACTTAGTTAAGCTCTATAGGATTAAATTTTGATGATGATGTTAAGGATATTTTGATTCTATGCTCATTGCCAAAAATCTAGAATGGCTTGGTCATAGCTATGAGAAATTCTATCTCTGGCTCAAACACTTTAAAGTTTGATTATGTTATTGGTGTTATCCTTAGTGAGGAAATGTGATGAAAAAGTACAGGTGAGACATTAAGAAATGATTTGAATATGAAGAATAAGGGAAGACAAAAGGATAGAGGAAAGGGCCTAGAGAATTGTGGGAAGTCTATGAAGGGTAGATCTAAATCTAGAGGAACATTGGTGTGCTAGATTTTTAGAAAGAAAGGAGACTTGAAGAAAGAATATTGGTTTCAAAGATGAAAGCAAGGAGATGGACAAAAAGATAAAAACTAAGAAGTAAATGTAGTAGGTGATGTGTTAGAAGATGCTTTAATCCTTTCTTTAGATAATATTAATGATTCTTGGGTGTTAGATTTAGGTGCTTCATTTCATGCTACACCCCATAAGAAATATTTTCAGACTATGTTCAAGGTGATTTTGGTTAGGTTTATTTAGGTGAAGGTGAACCTTATAAAATTTTAGGAAAGGGTAAGATATAGATAAAATTAAAAAATGGAAACAAATAGTTGCTGAAAGAGGTGAGACATGTTCCTAAGTTGAGAAGAAATCTAATTTCAACAGGGTAGCTAGGAAGTGAGGGCTGCATAGTCATATTCATAAAAAAATCATGGAAGGTCACTAAAAGATCACTAGTAATATAAGAAGGAGAGAAGGTAGGTATATTGTATTTATATAATTATGATGTTGACTCTTCTATTTCTTTAGATTTTATAGAATCAAATACAAAATTATAGAACCATAGACTTGGGCACATGAGTTAGAAGGGGATGCAAGTTCTCCAATCAAAGAATTTGTTGCCACATTTGAAGAAGGTGAATTTTGATTTTTATGAGCACTGTGTGTATGAAAAATATTAGAGAGTCATGTTTCTTAGATTTGAGAGGATAAATAAGGATGAAAAGTTAGAGCTTGTGCATATAGATGTATGGGGACCAACTTAGTTATCATCCCTTAGTCGATCTTCTTATTATGTTACTTTTATTGATGATGAAAATATAAAAAAATAGGTTTATTGCATGTAAAAAAATATGATGTTTTTTATACTTATAAGAAATAGAAATATTTAGTTGAGAATGAGATAGGAAATAAGTTGAAGTGTGTCAGATTAGACAATGGAGTTGAATACTACAATAAGAAGTTTGATAATTATTGTTCATCCCATGGGATTCATAGAAAGAAGATGGTTCCAAGAATATTACAATAAAATGGTTTGTCAGAAAGGATGAATAAGACAATCATGGAGTGTGCAAGGAGCATGAGATTACATGTAGGGTTGACCGTATAGTTTTGGGTAGATGTTGTGGATACTACTATTTACTTAATAAATAGAGGGTTTTTAACTCCTTTGGATGGTTCCATTCTAAAGGAAGAATGGCAAGGTAAAAAGGTAGATTATTAATTTTTAAAGACTTTTGGTTGTGAAGCATTTGTCTATATTGATAAAGAAAATAGAACCAATCTTGAGGCAAAATCCAAGAAATATACTTTTATTCAATATGGAGTTAATGATTTTGTTTACTTTTTATGAGATATCAAAAATAAAAAAATCATTAGGAGTAGAGATGTGATATTTAAAAAAAAAGATCATGTATAGAGATCAGTTGCAGGAAAAGAAATAAGAAAAGTCAAATACAATATATGTAGCACTTGAAATTACTAGAAATGAAATTCCAAAAGTGCCAGAAAGTTAGAATGTGCAACAACTACAAGCACCTCAAACTCCTAAAAGTGTAGTTAGAAGATATACTAGAGTAATTAAACTCCCTAAATGTTACTCTCCTTCACTTTATTATTTATTATTAACTGATGGTGGTCAGCCAAAAAGCTATGAAGAAGCAATGCAGATAGAAACTAGAAAGAAGTAGGAGCAAGGAATGAAAGAGGAGATGGACTCCTTGGTACACAACCAAACTTGGGATTTAGTTTAGTTGCCCATAGGTAAAAGAGAATTGAAAAATAAATGGGTTTATAGGTTGAAGTAAGAAGATGAAGGCAAAAAGACATACAAGGCTAGACTTGTTGTAAAGGGGTTTGCACAAAAGAAAGGTATTGAATTTGATAAAATATTTTCTCCAGTAGTTAAAATGACTTATATAAGAACTATTTTAAGTTTGGTAGCAATAGAATATTTGCACCTTGAATGATTAGATGTGAAGATTGCATTCCTTCATGATGATTTGGAGGAAGAAATATATATGGAGTAGCCACAATGATATGAAGTCAAAGGTAAGAAGAAAATATTTTACAGATTGAAGAAGAGTTTGTATGGCCTAAAACAAGCTCTAAGATAGTCATATTTAAAATTTGAAATGTTTATGATAGAACAAGGTTATAGTAGATGTCATCTAACCACTATGTTTACTTTAAGAGATTAGATAATGGTAGATATATTATCTTGTTATTGTATGTAGATGACATGCTTGTTGTAGGGTCTAACATGCATGATATAAATGAGTTGAAAATAAAACTAGCAGATTCATTTATAATGAAGTATTTTTGTGATGCAAAGTAAATATTTGATATGAGAATAACAAGAGACATGAAAAATAGAAAATTGACTTGTCTCAAGAAGAATACGTCAAGAAGGTGTTAGTCAGGTTCAATATACAAGATGCAAAACCTATGAATATATCTTTCAAAAGGCACTTTGAATTAAGCAAGGAACATTATCCTAAAACATATGAAGAAATCAATTACATGACCAAAGTTCTATATGCTTTAGAAATTGGAAGTTTAATGTATGTTATGGCGTGCACTAGACCAGATATTGCTCATGCAGTGGGAGTTGTTAGCAGGTTTATGAAGTATCCAGGAAAAGAGCATTGGGATGCATTCAAATAGATTATTAAGTACTCAAGAGGTACCACTAATAAAAATTTATGCTATGAAGGTTCAAATGTTACCTTAAAAGGATATGTTGATGCAGACATGGCTAGATATTTAGATGGTAGGAGGAGCACCACAAGTTTTGTATTCACTATTGGTGACACAACGGTTAGTTAGAT
The DNA here is from genome assembly GCA_037957365.1 of Torreya grandis. NCBI lineage: Eukaryota > Viridiplantae > Streptophyta > Pinopsida > Cupressales > Taxaceae > Torreya > Torreya grandis. Next base: position 1,300,935 of record JARHVA010002197.1, on the reverse strand, counting down.
TTAAAAATTGTAGAAGATAGTTGATTTTTCAACTATAGAGGTAGAATATATTTTAGCTACAGAAGCTAGTAAGGAGATGATATGGATGAAATAATTCATGGAAGAGTTAAGGCATAAGCAAGAAGATTACATTTTATACAGTGATAGCTAGAGTACAATTCATTTAACAAAGAACTCAACATTCTACTTAAGAACCAAACATATACAACTTAGGTATCACTTCATTTGTTTAATTTTGGACAATGGTCAATTAAAGTTGAAAAAGATCCATATGAATCAGAATCTTGTAGATATGCTAACAAAGGTAGTGACTACATATAAGCTGGAGAGTTGTTCAGCTTCAATAGGTCTTCAAGGATAACAAGGAAGATGAAAAACATGCAAAGGTCAAAGTTCAAATAAAAGTTAAAGTAAGAGTTGTTGCAGTGTAGTTGCAACACTTAGTCTCCAAGTGAGAGATTGTTGGATGGTGGAGTCTGATCTTATTTTAATGCCTAGTTCTCTACAGGGGAGTGTGTGTGTGTGTTGGGGGGGGGGGGCAATGCCCCCCCCCACTATGGTTACCATGGGGGTCCATGGGGGGAGATGACCTATTTTGGATACCTCCTTGGTGGGGGTTTGTGGGTAATGCTTCTAAAGCAAAATTTTGTGAAAAATGCATTATAAAATATTGTAATTTTGTAGTTAATCTAGACCATTTACTATTAGGTTTTAGATCTAATAGTAGAAATTAAGTTAGTTCATTTTTTCCCTAATTTTTAACCCTCCTTTGATACGAGGGCATTGTAATCAGTTGGAATAGAGTGAGAGTGAAGAGAATATTACAGTGTATGTATTGCAAGCTTTTTCCTTCATTTGTTAGATTAAATAATAAGAAGGATTGATAGTTTTTATGTGGACGTAGCCCATATTGAGTGAACCACGTTAAATCTATGTTTCTATTCTATTATGTTTTTTAAATTTTATTTATATCTTTATTTCATTATTATTGATCTACATTTTATATTCCTAACAAATCATAATTCTTGGGGAACCCCTAAAGGACCCATCCACCTCTACAACTTAAAAGAGGAATATATCTAAGAAATTCTTAGTATATAATGATAAATATTATGATATAATTTAGCAACTTGAGAAAACACCCACTCAAATGTCATTAATGAAACTTCTCAAAATATTCCCTCTATATAAGGAGATACTTAATAAATTTTTGAATGACCTAAAAGTCCCTAGAGATATTGACACCAATCAGTTTTAGGCATTGGTGGGTCATCTATCCCCTTCTTAGCAAATCATTGTTGGTTCCCAGGACATGCCTCCCATTGGCCCTCATCATAACTACCCATTATTCATATAAGTCTCCATATCTAATCACCACATTCCTCAAGTACTCATAGATGGAGGGTCTACATTAAACTTTTACAATTTAGATTTATTAAAGAAATTTGGGTATTCAAAAGATTATTTAGGGCCTACTTTGATTATGATAAAAACATATGATGATAATGAATGACCATCCGTAGGAACTATATACCTTCCTATTTTTGTGGGACCCATGGTACATCAAACCTTGCTTCATGTTGGGGATGTTGATTTACCCTATAACATGATTCTAGGTCATGCTTGGATCTATGAGATGCAAGCTATCCCATCTACCCTTCATCAATGTCTAAAATTTCCCTATCAGGTATGGAAGTCGTAATTACTAGTAAAAATGATCATTTTCATAGTTGCCAAATGGATCAATCCTCATCTTCATATTATTGTCTCAGTATGTATAATTACATTTTAAGCCCAATAATCACTAAATATATATGCCTTGATAAGCTCATGCCTACTTTATATCCATTACCTGAAGTCACTCATCTCAAAATCACATCCATAAGATGCATAAAATATAAATAAAAAACCTTTTGTGTAGGTGACTTACCTCTTTCCCCGCATAGTTACAAGTCCTTAGCTATGAAAAAGACCATTATTATCAACTTTCAATTTGGAAAAATGACATTCTATAGTAAAATATTATTATCATAAAAATATATTTATGAATCAATGAATCATGGCTTATTTCAAATGATGAGGCCCTCACATATCCTAGAAAGATATACACCCACATCTAGAAAATGTTACAAAATTTCATTATCAAGGAAAGGGACTAGGGAGACATGAGCAAGGTAGGATTTAACCCATAATATTTTACGAATGTCCACAATATCTTGGTTCAGGGTATAAATTTCTTGATAATGACTTAAACAATATTATTGTGGATACTACTTTGGTCCTTGAGGAGTCTCTTTCTGACAAAGAAATCAAGATGGGCTCTATTTATAATCGATATGAGGATCTTGTTGCCACAAGTATTTTACCTAACACAACTATTTGAAATATCCAAATATCCCTCTGATATCCCTCTTTAATTGATTGGGATCAACATCAAGAGCCATCCTTCGATATGTTTCAACATGATGAAGCAATATTATAATTTCTAAGAGCATGGGATTTCATGCCTTCTGGTGACCATAAAAAATGATTTTCTATTAATCTCTATCAATTACATTATTTTGAGGAATAAAAACATCCCCTTCACCAAAGTGAATAAGAACACTCTAAATAAGAAGATCCACCTCAACATCTAGAAGAATTTCCACATAATTTAGCTAAATTAGAAGACTACACTGAAATAGATACAAAACTCCCAGATGGTTTTGATTTAGATGTTACAGATCAATCATTTCCCCCTTATTTCCAATATCAATCACCCTCTCTCATTGAAGAGGTGATTGAATTTAATATTAAAATTGAAGAAATTCCTAAAATCATCAAACTGGGGGCAACTCTCACACCTGAGGAACATTAGATTATTATTGATCTACTCAAGGAATTTATAGTTGTTTTTGCATGGTGTTATTTTGACATGCCTAGGATTTATCCCTCTTTAGTTGTGCATCATTTGGTCATTCATCCTAATGCTAAACCAATCAATAAAAAAATATGAAAGATGCACCCTAAAGTGGCCTTACTAGTTAAAGAGGAACTACAAAAATTCTTTTAAAGCCGATTTTATCTAACCCATTAATTATTCTAATTTGATATCCAATATTATTCATGTGGCTAAGCCATAAGGAGGAATTAAAATTTTTATGGAATTTTGAGACATTAACAAGGCATATCCCAAAGATGACTTCCCTCTTCTGAATATTGATATGATTGTGGATACAACAGCTGAATATGAAATGTTATATCTCATGGATGGTTTTTTAGGCTACAATCAAATCAAAATTGTGCCTAATGATCAACATAAAATAGCCTTCATCACTCTATGGGGAACCCTATACTATAAATTCATGCCCTTTGGTCTCAAAAATGTTGGTGATACTTATCAATGGGTAATGATAGTTATTTTTCATGATAGGATGCATGATATAATTGAATATTATGTGGATGATATCTTAGGGAAGTTATGACTTAGATAAAATCATCATGTAGTCTTAAGAATAATATTCAAGTGGCTATGAGAGTATAAAGTTAGATTGAATTTGAAGAAATGTGTATTCGACATAACCTCAAGTAAATTACTAGGTTCTATTGTATCTATGAGAGGCATAGAGGTGGATCCAGCTAAAGTCAAAGATATTATGGAAATGCCCCCCCCTCATAATTTGAAGTAGATTAGGAGTCTTTACGGAAAGTTACAAGCTACTCCTTGATTTATCTCTCATCTCGTAGATAATTTTCACCCCTTTACTCATCTCTTGAAGAAGGGGACCACTTTTAATTAGAACTCCAAATTTTAATAGACCTTCAATAATCTCAAGTAGTATTTGGAAATTCCACCTATGTTATCACCCCCTATCATGAGAAGGCCTTTGCTCTTATTTATTTTTGAAACTTCATGTGATAGGTGCCCTAATTACACAACATAATGATGAGGTAAAATAGAAAGTAATTTATTATCTCAGTCATACTTTAATCTCTTATGAGATGAATTATATTCCAATTGAGAAAGATTACTCAGATGTAGTCTTTTCCTCACATAAAATCCAACATTATATGCTTAACAATCAAATCCAAATCATTTCTAAATTTTATCCTCTCAAATATTTACTATCAAAATCAGCCCTCACAAGACACATGGCCAAGTGGATTATGTCACTCAGTGAGTTTGATATTGAATATGTTCATAAAAAGGTCATTAAAGGAAAAGTGATAGTGAATCAACTAGTAGAAGCACCTCTTTTCATGACTGAGTCTCTAACCATAACCTTCCTAGATGAATCTATACTAAATACTTCAAAATCTAATAACTAGAAGCTATATTTTGATGGATCTTTTATAATGCATAGATTGGGAGTGGGCATCCTTATAATTACCCCATAAGGTGACCTAATTCCAAAATACTTATGCCTTGATTTCCCATGCACCAATAATATTTATGAATACGAGGCTTAAATAGCTGGCCTTCAGCTAGCCATCTAGTAGAACATCCAAAATTTACAAGTATTCAGTGATTCACGCCTCATAATCAAGTAAGTTAATGATGAGTTCCAAACTAAGGATGAAAAACTACTCCCTTATAAGAAATTGGTAGATCAATTAAAGGACAAAATTTAGTCTATTACGTTTTAACAAGTGCCACAAGGGAGTAATAAATTAGTTGATTCAATGGCCTCTATAGGATCTTTAATAGATCTCCCTAAAGATGTCCTTGAAGGGAATTTCTTGATAGAAAATTTAATCCTACAAGCACATCAATATATGGATCCTTTACAAATTTGTGTTATTCCTGATCCCAATCCTCCCTATTATCAAAAAATTTATAAATACCTCTATGATAACATTTTACCACCAAACCTCAATCACCATCAATGTAAGGCCTTCATCCACCATACCTCCTATTACACCATCCTTGGTAACATGATCTATCACATAGGTTATGATGGGAATTTGTTAAGATTCCTGACCTCAAAAGAGGCTTCTCTCATGATAAAGGAGGTCGATGATGGTATTTATGGTGGTCATGTTAGTAGAATGGCCTTGGCCAATAAATTACTCTAGATTGGATACTATTGGCCTACCATGTAACAAGACACCTACCAGTATGTGTAGAAATGTGTATCTTATTAAAAACATGGTAATATTATCCATACACCCACATAAGAATTACATACCATAATGAGTCCATGGCCATTCTCTATATGGGGACTTGATCTGATTGGCAAGATAAATCTTACATCTTCTGATGGGCACAAGTTTATTATTACTGCTATGTAGTATTTCACCAAATGGGTAGATGTAATACTGCTTACAAATACTACATGTCTTCAGATTTATAAATTCATAAATTAGATCATTTATCATTTTGGCATTCCTACCCACATCATATCAGCTAATGACAAGTCCTTAAAAAATCAAGAAGTTGAGGCCTTGTACCAGTGATACCACATCAAACAACATTTTTCTTCTCCTTACTACCCCTAAGGAAATAGATAGGTCGAAGCAACAAATAAGACCCTCATCAAGATTCTTAAGAAAAAAATCAATGATGTAGGTAGGAACTAGCATTTAAAATTATATCCTACACTTTGGTATTATTGCACAAGTGTCTAAACATCTCTTTATATCCTTATACCACTATCAATTTTTGTGTAGGCTCCCTTTTTAGTTTACCACATCATCACTATGCACAGTGAAGGACTTGGTGAATGTCTTTTCTTTTGTATGCTATGTGTGTCTAACTATGCACATGCTATTGATTTGGAATTTATCTCATGACAAGGTGTGTGCTAGAGTCTCTCAAATAATGTAACATGTGGCTTTTATATTACACTTTTACAAAGTGATGGGATACAAATATAAGATCCTATGTACTATTGTAGAACTTTATTAGATAGGTGCAAAGATATATTTGAATAAGATTGTGTGCAAAGGCTAAAGGTATTCAACATGTTCTTTGTGACTTGTAACCACTCATTACATGCTTCCTTTACTTAATCATCTAGTACCTTAGGTCCTTACATCATTGAACCTGCATTCTTCTTGAATTGTGTGCCAAATAATTATGTACTAGGGTGCATGTTAAGATCTCTTAATGGGCATAGATCTTTATTTTGATATTATGTAGACCTACACTTGATTGTATTGGGTGAGAGAATAGATAGATAATACCTTTGACCATTTTAATTGAGCACCTAGGATCTCAAAAGAACATAACTCTTCTTATGGTCTTGGCAAGTCATGTACCTGCTAAGGGGTGACTTAGAAAGTCAACACTTTTGGTGACCTCTGTGGGTTACTTGCTTGCTTGAAGTATTTTCAATTGTGAATGTAATAGTCATATAACTTCTAATTTTTAATGGAATAATAATTCACCTAGCAAAACAAGAATTATGCCAAAGGCACTTAGAAGAAAAGACCTAAACTAAGAGAAACACTGTATGCAAGCACTAAGAGGAATTGAAACTATTCTAAAATAAGGCATGAAAAACACTTGGGTAAATTAAAAACATCTAATATATTTATTTAAATTTGTACAAGGTTAAATGGAGATATGGCTTGAGATGAATCCCATTGACTAGGAAAGGAAGCTCTTCCTTATTCAATTTAGCAAGTTGGAAAGTGTTGGATTACTTGCAACTGGTTATGTTATATGGGCTACTCCATATAGTGTTAAAATTAGTATGCCTTCCATATTTTGCTTTATTTTTATCCCATTTGAGCACTAAATCTCCTTCTTAAAAACTCTTATAAGTGTCTCTCTTGTCAAAAATCCTCTTGGTCTATGCCTATTGGAGCTCCATGGTGTATGCAGTTTGTACTCTAGTTTATTTGAGCTCTATTATCTTGGCTAATCTTATTGTGAGGGGATCATTTTTGAGAAACTCAAACTAATGTGTAAGTTATAATGAAGGAAAATCAAGGGATGTGGGCAATTTGTCCTCCCTTTTATACACTAAAATGAAGGGCAAATTTCCCAACACTTTCTTGGGTGTGATTCGATCAGCCGAAAGGGTAGTTTTGAGCTTCGTATGCTAAGCCCATTAGTTATCCTATAGAATCATTTTTATTATTTGGATCAAATTATTTTTTATGGACTTAGCTAGACCATTACCTTTAGGTTAATAATTCAATGAAGTACTCAAATAGATATTGTGCTTGATGTCCCATTCATTGATCTTGGTTTGAAAGAAGGCCATTGCATTATCAGAGATAATGGTGGTGGGGATGCCAAATCTTGTCATAATACCTTCATAGAAGTTGAGGATAGATGTCTCATCATCTTCTTTGAGTGAAACCTCTTCCATCCACCTTGTGAAATAGTCCATGGATGTGAGAATCCACCTGTGCCCATCTCTTGCTGGTGGGTTAATCATACCTATGAAATCTAGGCCCCATTATGTGAAGGGTTGATCAATTTGAATTAGGCATAGTGGTAAGGTTGATATCCTTTGTTTGACTATGAAGAAGGTGCATTTATTATAATCTCACACATACATGTGTGCATATTTGAACAAAATTGGCCAATAATAGCTAGTTTTCATGGTTTTCATGCTAGACAATTACCTTTAGGTTAATAATTCAATGAAGTGCTCAAATAGATATTGTGCTTGATGTCCCATTCATTGATCTTGGTTTGAAATAAGGCCATCACATTATCAAAGATAATGGTGGTGGGGATGCCAAAACCTATCATAATACCTTCATAGAAGTTGAGGATAGATGTCTCATCATCTTATTTGAGTGAAACCTCTTCCATCCACCTTGTGAAATAGTCCATGGATGTGAGAATCCACCTATGCCCATATCTTGCTCATGGGTTAATCATACCTATGAAATCTAGGCCCCATTATGTGAAGGGTTGATCAGCTTGAATTGGGCATAGTGGTAAGGTTGATAGCCTTTTTTTGCCTATGAAGAAGGTGTATTTATTATAATATCACACATACATGTGTGCATATTTGAAAAAAATTGGCCAATAATAGATAGTTTTCATGATGTTCATAATAGTGGTCTTAGGCAAATAATGGCTTCTTATGGGGTTGTTATGGAATTCTCAAAGAATTTTTCTTGTTTGTTATGCTTCTATGTAACTTAGGATAACTACATTGATATCTTTCTATAAAATCACACCTTCTATGAGCACATAAGGAATTTAATGGAACGCAAAATGTATATGCTTAGTTTTATCGATGCCAAGAGGATATATGTTGTGTTAAAAGAAGGCCCTCATATCTTTTGTCTAGTTGATCAAGGCTTTTGGGCTTGTGTGATCTCCTTCATGTGATACCAAGACTGCACCATTTTATAGTTTTTCCAATTTGGATAATTACTCATAGAGTCCCTTTCCTCCCACTAGCTTGGTGACCTATATGTGTACATCATATTCCATCACCTTTGTGTTCTAGTCATCTTTTTTTTGCTGATGTCCTTGCTAAGTAGAAAATCTTTAATGCTCATTTTCACTACCATAAGTTGAATTTTATTATTGGAGAGCATATGTTTGAATTTCTTGAGTTCTCTCATAATATCAAGGGTATTCTTCTCCATGAAGTTATAATTCAATTTGTAGTCCTTTAGTGCCTAGCTAAAGAAAGCAATTGACTACTCCAAATGATCATTATTATACTGCATACAGATAGCTAAGGTGCCTTCAATCCTACCAAATGCATAAAATATGAAATCCTTGCTATATTTGAGATTTATTAGGGTGGGAGCCTACATGATGATGCACTTTATGGCCTCAAAACTATCTTTTCCCTCATGAGTCTAGCTAAACATAGCATTCTTCCTTTGCATCATAGTGAGGGGCTTGGTTAGGATGTGAAAAAATAGGCACAAATCTTTTAATAAAGTTGATTCTTCCTAAGAAGCTCTAGAGACTCTTTTTTTGTCTTGGAAGAGGAAGAGATAAGATAGCATCGACATGCTCTAGATCAATTGTGAGTCCTTACTTAAAAACAATGTGCCTTAAGAGCATGCCTTCATGAATTATGAAGATGCATTTGTTAGGGTTCAGAGATATTCTAAACTCTTGACACCTCTAAAATACATGCTCTAGGTGATCTAAATGATCTTCTACATGTTTAGAAAAAATATTTGTCATCAAGGTAAACCAATATGACCTTATTGATGAGTTCTTTGAACGCCATATCCATAGCTATCTAGAAATTTACACCTATGTTTGTCAATCTAAATGGCATTTGGTGGTATGAAAATGTTCCCCACTTAGTGTTGTACATAGTTTTGTAATGATCACATTCCTTCATGAGGATTTGATTATAGACTGAATAACCATCCAATAGTGAAAATATTTCTATGCCTATGACCATCTAAAAGATTTTCTCTATTGGTGGGAGAGGGTACTGGTCTTTGAAAGAAGCTTTGTTTAGGTCCCTAAATTTCACATAAAGATGTATCTCCCTATTCTTTTTCTACACTGATAGCAATTTGGTGACCCATAAGGAGTGCTTTATCAAAATTATTATACTAGCCTCAATGAGATTTAAGATCTCTTTGCATATCAATGGCTCTAGCTTTAAATTGACAAGCTTCTAATTTTGGCACATGGGTTACGCATCAGGATGGAGCTCGATTGTGTGTTTTTCTAAGCCTATATCAAAGCCTCTAAGATCCTTATAGCTCCATAAAAATATGTCATAATATCTCCTACTGAGTTGAATAAAGTTCTCAATTTCTAGTGGGGAATATACCCTATAAATTTTTAGAGTCTTCCCTTTCAAAATGATTATAGGAACAAAGATATACTCCTTTGTGATCATTCTACATCTCTCACCTTTGAATTGGTCATCATAATTAAAGATGCTTTCTAAGGTGATTATCCCTTTTGGTAGATTTTTCCCCACAATTGGATGACTTGATCTTCATATTGGGCTCATAACTATGCCTGGTTGAAGGCACAAAACTTTGCCTCATCTTGTATAAACTTGATGATTTGCTTGAAACTCTCGAATAATTGTCAATTATCCATATTGTTAAGAATTACTGGTCTAACCATGACTTTGATGAGCTATTCAATCTCCTTCATTATGTCATGAGGGATGTCATACTATTCACTTATAGTTACAAGCCTATCTGCATCAACATTATGTGCTCTTATTATGGTAATGATGTTGAATACATTGAATCCTTTAATCATATCCCACACTCTATGCTTATAAAATTTAATCAAGCCATTATTGGTCATGCTCTATGCTCTAACTTAGTTTACAACCAGTTCACTATTACCTTATGCATATAGCACCTTGATTCCTCTCTTTTGTGTAAGATTAAGGCCTTGGATCAATGCCTCATAATCGATAACATTATTCATGTAATCAAACTATAGTCTAAAGGCATGGAAGTATTTCTCCTTATCAAGCAAGAACAACATGACACCAGATCCTATCCCATTCTTACTTTAGGAGCCATCGAAGTATAATAGCCACATACCTTTAGGATACTCATGTGCCTTTGTGAGTTCAAGAAGCGTGGAATCATCCTCCATGATAAAGATGTGCCTAGCCCTGTCTTTATGTTGTCATATGGATCACACTTGAAATGTTCATGCACCCATTCATCTAGTAGATCATCTAGGATCTCTTCTTATAGTGTCACAACCTCAAAAATAATTAAATTATCCATTTGGTCAAACATTGCATGATTTTTCTTAATTGGGTTGGGAGATTATGGCTCAATATGGCTCTTGAAAATAGGATTTGCTATTATGGTCACTTTTGTCCCATATCTGGTTCTCAGTAATATATGTGACCCATCTTAATTATGAAGTCTTGAGAGAGGCATATAGATAAGTAGGGGGTAATTCAATGACTATGACATATTATAAAATGGAGAGGCTTGGGTATGCATGTAGTGTAAGATTCAAATCTTTGATGACCCCTATACCTTTGACCATCATGTCATCAAGCTAGATCACTCCTTTTGTAATAAGGGAATACATAATTCCAAGCATGTCCATGCTTTAGGCATCACCAAGTTGTTTGTGCATGAATCAATCATGTAGTTATGTACCAGATGTTGATCAATTATTAAGGAGACATAAAATGAAGGTGGCTTATTACCACTACAAATATGTGCTTCTTTTATTTTTGGCTAGCATAAAATTGCAGAGGTGGTGGGTGATAGTTGGAGTGCCCTAAACTCCTAAAATCCTTTTAGTGTACCTTATAATAAATTTCATTAAGATAGAATAGTGAGTGCATCCCACAAGTTACATTGAGGTTTGTCTTCTTCATCTAATCCACTATGTTTAAGGGAACTTGAGATCCTTTTGGTGGTGGCCTTAAGGGAATGATGTCTTCTGATGTCAGTGCACTAGTTTGAGGTATTCCTTCCTTTTGCATATGCTTTTTTTGGTGCAAAGGTTATATAAGTGCCTTGGATTATGCATCTGTATGGGTAATATAGGGCATGGAAGGCAAGGGAGCCATATTTGGTATGTCTTCCTCTATATCTCTCCTTTTGAATCTTGTATTGAAAGTGACTAGAGTGCCTCCTCCACTAAGCACACTGCTTTGATTTACGTAGTTAAAATCCTCTTCTTGCCAATTAATGAAAATAGACCCCTCCTATGGTTGAGTTGGATCTTGGACTTCTCCCATATGTGGAGTTATACTACTTGTTTGCTCTTGTAACTGAGGCAAAATTTTCACCATAAGCACCTAGTTCATGACTACATTTGTGCATGTAGCTTGATCATGTGGTTGGATTCATGGGAAACACCATTCAAAATCTTATACTAGGTTGTTATGTACTAGGATAAGGGTTATGAAAGTATGGGCAACGTCAACCTTTTGTGCATAATGTGCTCTATAATATGTGAGTTTATTTTGGATTTGCATGCCACCTTTGTAAGGGGTTTATTTGATTGGTACTATTAAAAAAAGGTTGATGAGATTTGAGATACTGAAATTGCTACCTTTTGAGAGAAACAAGTTCATTCACAAAAATTTGCAGTAGTGATTTTACTTCATGCAATTGATTAGAAGAGAAGACATATGAAGTAGGTGGACTCATCATGGTAGGGATAAGCACTAACATAGTTTTCATAATTTCTTTGTTAGGAAGAGGATCATGAATATAGATGTAGGGGGTCTAGGCACAATCTTTCCTATTTAGATCGAATAGATTTTTACATGTACCATAATTTCATAGGCATCTGGGAGGACTGTGACTCCCATAGATTGAATCAATATTACTATATCACTATTAACAGCTTTTATAAAATATAAGAATGCAATTTTTAGAAACATCTTACATAAGGGTGGTATTTTATCCCAAACCCTCTAATATCTAAATTTGAAATTGACCATCATCTCATGTAGGGCCTACTTTATGGTCATGAGCTACTCCATCAGGGACAAGAGATTACTTTGATCCTTGAACTATTTGCATAATTCATCACCAAGTTCATCCTAGTTATGGATAGATTTTGGTCTCAAGCATTAGTACCACTGAAGGGCCTTTCCTTTGAAGCAAGAAACAAGTAACCTAAGTACAACATTATCTTCAGTGACATGGTGCACTAAGAAGATATTCATGATATCTTGAATATGCTCCATAGGGGAAGTTGAGTTTTCACCTGTGAAATATGAAATTTTTTTAAGGGCTACCACCAAAATGTCATCATACTATGTGAGAACTAATGGACTACATCCATTCAAAGCCACAAACACTTGATTCTTTGGTATAACCATAAATGGGATCAAGAATATGTCCCTTCTAGGCATGGAGAACCCTCAATTGGAAGGGTGGACCATGCTCTAGGGGATAATTGTCTTACACTACTCCTTTTGATAGGAGATAGAGATGATCTAACTCTCCATCTTTTATATGGCACTAGAAGCTTAGTGAAATGGAAATCAATGCCTCTTATAGATGATCTTGTCTCTATTGGCATGTAGATATAGGGTTGATCTTTATGGACCAGATATGTTTGGAGTCACCAAGTCCTCTTATTGAGTGTCTATTACACTTTTTAGGTAAATATAACACTAATTCCTTAGTTCTTTCTTCAAATGTTATTCCCATCAGGCATGCCATAAACTATTGTCATCTAAAATGTGCACCCATGGATACTTCATGGCATGGGGAAACTTTACAGTGTAGTGCTTAGCATGAAGGTCTTGTGTAAGGTGCAATATTTTATGGCATTAGGTACATAAGTATTATCACTCAACTACATGTATGAGAATTGATTGTCTCATTGTAATGATGGAAATGCCCCCAAGATGCAATACCCTTGTGCTCCTTGGGATGAGCCTCTAGAATAGGCTAGATTATTTCTATTCGAAATGCACATGGTTTAAGACCAGTGCATAGGCCTAAAGAGTAGAAAGGTAAATCTACCACTAGCTTAAACCTAAGATTTTGAGGGAAAAGTGGGTGGAGAAGGTAAGAGATGCTAAAATGTAAAAGGAAAGCAATGTGCCCATAATAGATGGAGTGATCTTACTACCATAAACACACTATAAACCTTTGATAATAAAATTTATCCATATATATTCCACCAAGGACACTCCAAAATACATAAGTATTTAACATAGAGGCATGGGAACATAATGAGACACTAAGAGGGATGACAAATGATCCATAGGCAATATCAACATAGACCCAAATATCCACAGGATATAACTTGTAAGTGAGTTCTGAGTTCAATGAAAAGATGCTAGGAATGGAAAATGGTGAGAGGGGTGAACATTAAGCATAGATAAGGATCAACACACATAAATAACACATAAAACATTATAACAATGGAAGGAGGTGAACTTAATTCTCATTAGTCTACAAGATTTAGCCAAATACAAGTGCACTTGGAGGGGAAATTTTAGTAGCATGAGGTTACTAAAAATGTCCACTTTTATACAATGAAAAACTAGGATTTTATAGTGAACAATCCTATTTTACAATAAAAATGCCACTTGGGGTGGCAATTATAACTTTTAATTCCTTTACGGTGTGGTGACCATGCGTCTAAATTTTGTCTGGTAGATTGAACATGGAGTTTGTGGCAAGATTTTTTTAGGGTACATGTGTGCATATAAAAATAGAAGATTTCCTTGAAAAAGTTAAAGGGTAACATTTACTCATTTCCCAATATCTAGTGGCTGCTTATGCATTTACTTATTTTGATAATACCTCAGGCTCCGCTCAACTGCTTTTCCAACTACCTTTTTATATCCTATTACCACTTGTTAATTATTGTTTAGACTCCCTTTTTAGTGTACCACATCATCACTATATGTAGTGAAGGACTTAGTGCATGTCCTTCCTTTTTTATGCTATGTGCATTGAACTATGCACATACCCTTTATTTAGAATTGATCTCATGCCAAGGTGCACGTGAGAGTATCTTGAAGAATGTAGCACGTGGATTTTAGATTATGCTTTTGCATAGTGATGGGGTATATATATATAAGATCCTATGTAATGGTGTGGAAATTTAATAGCTAGGTGTAGGGAGATATTTGAATAATATTGTGCATGAAAGTTTAAAGTCTTTGACACATTCTCTGTGACTTGTAACTACTCCTTATGTGCTTCCTTTACTCAGTTATCTGGGACCTTTGGGCCTTGCACCCTTGAACCTACAAGCCTCTTGATTTATGAACCAAATAATTTTACATTGGGGCACATGTTAAAAGCTATTAATAGGCACAAATCATTTCTTTGATGTTATGTATACATGTGCTTAATTATCTTGGGTGAAAGTGTGGATAGATAATGCCTATGCCCATTTTGCTTGAGCACTTGGGATCTCACAAGCACATAACTCTTCTTATGGTCTTGGAAAGTTTTGTGCCTACTAAGGGTGACTTAGAAATTCAATTCTACCCCAAAACCATGGTCCGCCTCTTCCCACTAATGTTATCATTATGAAGGGGTCAAAAATAGTTTTTTACTCTAGAGGTTTTGCATACATTATGACACCAATTCTTGATTGGTCATTTTCCACCCCATATACATTCACTTTTTGATTTGGTTGGAATATTATTTCAAAATATAAGAGTTTTAGGCACTATATATCCCATGTACATATCCCCTTTCCATCATTCAGCCCATTGTCTATAATCACCTCATTATCCATTGGTATATCTTTGTTATTATCCATATCTTAAATCTATGTTATCTTATGATTATTCTATGTGAATCTATATATATTTTGAATGTGTGTGGTTTTTTAGTTAATCATATACATATTAATAGTCTTATTTATTTAATAATCTTGTTTGCATTTTGTATCTATTTTATCTTGTTAACTTTTAAGGGAATAAAGATGGTCTAGGTGACCCCTGAACTTGTTTCAGGCCAAGGTCACTTTAAAGCAGAGTTCCCTCATGGACTGAATGCTTAATGTGTCTTTGACTTTTCTCATGTCATTTGGCACACTTATATCTACCAGTGCAATATTAAAAAGGATTGCATACATTATTAATGGCTTCCAAATTTTCCACCCATTCCATTCCCTTCAATCCTATCACCTATCCCATTTGACCTATCAATGTCTTGTCTAAACTTAATTTTTCCCCCATCCCATCATTATCCTAACTCATTGGTGTAGGAGGATTACTACCCAAACCTAAGTTGTGAGACATAAAAATTAAAAATGGATTAATTTCTTATTTAGAGCATTGATTTACATTATATATATCATTACAGTTATCCCAAACATCTATAACTAAACCACTATCACATACCATCTCATCACATAATATGCCATCTTGCTACCCATTTACATGTCATATGAAATAAATTCCATATCTAACATATTTGTTTCATGTAAATTTTCACTTAAGTTCTAAATAAAGAGAGAAAATAAACTTGATATAGATATGGCTTGGAGAAGTTTTGGAGCTTACTAAAGATGGTTTTTTATGAAGAGAATACCTACAAAAAAAGTTGATGATTGATCTTGATTTCCATTCTCTTTCTTACTCTTACTTCCTAATGATTTGATTACCTCATCTCTCTCCCTTATAGTCCTCTTCTTCTCTTCTCTTTATATAGGAAAAGAGGAGTGACTCAACAAGATGTTAAACATGAGGTTTAAGAGATACTCTAAGATTAACTTGATCATGCATAAATTTACATATGGATATGGATAAGATAATTATAAAAATCAAGGTAAAGTGGTGTGCATGTTGAATGTTTAGGTGGTAGAAACCTGACTATCGATGGTTAGGATGATCATTGATGGTTAGGTTGATCATTGATGGTTAGGCTAATAATTAATGGTTAGGTTGATCATTGATGGTCAGGTTGATCATCGATGGTCAGGTTGATAATTAATTGTAAAAGGTCAAAGGTAAAGTTTGGGTTAAAAGGGTAGGTTAAGCTAAAAGGTCAAACTAAGTTAGGCTAGGTGGGTTGGGTTAGGGGTCAAAAGATCAAGGTTGAGCCTAAGGGGGTCCTGAGGTGGTCCATGGGTATTTTGACATTTGAAATCATGATCTATAGATTTTTAGTGTCTACATTTTACCCCTTTTTGTTATGTGTCTTGAATCAATGAGCTAAAAAATGAAAAAAGAGTATGGGTCAAAGGTTTAGTTTCCTTGAGCATGGGAAGAGGTGTTCTCCCTCAAATCAGGAGTCGATGAGGTATAATAGAAGTTGGTACAGGTTTGATAAGTGGGTAGTTGATGATAAAAATGGGTGAATGATAGGTTAGGAACTAAAGTGTAAACAAACACACAAAGTGTGACAAAAAGGTGTGATAGCCAATATCATGCATGGACTAGGTTGCCATAGTTGGTAAAAATAAAGGTCAGTGCTAAAAAGGGAAAGTGATAAGTGGAGCATGTGATCCCATTTAGGTTTGATATATGGGAACACTCATAAGGTATGACATTTAGTGGGTATCCAAGGAAGGAAGTACTCTCAATGAAAACATAAACTAGTCAAGTGTCATGGGTATCCTAGGTAGGAAGTGCTCCTAAAAGGAGACAAGTGGGTTTGGTATGCATGAGGTGGTATAAGTTCAAAAGGTAGTCAACATGGCATTGTTGTCACTGTGGTTAAAAGACCAAGCAAAAAATCATCACAAAACATGTGCTATTTGGGCCAAAATGAACCAATGGTAAGATGATGAGGTGGTTAGGGTGGGTGGAAAAAGTAATCTCTAGGAGTGGGTGGAGAAAGTAGACTCTAGGGGTGGGTATGGTTGGTGGATAAAGGTGATATCCAATGGTTATTTTAGGTAATGATACAAAAAGGGAAAGTTGGGTTGTATAAAAATGTGATCTCCAGTGGTTAGCTTATGGAGAAAGGTAATATTTAATGGTTTGTGGTGTTCAAATTGGTTGGCCAATTTAGGGTACCCCTTGGTTTAGTAAAAAGGTGCCTCATTTCTTGGTGATAGGGTGCAAGGTGGGTATCTGGGGACATTAATGAACTTGAAAAAGGAAGAGACACATCTTGACAAGACTATCATGAAAGTAGGAGTAGGTTAAATGCTCCAATTGGTAAATACAATAATGGTAATATGGGTGGGCTTATGAACATAATCCCCTTTCATGCATTACATTGGTGTTAACTCATTGGTTAAAACAAGTGGTTTGATCACGTTGTGTCAAGTAAGCTCAAAATCCCTTGATTATAATGTATAAAGGCGAGATGGATGAAAATGGAACCTTCTTATGAGACTAGCATACCTCTTCTATAAGTTTCTAAAGAGTTAGTTTAAACAAGTCTATGTCATATAAAGCGTAGACTGATTGATGTGGGAAATATACTTATGAGAGTTGATTATGACTTTCTAAGATTATTGATTTTATGAGAGATGATTGTGGCTTTCAAAATTCTTTTGATTTTTCTTGTGGGTATTTTGATTATTTTAATTTTTCTTGGAGGTTTGGGGAAGCTGATCGATGCAAGAAGCTTCCAAGAAATTTCTATATTTGACAAATGCTATACTTATCCATCCTTCAAGGGAGTGGTCTAAGTTTATGTTTATTTCAAATTATTTTGATAACTATCTTTTAAGGGAACAATCCACCTTACATTTTTCAATTTTAAATAAGTTTTTAATAGTTTTCCTTCAAGGGAATAGTTTGTGAATGCTTAGAATGACCCACAATTTATTTTTGACTTTGATATTGCTTTTATGTTTTGTTTGATTTTTCTTGACATAGACTTGCTTAAACATGCTCAAGGGGTTACCTTTATGAAGGCAAAGCTATGAGCACAAGAATTTTAAATAGGTGAAAAGAGGTTTAGATGACAACAACCATAGGAATCTATCCTGAAGAGGGATATAAAGTACCATGAAAATCATGCCATGGGTAGAGCCGTGGTACCCACAGTTCAAGATTAGGTTGTGATTATGATAGATAATTGCATGATTTATTTTTAGTTATTTTCCCTTAAAAATATGATGATAATGTGGTTTTAAAGCAAGGGATGAGTTTAAGTTAGAAACAAGGTAACCAAGAACTTGGTTTAACAAAAGAACATGATTCAAACACAAAGCATTTAGGGGTTTAAGTTTTAATGTGCCCTAGATCCATGCTTGCATAAATGGTTGACATCAATCAGGAGAGTAGATGTCCCCTAGTTACTTTACAACACTTGATGAGATGTGGAAAAGATTTGGGTTGACAAAGAAAGGTAAGGTTGGCTAGGTGATATTTTGGTGGAGAAGGGTAATCTCTAATGGTTGGGAGAGAAGGTAATTCTCAAATAGGTTGGGCAGTGTCCAAATAGGTTGCCCCAATTCGGTATACCACTTAGTTTAGGCTGGGTTGATAGATAAGATACTCTCCAAAGGTTAGGAAGAAGGTGACTCCAAAATAGGTTGGGTGGTGTCCAAACGGGTTTCTCCAATATGGTATACCACTTGGTTCAGGTCAGGTTGATAGAGAAGGTACTCTCCAAAGGTTGGGGAGAAGGTGACTCCTAAATAGGTTTAGTTGGGGGAAGGAGAAAGGTAATCTCCAATAGTTCATAGTTGGTTTGTTGATAGGTTGAGGCAAAAATGCCAAGGGTTAGTTTGGATAATTGTTAAGATATGGTTTGGGTTGATAAATGGTCAATGCCATATGGAGGGAAAGTTCCCTCAGTTTTCTCTTTCCATAGATGGTCGAAGATGGGAAAATGATCCCAAGGTGAGATGTTGTTTAATAAGAGGGTTTAGGAGGGGTGAAGATTATTTAATCCACCCCCCAAAAGGGGGTATTAGTTGTTATTTTTTATTGGTTAGTAGATCATATTTGTAGGTGGTGGTTCAAGTGGGATCTCCATTATGGTGCTATGGTAAGGAAAACATTGTTAGGTTAGATTTGGATAGGCTTGAAGTCTAGAAATGATGTTGGGAACATCATACTAAAATAGAGGTGGGGTGGACAAGAGTGTTGAATTATCCTAAGGAGGGAGCTTAGGTGAGGTGTGGGTAGTTTGGATAAAATGGTAGTCGAGATTCAATAAATATCGAATGGAGGGTTAATGTTGATTTGTATTGATAGATAAATTACTTATGGTTGGATGAATAATTGGGTTGATCATGGTTGATTGATTTGATTTATAGGTTGGTTTGATTGGTTGAGGGAGGTAGGATTGGTGGTTGATTTAGCTTGTTGGTTGGGTTTGCTTGTTTGTTTTGTTTGTTTGGTAAGGTAAGGGGACAAAGATTTAACCCCATTTAAAAGGGAATCAAACCAAAGACAATGTCAGATGAAAAATAGAATATTATAGAGGAATTGAATGGGTTTGATTTTAATTGAGGTTGGGTTAGATTTAGTTATAGGTGAGGTGTTTCAATATTGGGTTGGCTCCATTAACAGGGGAAGTGGAAGAGGTGGGTTGTTTTCCTTAATGATGGTTTTAAAATAAAGTTGAGAAGGCTCTTATTGGTCAACAAGTGGTTGGTTTAAGGTTGATTCTTCCTTAGTAATGATTTCAAAAGGAAGTTGAAAAGGGTACACTTGGTTAACAAGTAAATCAATTTGGGTTTCAATTATGGTTTCCTTAGTTATAAATGTACTAAATACCAAATCTAATGAAGGGACCTTATTGTGTTGAGGTCTTTGGTCATGGGATTGCACAATAATGGGTGAAAAAATAGGTTCAATGATTTATTTATTGAAGACATTCAAGGATAGGTTGGGGGAAACATAGAGAATATTGTTTGGAACCTCCTTTTGATTGATAAGTATTTGGACAAACATCTTAAAAGACCCACATCTATCTACCACATGTCTGTTTGTATGATGATACGTACAAAACTCATTTTGTATGAACCAAATGGGTTTTAGAAGAGAAGAATTTATGGGTTTGATTTGATGTAGTATAATGATAGAAACCCTTAAAAATTTGTCAAGGATCAAGGCATATGATTCCCATAGTGGGGTAGACTACCTAGGAAGAGGGTGCATCAATGGCTCTTAAGGTTGCGAGCTAGTTAGTTGGTTGAATAAGTTTGGTTGATTTGACAAGTTTGAGTTATTTTATGGGTTGGTTATGATTGATAAGGTTGGTAGGTTGGAAAATTTTGATTGATAGTTATTGGTTTGATTTGGTGAGGTTGGTCAGTTTAATAAGATTGGTGGGTTCAAAAAGTTTGGTTGGTTGGATAAGGTAAATAAGTTAGGTTTGTTTGAGAGGTTGGGTAAGGTTGAGGTATTTGATAGATTTGAAATATTTGATATGGTGGGTAGGTTCAATATGGTTGGGTGGTTTAAAAAGTTTAGTTAGTTTAATATGGTAGGTTGATAGTTATTGGTTAGATTTGATGGGGTTGATAAGGTTGAGAAGGTGGGTAATGTAGGTTGGATTGATATGTTTGATTAAATTGGTAAAGGTGATAATATTGATGGGTTAGAAAATTTTGTTTGATAGTTTTTGGTTGGATGATTATTGGTTTGATTTGATGAAGTTGGTAAAGTAGGTTGATAGTGGTTGGTTTGATAATGGTTGGGTTGATAGTTGTCGGTGGTATGACTAGGGGGATAGACCAAGTCTTAGTTTTGAGATACAGAAGTTTACCATAAAGGGGGTATATGTGATTGATATGATGGTTGAGGTAGGTAATAAATTTTTTGATGCAGTTGACGTAATTGATATGATGGTTGGGATAGGTAACCCAAATAATGGTGAGGTTAGATAGTTGAGGTGGGTTATGACAAAGGTCTAATATTGGTTGGTTGAGGTGATGATCAAGTGGTTATTGAAGGGTTGTCAATTGGTTTTAGTTGAGGTTAAATTGATTTCCATCAAGGTTGGGTTGGTTATAAGTGAGGTTGGGTTGATTTTAGGTAAGGTTAGGTTGATTGTAGGTGAGATTGTGTTAGTTATAGGCATGGTTGGGATTATTTTAGGTAAGATTGGGTTGGTTGTAGGTAGGGTTGGGGGTATAAGTGAATCTTGATTCAAAATACCATTCTAAGGCAAGAGGGTTGTCTTCTAGGAGTCTAACAAGGTTAGGATCTCTTGGAGAGAATATTGATGGGCTCCCCATTGAATAAGGCAACATAGATGAGGTAGGTGAAGGTAAGATGGTAGAAGGCTACCAAAAAGAGTTAGATTCCTCACAAATCAAATAAAGAGAAAGAAATAAAATGATCAAACAAATCTAACACATGCTAGAGTATGCTAAATCATGTGGTTAATTTTAATCTCACTTTTGGCTTATGCCTTAAGTTATAAGAAAGTGTGATAGAAGTTGGCTTGTAGATTAGGTACTATAGAAGCAGTCTATGGCTAGTTTCAGGTTTTTAGGTGTTCAATATAATTTATATTGGAATTTGATACATGGTTTTGTATTGGGGCCTACCCTTCACTTCACACACCATAGTGATAAGGGTGTCGAGTGATTTGCAAGTATATATCAAACTCTAAAGTTTATACTCAACCAAAGATCTAAGTAGGTTATCTCCTTGGTAATGACTTCCAAGTAGGATTGTCAAGAAAGGATAAGGTGACCACTAAGTGATGAAATCCCATTTGGACCTTGTCTTAAATTTTTTTGATGTTAAATTGATGAAGGTTGTTTGGTTTAGTGTGTGCAATAAAAGTGATGCTATGATAGGTTTATTATGCCTTAATTCAAAGTGAACTAATATTAAAATCAAGTAATGGATGTAGTTGATTTTAAGCCCAAAATAAATTTTAGCTTTTTTTATGAGCACAAAATAGAGAGAGAATCATATAGATTCAAACAAAATGCAAGTGGAGACTCAAGGGTCCCACTGGGTGTGCCAAAATGTTTCATGTAAATTTTCACTTTTGCTTTAAGTTATAAATAAAGAGAGAAAATAAAATTGATATGGGTATGGTTGAAAAATTTGGATTTGGTTTTCACTCTATGATATATATGGTTGTGAGAAGTCCTCTTTGGCTTGGGAGGATGACCTGTAGATAAGAAAGCACTCAAATAAATGGTTGATTAGTTAGGTATAAAGGTGGATTACCTAACAAGCTAGATCCAAGAAGTACATGAATTACTTGGAGGATTTAAATATACCTTGTAAGAAAATTTAATGCTAAAAAAAGGAGGTTATATAACATAAATGAAAGTAATTAATTTATGTTAAATAAATACTATTTAGAAGAAATGCTTAGATTAAAAAGATAACATTAAGGTGAATGCCAAACTATCAAAATATAGTTTAGGTATGGTAAAGTTGATGGCTTGGACAAGCTTTGGAGCTTACTGAAGATGATTTCTAATGAATATAATACCTACACAAAAAGTTGATTATTGATCTTGATCTCCGTTCTCTTTCCTGTTCTTGCCTCTTGATGATCTGCTTACCTCATCTCTCTCCCCTCTAGTTCTCTTCTTCTCTTCTCTTTATATAGGAAAAGAGGAGTGGCTCAATAAGATGTTAAACAAGAGGTTCAAGATTTTCTCTCAAATTAACTTGATCATACATAAATTCACATATGTATATGGACAAGCTTATTATAAAAAAGTAAGGCAGAGTGATGTGCATGTTGAATGTTCAAGTGGTGTAAACTTGACTATTGGTGGTCAAGATGATCATCAACAGTCAAGTTGATCATCGATAGTCAAGTTAATCATCAATAGTCAGGTTGATCATCAATGGTCAGGTTGATCATTGACAGTCAGGTTGATCATTGATGATCAGGCTAATCATCAACGGTCAGATTGATCATCAATGATTAAAGGTAAAGTTTGGGTTAAAAGGGAAAGTTAATCTAGAAGGTCAAAATGACTTCAACTAGGTTGGTTGGGTTAGGTTAGGGGTTAAAAGATCAAGGTTAGGCCCAAGGGGGTCTTGAGGTGGTTTATGGGTATTTTGACATTCAGAATCATGATGTGAAAATTTTTGATGTCTAAAATATTCATCAAACACATATCTAGCCCATCATCTACCATGATCTCAAAATAATCACATCACATGCATATATCAAATACATCAATCAATAAATATTGCATTGAAATCACATTAATCACATCATTATAAACATAAAATGATGTACACACACACACACACACATATCATTTATCTCAACCATCTAAAGCATAAATAAATCCCACACATACATGTTTCCATCATAAAATAATGCCAATATATCACATCATCATACAAATAAAACAACATATATCTAATTGAATCCATCTAATCATATCATCAATCGGTTTACCAAATCTATATAATCACACAATCCATATCACACAATGCATAACACATCACATCATATCCAAAATCTCATCATATAAATATATCAACACTCTACATAGAGTTCATGTCAAAAAATAGATACAATATGTGGGCCCCATGGGAAACAATGTGCTATAATACAAAAAAATCATCTATACATATCATGTCATGCAAAGTCATGGTTTCACTCCTGGTGGTCCTCTCAAAGGTTGATGTACTGACTGTGAAGATTTGGCCTGGAAAGAAGTTGAATGTTATCTTGGTGGCACTACTACCTCATACAAAGTCTTATAGTATTGGGCCTCTTGTGTCAATATCACGATGTTCTAAATAAAACTAGCCATCCTACCCTCTCTCATCACTAGATCAGCCTCCTTCTTGTCCTTCTTGATCACCTCTACCTCTCCTATTAGATTTTGAATCCATGCCTACATCTGGTGATCTATCCCTGATACCCTATGATCTACACATCCCAACTATGGATCTAGATCTATAGTGTGATTATCTATGCCTATAATATTGTACCTTGACTCTATTATTTAGTCACCTATGCTTGATCCTAGGCCAGCTGACCATCTCTCTTCACTATCTAGGCATATAGTTGTGCCTACAACTAATCTCTCTCTCGAGTGATCCTATCTATCTCTATCAATTGATCTTATATCTCCATCTACAAACATGCTATTAAATATCTATCATCCTCCATCAAAGGCTACTAAGATGGTCCTACACCATTCCCACTAGCACTACCCCTAACTTATGTGTCAACCTATACCTATGCCTGAGCCTAAGTTCTACTCCCTCTAACTTGCATTACAGTTACTACCTGATCACCATCCACATCCATGGAATTACCATCATGCCCATCCTAACCATCTTAAGCTAGTACATGCATCATCCTCCTCTAAAACCTTACACGTGCTTATATCACTCTCCTCACTACCCCTCTCCACACCATAACCTTGAGATAGATCAATCTCAATAGAATCCTTTACACCCCCATGCCATGTAAGCCATTATAACTCCTAGATCAAGAATCAGAGTCTAAAAGTCCCATGGGACTAGGGAAATACTATCATAATTTGAATGGGATATGTCTCTATCCACTAGCCTACCCCATTGTGCCCTCTTCCTATCACTCCTATCAAATATGTGATCCTCCCTTGCCATGTCTTGAGTGAATCCAAACTACCTTTGTACATGGGCAGGTCTATAGTGCTCTATCACAAAATCTTTATGACTTGTTAAGTAACACTCAATTAACATATATTGTGTCATTACAGCCTCATCATCCTAACCAAATGGTAATCCTCTATAGGTCATCCATATAATTTGCTTCAAATGTAAGCTATCAAATGCCTTTCAATATAATCTCACCTCTCCCACATGGCCCCATTGTACACCTAATAAAATATATCACCCAAACACCATGGGTTGATGTGGCTCCCTCATTTCTAGATTCCTAAGCCACCATTGGATCATAATATGCTCCCATCTCTAGATCTATAATAATAATGATGGTCCTAGGCTCAATTTTCCCCTGTATGCTTCTAAGTACAACTCTCGGTATAGATGGGCCAATACCACTAACCCTAGGTAAAAAACCTAAAATCCTACACCATATCTACTACCACATTCCCTAGGCCTAAGTAAAATTGCTACCTGATCTTGTATATTAGGATTATGTCAGTAATACGAGACATAACTACAAGGGTAAGGTGATCAATAGTCCCCTCTCCAAGGCATCTATTGATATCCACAAGACTATCATGAACACCCACATGCAAACCTCCTGCTAATCTCTATAAGATAATAATAAGTGTGTGGGATCTATAATAAATCTTATCTCCTAACATTGGTAGATGGAGAATTTGGTAAACATCCTCTATATTCACTATCATCTCTCCTATCATAAAGTAAAATATACTAGTCTTTAAATGCCATCCCTTTACCAATGTTGTGATTAGAGCTTGATCAATACATATGACTAGCATCATCATGATATAGTGCAATCATATCAACTCCAACACCCCATAATCAACATCCATCAAAAGGTGTATCTCATGTATCACCTCAGGTCACTGTAGCCAATAAGCCATCACAGCTAAGTCCTCTTGCACCAATCACCACACACACTATCACTAACTCTATTTTATCATTGATCAAAATAACCTCTCCCCCCACCACCTATGCTAATCCATCCTACTCTCATTTACACCCCCCACCCTAGTCTACCTTTACCAAACCCCCATCACCTACTTACACTTTGTAATCTAACCCCTTATCCTATCACCCATCCCACCTTATCTAACTAATTACCCCTCCAAAATTCTAACCTCATATAAATACCTTCACTAAACCCCCATCACCTATCTCCTATCCCATATTATCTAATTAATTACCCCTCAAACATTCTAACCTTATCTAACTAACTTATCCCCTTAACCTAGTCTACCTTTACCAAACCCCCATCACCTAATTAAACTTCTTAACCTAACCCCTTAGCCTATCCTCCATCCCACATTATCTAACTAATTACCCTTCAAACATTATAACCTCATCTAAATAACCTAACCCCTTAACCTACCCCCCACCCCTTAATCATTTTTTTTAACATTGACAAAACTATAATTCATGAGTTTTCCCTAAACAATGATGTTGACAAAATCACTACTTACAACCCATGGTTTTACATAACTGCATGGTTATGCAAAACTGTAATTCCCTAATTTTAGATATTATAAAAACATGATTCTACATTTGTGGTATTATAATACTGCAACTCTAGACTCATGATATTATAGCATTACTTTAGGCAAAACTACAAGTTGTGACTATAATAGCACAACTGAAGGTATTGCCCTCAGTCTTGATATTGCACCTACGACATGGATAACCTAACTTCATGCTAAAACACCCAAACATTCAACTAAAAATTGAGAAAAAACATAAGAGTAATGTTTCATACTTATTGGTGGTCCAACCTTTGTAGATCTCTTGAACTCTTGAACACCCTTTCCATGATGGGAATCTTGAGGAAGTCAGTCTATGTCTTTTGGCTCAAAGTCAATTTTCACCATAGTCAAAAGTTCAAATGATTCTCTTTTCACTCTTTTGTCATATTTAACCCCTCTTTTTTATCCCCCTTCACCCCTAAACACCCTTTTCTAACAACCTTGCCACATCCAACTCCTGTTCCATCCTTAAAACATCCCAATCAGTCCTTAATTGTCCTCTCTAAATAGTTTTGGGGCATGGGTTTTCATTTCCCCACTATCCAACCTAACTTCCAAGTTAGAATTACATTGGTTTGAGGTCTCCTAAGACCATGTAGTGAACACCTAGTCATGATTTTGTGCCTAGGGATAGCTTGGCCACCATTCATCTCTCATCTCCATCCCATCACTGGACTATTCACTCAATAATCACACATCATTTTATGCTATAAATCTTAAGTAAATTGAATCCTTATCATCACTCAGCCACTTTATCATATTTAAATCCCTCTCTTACATGTGTCTTTTCTATATAAATAATCATAAGATTATAACCATCTCCTCTCTTTTATTTCCTAAATAACGTCCCCATCTTGAAAATCTTGTATTATCAATCAAATACCTTTCTAGACATTGGTCATTTGTCTAGAACCCATATCAAAACCAAGCCATTTTATCCCCTTATCCTTAAACTTGGGGAATATCAACCATATCTAAGTCATTACTTAGGGAATCCCAACCTCATTTTATCATCCTAGTCTGATCCCACCACTGGGACTTTTGTTTGAGTGACCATCCAAGTTAGTTCTCCCCACATGCTCCCTTGAGGGGGCATCATACCTACTAACACCATCTAACATTGCTTCCACATGATTATGGTTCTTATTTGAAATACCATTACTCCTTCCATCCTATCCACTCATAATTCCCTTTCAAAGAGGGGGAAAATATATGTACTTAAATCCACTCACCCTGATAATTACACTAATTTTATGAATTTGACATAAAACTACATTTCCTATCTATATAACTAACATCTCATCTCTATTTCCTACATCCTAAAAACCTTAATCCATCTCATAACCAATTAATACCCTTAATTAATCTACTAACAAAACCCATATATCTACTAACCTACTCCTTAAGCCACTTACCAATTTAAAAATATAATTTATTCTACCTACCCATCTACCACCTATTTCATGTAAATATTCACTTTAAGTTCTGAAGAAAGAGAAAAAAACTCAATGTGGGTGTGGTTGAATAAACCTATTTGGTTGTATGTTCATTGAATCCAAATTATTGTGAGATATCCTCTTTGGTTTGGGAGGAAGACCTATGGATAAGAAAGCATTAAAGAAAACTTGTTCGTTAGACAGATATTTAGGTGGATTGGCTAGAAATACCTAGATCCTAGAAGTGAGAGCTTCCTTAAGGGATATCAATCCACACATTTTAAATAATTAAGTTCACAAAATTGGAAAGAATGAACTTGCATCAATTAAATAAGATTAATAAAACAAAACACAAGGATGCTTGTTAGGAAAATAGACTAGAGATGATCAACTTAGTGATAAACTAATTAATACTAGTGCTAAGGGGTTGGGGTATGCCTAAGAAAATCTAAAAGGAGTTTGTGAGTGGTCAAAAACATAAAAAATTAGATTTGGTTGAGGGTCAGTGGTAAAAATAGCTTACTATTTTTCACTATCATAGGTGACCATCGATGGTTGAGCAGACCGTCGATGGTTAAGGTGACCATCGGTGGTCAAGCTGACCATCGATGGTTGAGTCAACCATCAGTAGTTACTATATAAATTTTGGGTTTGATGAATTTTTGAATAATGGGATCTAATAATTAGATTATAGGAGATGGGTAAGGGCTAGGCTAGTTGTGAAATGGAAGTAAAGTATGTGAATATTGACAAATAAGTACTTGGCTTACCAAAAGTTGATTGGGTAAGTGGTTGAAATAGTTAGTCTATTATTGGAATCTAGCTTTATTTTGATAGAGTAATGGTACCTAAGAGCTTGGTTGAGAGGTGAAAATAAGTTAGCTCTTAATAAGAAGGTTGTTGATGCTTGATAATGCTAATGATGTTGATTGACCTACAAAACAAAACTATTAAACACTTGAGATCTTAATAATTAGTACAGATGGATTTGACATCCCAAGCCTCTCTCTCTTATAGGTAGAAACAAAAGGTGGAAGTCAAGGTGCTACTAAACCATCTAAATATAATACATCCATGCAAAGGCTTACAAAAATGTTTAGACAAGTTATATTTAGAAGAGGTTGGTAGAAAGCTTGCATGCATTTGGTTAAGAGGTGGATCCTAATCGTTGATGGTTATGGGTTCCCAAATGTGACTGTTAATAGTCACCCTAACGATCAATGGTCAGGTTCTAGAGGAAAATAGTCATAAAGGTCATATTGAGATAGTTTTTGAAACTAATTATGGATGAGCTTGGTGAGGCCAAATTGGTATAGGTTGGTCCCAAAGGGGTCCTAAATAAGTCCAAAGAGATTTTTGACATTCAAAAATGTAGGTGCACAAATTTATGGTGTGTACATTTTATCCCTTTTTATTGTACAGCTTGTGTGAATGAGCTGCAAAATAAAATGGAGTATGGGTCAAGGGTCTAGTTGCCTCAAGAGTAGGAGGAGGGGTTATCCCTCAAATTATGAGTCAATGAGGAAAAAAAATTAGGTATGGCTTTGATAAGTGCTATATGGTTAGTCATGAGGTGGTGACATAAGGTTGGACATTTGAAACGTAAACTTGTGCACAAACTAAGACAAAAAAAGTGTGATAGACAAGATCACACAAAGACTAAAAGTGCCAACATTGGTAAAAATAAGGGTTAGTACAAAGAAGGATAAGTGACAAGTGAACCACATGACTACGTATAGGCATAGAGGTTGGGAACACTTATAAAATAAAGTCTCCTAAGTGATTTCTATGTTTATAGTGGGTATCCAAGGTAGGAAGTACTCCCGAGGAAAACACAAACAAATCAATTTTCATGGGTATCTAAGGTAATAAGTGCTCTTATTGGGACAAAAGTGGGTTAGGTATGCGTGAGGTGGTGTAAGTTCAAAAAGAGTCAACATGGTAATGTTATCATTATGATCAAATGGCCAGGTAATAAGCATCATAAAATTACACGTTAGATGGGCCAAAATAAATGAATGGTGAGATGATGAGGTGAGTGGGTGGGTG
Organism: Torreya grandis; assembly: GCA_037957365.1. Lineage (NCBI taxonomy): Eukaryota > Viridiplantae > Streptophyta > Pinopsida > Cupressales > Taxaceae > Torreya > Torreya grandis. The sequence continues at coordinate 1,271,082 of JARHVA010002197.1, read as the reverse complement.
GGAGAAGGGTATCTCCAAAAGTAGGTAAAACCTAGTATAGTTATGCTAGGAATGGGTAGTTTTTAGATTAAAAGTGAAATTGGGTTTTCTTGACCGTCAATGGTTAGGGTCCCAAAAAGGTGATCATCGATAGTCAAGGGAAATCTTAAAAATATAGATAGGTCAAAAGTAAAAAAAAAATCACTTTTAACCATTATGAATTTCATGCTTTGGTTGATTAAGCTCTGATAATTTTGGTGTATAACATGGAAGGTGATTGTTGAGGTGGTGGTTTATCATTAGTTGGAGGCATATGGGTTGATTTCATGGGCTTGAGATGTAGGGAACATGAGGATATGATTGGGTAGCTGTTCATGGGCTTGACCATAATGGAGGTCAAGAAATGAGGTAGTGGTGCATTGAATTTGGTATCTAGGTTTGATTTATGTAATTTCAATTTGGTTGGGTGGTCTAGACTAGGTTGGGAATGTTCTGTTTCAATTGTATGCCCTAGGTGGGGTTGTAGTGTTTTAGGCAAATTTGTTGGTAAAATGACAAATTAATAGGTGGGGGGTGATTCAGGTTGGATAGGTTGTAGGCTAGGTGTTTAGTTATGTTTATTATGTGTTTTAGTTATTATTTTTGCTTATGATGGTTTTGATGTTTTGGTCATAGAATACCCATAATGATCATCGATGGTCAATACAATAAGATATAGGGGTCTATGACCATCATTAGTTAGCATGACCGTTGGTAGTTAGGTAGGATAGGTTAGTGTTTTATAGGTTTTTAGGGATAAGGTAAGTTTTTAAGGTTAGGATAAATGGGTTAGATGATGGTTTAGGGTAAGGGTAATGGTAATGGTTTGGTCAAGATAAGATTAGGGTTAGGGTTTGGTTGAAGTTTTGAAGTGTGTTAGAGAGTCATGTGTTGATAGGCCAATCTTGGCTACTAAGGGGTAATGTAGCTAGGAGGAGATAGGTAAGAGTGATAGGGGAATAGGTTAGGTGCAATAAACTAGGGTAGATGAGACCAGTTTTAGTAATTGAGCCAAATGTTTGATATGATGTAGGTCAAGGAGAAGATTTAGATACATGACCATGTGTTGCACATCTTCCTTGAGCTTCATGAGGGGATGACCATAGAGGACTAGGCGCATATGGAGGAGGTAGGGCTGGGGGTGATGGGGCACTACCAACATGTGCCCAAAGATGCATCCATGGTCATAACACTCATTGAGAGATGGTATCCTAGTATGAACACCTTCTTGTTTCCAACTGGGGAGATGACTATTCTCCCTAAGGATGTAAATAGGAGCACTCAACTCCTATTATGTGACAAGGTGATATATCAGATTGAGTAAGAGGAGCAAGATGGATTTATCAAGTATTTATATGGGGATGGTAGTGATCAAGTTTGATGGCATGTTGGGGGATTAATCTACTTCATTTTTTGTGAGAGATATCTAAAGGAGAGGAGACTCATGATGATTCTCATGATTATGGCAACATGCTTTGGGCTCCCAGATTTGAGTAGTAGGAGGTTTCCTTATGTATTACTGGGTGTATTGGTGGAGTTATTGCTTGGTAGGACTATTTTTGATTGGGTCCTAGTTTTGATTTTACAAATATATAGGGAGCTATAGGGGGTTTAGGTACCACATGAGGTACAACATTAGCATTAGTCTAGTTCTTCATTTCTAGGCTTATGAACATATTCAGGTTTTGAGACCCATGCGATTATTGTGGGCAGGGTACACATAGATTGAGTTCCGCATTGGTTTTATGAGATCAAGGGATGATTTGGATACATTAAGTGCAAGATTTGAAGACCATGATGTTGATTAATTTAGGGGTGCACTAGGTGAATTAGTAACTAGAGACATCATCTAGAGGCCATATATATAATTTTTGATATGGCCAGGTTACAAGAGGTAGACCCTTACCCTTAAGATTTATAGATGGATAGTGGGTAGATGATAGGTTGAGGTTGAGATAATTCTATTTGATAGGTTGCATTAGCATTTTGGCTTGGTACAAGGTGTCCCAGGTCTATTTACCTAATATAAGAGGTAGGATTCATAGGGTTAGTTGCTAATGCCCCAGCCTACTTCAATAGTTTTGGATGGTGGTTTTAAAGAGATTATTATTAGGGCCCCTATGGATGATGTTCGGTATGAAAATGGTTACATGCTTGGTACTAGCTGATATATATAGCTATAGATATTAGTGAGGATGATGGGGGCACAATGCCGATGGTTTTAGATCTAGTAAGCCATGATAGATAGGTAGGGGTGGTATTAGTTACAACCTAGACATAGGTATAAGTTTTACAAGGATAAGTGGCCAAAATATAGGGTTAAATTTACCTATTTTAGGGTCAGCTTACCACTATTATAGGTGAGAGGGATCAGACATAGGCATCCCTTGGGATAGTCACATAAGAGAGGGACCTACTGAGACAAGGAGTAAGAGCAGCTAAACAAATAATAGGAGGGCCACTAAACATAGTTCATAGGATTGCTATCTAGCTACTGTGGAGGAGATCTAATATTATGAAGCAATGGTATTATATTAGTTGCCCCAAGCTATGTGATATGCAAAGTATAAAGCTAGTTTAGCTGGTGGGTCATTAATAGCCACTCTAGGATACTGGGCTACTACAGTTAGGCAGGTTGGGGTCCTAGGGGGACCACCAGGTATAGGTGTAGGTATAGTTATAGATGGGGATAGCGGTAGTGGTGCCTCATGACCATATCTAGATATGCTTCAATAGATGTATATCATTTTAATACCAGCCTGTGTGCTGATGCAATGAGATGTATATATTTTTGAGAGAGTGTGGATACATTGTTATATGTATTATTTATGATGGCCCAATGTATATGGTGTATGTATTATGATGTTATATATGATGTATTCTCATAGTTAATGATGTTCATGTTCCATGGTTTATGATCTGCGACCTCTTGTATATGCTTTATGAGATATTTGACTTAGGAGCTTAGGCATATGATGCTAGAAAAATGATTATGATGTTTTGATTTTGTTCATGGATGTGATAAGATGCATTCTTTTTGGATGTATGTCATATGATAATGTAATGGATTTGTGTATAGTTATGTGATGTGTTTGGAATGAATTGATGTTATAAGATGAGTTGTGTTAATGTTAATGTAAATGGATAGATTGGTATATGCTATGGTTCATGATGGTTTTCTCGTTGACTCTATTTGTGTTTATGATGGTGACTAGTGTAATTAGGGTTTTTTATGACATGATATATGCTCACGTGATGTTATGATGGTTAATGGATAGGATGATGTTAGTGATATGATGTGATATGTTTTCATTATGTTTGGATCATAGGTAGAGAGATAGTGTAGTTCATGGGCATGGTTTGTGATGTTTGTTGTTGATGATCATGGAGATAAAATATGAGTATGGGAATAGGTGTAATGAAAATACATAAAGTAAGTGGATAACAAACTAAATGTTTAGTAAAGTGGTAAGAATCATGAGAGGTATGTCTACATAGAATAACAAAAGATAAGGAAAGGAACATGATGCATTTTCATTGATGAGGACCAAAATGAAACCTGAAATTGGATTGGTTTAGTGAAAATATGCCTTTTAAATTCTTCACATGAGCATGCTTAGGTTGATAATCAGGAATCTTGATCACATTATTCAAGTAAGATCATAATCCCATGTATATGATTTGTGGGGGAGAATGGGTGAAACTGGAACCTTTTGTGAGACTAGTGTGCCTCTTTTGTAGGCTTCCAAAAAGGTAGTACAAATAAGTCTATGCTCATATATAAAGTGTAGACTGATTGGTGTAGGAAATCTACCAAGGAGAGATGATTGTGGCTTTCAAATATTATTGCTTTTATGAGAGCTGATTATGGCTTTATAATGACTTTTGATTTTGCTTAGGGGTCTTTGATATTTTTTAATTTTCTTTAGAGTTGGGAAAGTTGATCGATGCAGGAAGCTTCCAAAAAATTGATAGATTTGATAAATGCCTCACTCGGCCATCCTTCAAGGGAGTCATCTTAGTTTATATGCTTCATCCAAATTATTTTGATAACTATCCTTCAAGAGAGTAGTCCACCTTAAATTTTTCAATTTCAACTAATATTTCCACAACTGTCCTTTAAGGGAGTAGTCCATGCATGTTAATAATGACCCATGATGTGATTTTGACTATTTTGATATTATTTTTGTATTTGTTTGATTTTTGCTTAACATAGACATACTTATACATTCTCAAGGGGTTACCTTTATGGAGGCAAAGCTAAGGGTACAAGAAGGTTCAATAGGTGAAAAGAGGTTTAGGTGACAATGACCATAAGAATCTATCCTGAAGAGGGATATAAAGTACCATGAGAATAATGCCATTGGTAGAGTCATGATACACATAGTTCAAGATTAGGCTATGAATATGGGTGTAGGGGATGAGCTTAAGTTAGACATATTATGAGTGTGATCCCTATTTAACAGTAGAAGGAACATAGATATGAAGCATTGAGAGGCTCAAGCTCTAGTTTGACTTGAAGAGAGGACAAATGATAAGCTCTTGATCCATACTTATGGGTTATGATATAGGTTCCAAGCCAATTGAAAGCAAATTTTCCCCTTTTGATTTTCTCCATATTAGTCACATGTTGATTTTCCTTGAGAAAAATATCTCTAATATTGAATTATTGGACTTTCATGTGTTTATTATAGGCATGCTTTATTTATTTTTGATAGACATGGAGATTGGAAAGAGAAGCCAAATGATGCTCATCAAGTAGCTCGAGTTGAGATAAATGTTCTTGATGATAATCATCTTCCAAAAAAAGGTCATGCAAAGATATTTGAAGAGAAGGTATTTGAATTTTAAGAGGCAATACAACCTTGGTTCCAAACACAAGAGAAAAAAGTGTAGCACTTGTAGGGGTTTGAATGCCAGTATGATATGCCCATAAGGCAAAATGGATGTGTAAGTGCCAATCCCAACCTGAGGCATTGACCATTTTGGTAAGCATGTTGTTAAGGGTTTTGTTAGAGGCTTTTCCTTGTCCATTTTCTTTTGGGAGATAAGGGGATGAAAAGCTAAGTTTAATACTAAATACATTACAAAGGCCCTAAACCTATTTATTTTTGAAATATTTACCATTATCGATGATGATTTTATGGGGAACAATGAAGTAAAAGATGATGCGATGGGTGATAAATTCAATAATTTTTTCATCTTTTATCAAGACAAGAGGAATATCCTCTATACATTTGGTAAATATTTAGTTATGGTGATGATAGAGTGATGTCACTATGAAGAGTGAATGGTAATCTCACTAATAAAGTTTAGACCCCATTATGAGAAGGGCCAAAAGTCCATGAAAACATGAAGACTATTGTTGGGTGCATGATGTAAATTAGCATGTTATTGACACTTGATGCACTTTTTCACATAATCATAATAGTCTTGGTTAAGGTTAGGCCATTAATAACTTAGGTAGATAATGTGCTTAGCCATAATGAGTCCACTAAAGTGGCCCCCACATATACCATCATGTGTTTGTTTGATAACATGAAAGTCTTTTGGGATATAAAGGAAACAAAAGAGGAGGCCATCAATATCACGTTTATAGAGGATTCCTCCCATAATGGTATAATGAGAGGTGCTCTAAACAAATGCTCGATGGGCATTCCTAGAAAGGCCAGAGGGGACTATGCCAAGGTGAAGGTAATCGAAGGTTTGTTGATACTAAAGGTTAGGCAAGATCTCATCTACACTAAAAATGGTTGGAATGTCTAAATTGACATATTAATGTTTGGTGAGGTGATGGATAATGACTGATAACTTAGAATCTAATGGTGTTGATGGGATCTAAGAAGCAAGAGAAGCCATGGTGTCGACAAACTTATTGGTAGATCACAAGGTAGTTTGAATATGATAGTGTTTAAATGATGTCAATATTTTTGGGACTATCTGTATAGTTTATAAATATTATTCTTACATTGGTAAATTCCATTAACTTGATTGACCACAAGTTTAGAGTCGCCAAAGATGTTTATTGTTTTGATACCCAAGGCTAATGCAGTTTAGAGACCTATTACTAGGGCTTCATATTCAGCCACATTGTTGGTACATTTGAAGTTGAGTTTAAATGACAAAGGAAGTGGTTCACTAATAAGGGGGATAAGGATGATATCAGCTCCCCCACCATGCTAACATTCAAAACCATTGAATAACATGGTTACATTACTGGTGAAATTCATTTGAGATAGGTTCATGATAGACTCGTCTATAAATTCAAGAGGAAGAGGTTGGTTGTTTGTTAGGGATACATTGAATAATTGGTCAGTAATGAATTTCCCCTTGATTGATTTATATTGGAGGAACTTAAGGTTAAACTCAATTAAAAGCATGAGCCACTTAGCCATATGCTAGTTTTGGTATGGTTTGAAGTACATGTAATTGAATGGGTCAGTATCAGTTATGACAAAAGTTTTGTGGTTAATAAGGTAGTGGAAAAGTTTTGTGGCCAAAAACACTAGACCCAAACACAATTTATTGATATGTGTGTATCGATTCTCATACTCAATAAGTGTGCAAATAATGTAATAGATGGATTTCTCTTTTTGTTTTTCATCTTGATGGGCAAGCATTTCCCCTAGGGAATGGTTAGTGGTAGAAATATAAAGGTAGAAAGGTTGGTCTTCCTTAGTAGGTGTGAGGATAGGTGGAGATAGAAGGTACTCTTTAAGTTTATCAAAGGCCTTTTGATAATCAACATTCCACTTGAAAGAGATTTCCTTTTTCAAGAAGTGGTGGAAGGGTTGACACTGATTGGCAAGCTAGGAAATGAAGTGGTAAATGGATTGGAGCTTCCCCTTCAAATTATGGAGTTGTTTAAGATTGGTTGGAGGTAGCATCTCAAGGATGGATTTAATTTTGGCCAAATCAACTTTGATTCCTTGAAGGGAAATGATGAAACCAAGAATTTTTCCTGACAAGACCCCAAAAATACATTTCTTGGGATTGAGGTGGACATGATAATGGATAAGTTACTCAAATATAATATTGAGAATGGCTAAGTGGTCTTTACAAAGTTTGGACTTCTAGAGAAGGTCATCCACATAGTTTTTGATGATTTTATGGATAAAGTCATAGAAAATATAGGTCATGGCATTTTGGTAGGTTACACCAATGTTCTTAAGACCAAAGGGTATGACTCTATAATAAAAATTCCCCCATGGGGTGATAAAGGTAGTCTTGTGCTAATCTTCAGGGGCAATCAAGATTTGGTTATAACTCAAGAATCTATCCATGAGAGTTAACATTTCATGGCATGTTGTAAGATCAAAAAGTTGGTCAATGTTAGGTAGAAGAAAGTCATCCTTTGGGTAGGTGAGGTTGAGGTCACAAAATTCCACATAGACGCGTAGTCTCCCTATGGCTTTAGTGAGAGGCACAATGTTTGAAACCCACTGGGGATAATCAATGGGTTAAATGAAGTTGACAAAAAGGAGGCATTAAAGATCTTCTTTAATAAGGAGGGATATGCAAGGATGCATTTGATAGAGTTTCTATCTGACAGGTTTGGCCTCATAATTGGTTATGATGTTATGGGTGGTAATGGCCAGGTCAATACTAGGTATATCAGCATATGACCTAACGAATGCTATGCTATGATCCTAAAGGAAGGTAGAGAAGTCTTAAAGTTCCTCAAGGGTTAGAGATTGGACTAGTTTGATAATATAGGGGTTATTTGGAGTGCCTATGTTAATATCCATGGTGGGTTCATTCAACATGGTTGAGGTCTCTAGAGGTAAGGATTTGTGGATGGAGGAATCAGGTGCACCAAAGTAGGTGAGAATAGAATCATCATCATAGAACTGGATAGTGTGAATGGTAGGAGAGTCTTCTCCCACTAGTTTAGGATGGATTAAAGGGATGGATATAGGTGCCCCTTCCTTTTGATAAGTTATGGGTTTGAGGGTAATCATGTTGAAAAAAAAAATTAGATGGGATTATGTCTTCATCCTCACACTTAGGTAGAAGGGGTGTTGGTGAGAAAGGGGTCTCTTCTTCAAAAATGGTAGCAGTAGTTTGTTTGGATTTATTCTTCTTGGGTATAATGAAGCCAAGGCCATGCTTCTCATGATGCTTTTGGGTCTTGATTAGGATCAATATATGTGGTCTATGTTTGTATTGTCCTAAGCTGAATCCTTTCTAGGCACACCTATGGAGTTATACTTTGGTGAAGTTCAAGTTATCCAAGTAAGAGAAGGTGGTGGTGAATAGTTGAGGTGAAAAGGGGATGGAAGAAATACTAAGAGGCTTGTCAATTCCCCCATAGATAAAGTGGGTTTGACATCTTAGAGGCTTTAATGGGGTAATGGATCCAATGTTGGGATCATAACCTAGCTGATGGTTAAGTTTCTCATACTTTTGGAGAGTAGGGAAAGCATTGAGGGTAAGGAGATGGTATTATCCAAGGGTAAGGTGTTGGAAGATAGATTCAAAGGGATAAATGGTGGGTATTTTGTCTACAATAATAGATGACATGGTAGATGCCTCCATAGAAAGATAAGTAATGGCTCTATTTTCTATGGTTGAGGGATTGGTAACAGATGCTTGGGGTGGTTTGGTCAGAGGTAGGAGGATATCATTAGGTTGGTATGTCATGTTACATGATACAAAAGGGATTAGATTAGATTGTATGGTAACAACCTAACCTTCATTTTCAAATTTGATATAATGGTGGAGGGTAGAAGGCACGCAACCCATAACTTAGATCCAAGGTCTCCCTAATAGAACATTGTACTAAAATTCACCTTTGACCACATAGAAAAGCTTAGGGAGCATGTGTGGTCCAAGCCAAATGTGGAGGAAAACTATTCCCAAGGTAGTATTCATGGTGTCATTAAAGGAATGAATCATAGCTGAAGTTTGGGACATGACATTATCTAGTAATTTGAGTTGGTCATAGGCATGGGAGGAGATGATGTTGATGTTGGCTTCCCCATCAATCATAACCCATTTGATGCAAGTTTAGTTGATGTAGATAGTAATAAAGAGAGGAGGATATATATCTTTAGGGTGGATAGATGGAATCTCTGATTCCTTAAAGGTAAAAAGGGTGGAGAGTTAAAGAGCACCTACAAAGGTCTCTATAGGTGGAAAGTTGCCTGGTCTAACCTCTATATCTTGCATTGCTTTAATAATGGCTTGATGATGGTGAGGTGAAGTGGAAATGAGATTGTAGAGGCTCATCTTAGCTAGAGTTTGGTGAATTTTATTAAGGATGACCCTTCTAATGGATTTAGAGGGGTTAGCCTTAGAGGTGCCTAAGATGGTAACTTTGGGCTTAGCTAAAAACATAAAGGTTTGGATTTGGTTTGGTTTAGGATGAATTGGTGGGTATATCTATGGAATAGACACTTTTGCCTTCCTTTTAACCTTTTTTTGTGATCACATGACCACATTAATGGTATAGCTAGAGGGGAAAGGTGTGATGGGAGGTTGGGTAGATTCTTTGTCATTCTGAGGTGAGAGTGGAGGATTAAGAATGTGTTGGCTAATGGATGTTGGGCACATTGGTAGAGGAATGGATGGAAGTTCATCTAGTAAAATATCATCCTCATCATAGAGTTAATGGATAATGTTTTTAGAGATTTGAAATTTTCCATGTCATGCCTAGGTGTCCTGTGATAGGAGTAGATTTGACAGTCATTGTACCAAGCTAGATTCGAACCAAGAGGATCAAAAGGTTTAATAGGAGGTAATGTGAGGTAGGAGGTCTGTAATAATATTTGAAGAATGGTCATATAATATTATACTAGAGGTAAGAAAGGTTTATGGATCATGGTTATGGTTGATAAGATGGATGTGTTGGTGGTAATAGGTTTGGTGAGAGATGGTTTGGGTAAGGTTGTGCTTCTAGTTGATGGTTTTAGTCTGGGTATGCTAGTGGTTAGGGTGGTTGAGTTTAATGGTCTAGTTATTGGTAATTTAGGAAAGATTGGTGCATCAAATAATAAGTGGGCTGGCATAACCAATGGTAGTGGGTGACATATGTTAAAATAAGGTTTCTTTTAAATCAAAGTGGAAGGGTGAGGCCCTAAAATAGAGGGCAAGGTAAAGGGAGGTAGAGTCCTTGTCATATGGCCTTTCAATGGCTTTGTCCCCTTGGTTGGTGTGGGTCAAGGCCTAGGTATAGGCTTGGGTGAGGTCAATTCCACTTTCAAGGATGGGTGAACCAAACTTTGAGTAGGGAAGGCACCAAGAGTTTTGAAAGGTTTGGTTAGTGATGTGGTGGTTAGAGAGGTGGTTATTTTGGTTGACTGAGAAGTTGAGGGATTGGTATAAGTTTTGATTAGTTTGAGAGGTGGTAGAAAAATTATGGATTGGTTAGTTAGAGGCATGCTATAAGGGTCAGGCTTGTTGATGTAAGGGATCCCTAGGTGTTGCCAAAAAGTGGCTTGATCCATGTCTGGTTTTGTGACCATACCTAACTTTTGAACAAGTTTAGAAAAAGGTCTATATACTAGTCTAGCCCCCTAGGTAGTGGGTGTTGAGGATACACCTATGGTTGAGGAGGGTTGATAGCCTCATCTATTTCCTCAAGAAAAGGAGGTAAGTTCAAGCTGGGTGGCTACTTCACGAGGGTTGCTTGTGAAAAATTTGCTTCCCTAGGCATGATATCCATAGTTGTGGTTTGATCCATGGTTAGGGGAGATGGTGGGTTAGGAATGGATGTTTTTTTAGGTAGGCTATTCAAAGTGGTGCTTGATGATTCCAAATCCTCAATTAGTACAACCAAATAAAAAGGAACCTCCTCAGTTTGTGCTTCTAAAGGAAGGGAAGGTGACTCCACCACTTCGACAGGTGAAGTGGGAGATAAATAGGTAGGTTGGATGATAGGTTCCCCATTAACAAGCATTTCAATGACCATATTGACTGTGTGGGCATCATGAGAATATTTAGCTTGTGTGTCCTTAGTTTTGGCAAGGGCATGGTTGGGAAAAGGTTTTGTGAAGATGTTAAGAGCTTGATTTTGAGGGGCATTAGGGTTATCCAACATGAGTTCCCTCTTGTCAATAAGACCCTAAATAATATTATTAATATTATTACATTAGTTGATGTCATGTCTAATTATCCAATGAAAATCACAAAGGTCATTCTTATTATACCAAGTAGGTGTTGGAGAAGAAGAATCAAACTACTAGGGAGGTTTGATGGGCGAAATCTATATAAAGTTAGATTTTAGTAGCTTTTCTAGAACAAAGGCATAAGATTCTCCAAGTGGAGTGAACTATTTTTGGTTACTTCAGTTTGGGTTCTTTGTGTTTTGGTTTAAGGTAATGGGATAATTTTTCTGATTGACATTGGGTGGAGGGGTAGTTTTAAGGATAACTACATTTATAGCTCCCTTGCTCTTAGTTCCAGTGTTGGCTAGGTTGCCTGGTTAAGAGGAAGAGGTTTCATTGGTCTTGAAGGTAGAGTTCTTGTTTTGTAACTTCAATTTTTCTTCATCTATGGTTTGATTTTCTAACTTACATGCCATGGTAAAATATTCATCAAAAGTTCTAAAGATTTGGACACGCAGTGTATAAGATATATGTTTGGCATAGGATCGAACAAAAAGATATATAATTTTAAGTTTAGGTAAGGAAAATGAAAGTTGATTAATCAAGATTGTCCAATGAGCAATGAAGTCAAAAATAGATTCATCATTAAATTGCCTAATAGAATAGAGGTCAGTGATAGAGACCCTTTTGGAAATGTTAATATAAAAGTGATCTAAGAAGACCTGTGTTAGTTGGGTGAAAGAAAATATGGAATGATTAGTGAGGGCACTATACCAGTCAAGTGCTAGGCTAGATAAAGACATGGGGAAGTTTCAAAGGAAAAGGGAATCATCATAAGCAATAATGTAACATGAATGCCTAAAATCCCTAAGGTATTGTTGGGGTTCCTCTTTGCTTTGAAATTTAGTAAATTTTGGAAGCTCCCATTAAGGAAGGTAAGGTTTGATGGGGATAGAAGGATGAATAGGTTCATTAAAAATCTAATCATAGGATAGGATGTTATGAGCCCCTCAAATGGATGACCCAAGGTTTTTCATCTTGTGTATGAGCATTTTCATTAAGTCAGTTTGAGGTGGTGCACTAAAAGGATTGTAAGGTGGATACTGTGGTTGAGATTAGGTAACATACAGGTAAATGTTTCAAGGTTGAGAGGTTGGGTAGGGTAGGTGGATAATGGTGGTTGGGTAGTGGGTATATACTATTATGGGTTAGGGTTGTATCCTAGATTAGGTATAATGAGTGCTTATTGAGGGATTCCTATATATTGGGCATGGATGGTTTTTGGGTTGGTAACAAGAGGGGAGGTAGTGACCTTTGTGCTAGTAGGCAGTGAATCATAAGGGATGGATACCCCTAAACTTGGTAAAGGGATATTGATCAATGGGTTGGGTTTGATAGAGGGAAGGTTAGTAGTTTTGATGGTGGGTGTTCTAGCAATAAGTGAAATGTGATGGGTTAATGGTTGGGTTGTCCTCAAGGTGGAGGAGTCATTGGTAGGGGTGGAAGGTGTAAGGGTAGCAGTTGGTTTGATAGGTTGGTTTTGTGGCATCAAAGGGGTTAGTAGACAAAGATGCTTGGGTAGTTGAAAGTTGAGTGGTGATCATAACAATAGGGATACCCTTCATAAGGTAGGATGGCATGTCATAAGGAGGATCCTAAGGTGGAGTTGAATTTGAGATATGGTGAGGGGAAGTGTTGAGGTAGTGCTAAAGGGCAATTGGATTATTGTCTTAAAAAGTGGTAAATACATGTCTCCTTAGGGAAATACCCAAGGAAAATTAGGGCTTCCCAATGGATGAGGTGAGTCTTCTACCTTGGAGATGTACTCCATAGATGGGAGGTAAAAGAGGTTGGTTTGAGTGATGAGTTTTTTTCTACTAAGTCTCTTCATTGATGGTGAGCGAGAACCATATAATAAATGGGGAGAGAAGACAAGAATAAACTCACCACTCAAACAAGAATAAGATAAGAAAATGATGAAGGCAATCATGACATGCACTAGAAAGTATGTTAAGCTTAGAGGTTAGTTTTAATCTCACTTTTGTCTTATGCCGTAGTTTATGGGAATGTGCAATAGAAGTTGGCTTGCAGATTAGGTAATATAGAAGTAGTATATGATTGGTTTTGGGTTTTTTAGGTTCTCAAAAGAATCTATATTGGAATCAATACGTGGCTTGGTATTAGGGCCTACCCCTTCACTTCATGATCTCATAGCGATAAGAGTGTCGAGTGTTTAGCCAATATATATTGATATCCAGAGTTTACACTCAAATAAAGAGTTGAGTTGGTTCTCCCCTTGGTAATGATCTCCAAGTAGGATTGTCAGGAAAGAGTAAGGTGATCGCTAGGTGATGAAATCCTAGTTGGGCCTTGTCTCAAATTGTTTTGATGTTTGATTGATGAAAATGGTTTGGCTAGTGTGTGAAATAAAGGTGGTGCTATCATTAGATTATTGTGCTTTAATCCAAAGTGAACTAATGTTAAAAGAAAGCAATGGATGTAGTTGATTTTAAACCCAAAAGAAATTTTAGTTTCAATTATGAACACATATAGAGAGAAGAGCATACAACTGCAAAGAAAACATGAGTAAAGACTTTAGGTCCCACTGGGCGTGCCAGAATGTTTCATGTAAATTTTCACTTTAAGTTTTGAAGAAAGAGAGAAAAGAAACTTGATGTGGGTGTGGTTGAAAAACCTATTTAGTTGTGTGTGCATTGAATCCAAATGATTGTGAGATCTCCTTTTTGGCTTGGGAGGAAGATCCACAGATAAGAAAGCACTAAAGCAAACGTATTTGATAGACATATAGCTGGGTGGATTGCCTAACAATAGCTAGATCCCAAAAGTGAGAGATTCCTTAGGGATTATCAATCCACATGTTTTAAAAAATTAAGTTTATAAAACTAGAAAGAATGGATTGCATCAATTAAATAAGATACTAAAACTGAACACAAGGATGCTTGCTAGGAAAATAAACTAGAAATGATAAAATTAGTGATAAACTAATTAATAATAGTGCTAAGGAGTTGGGGTATGCCTCAAAAAATTTGAAAGGGGTCTATGAGTGGTCAAAAACATATAAAATCAAGTTTGGTTGAGGGTAGGTGGGTGAAAACAACTAGTTGGTTTTCACTACCATAGGTGACTATCAATGGTTCAAGTAACTATCAATGGTCAAACTGACTATTGGTAGTTGAGTAGATTATTGGTGTTTGAGTCAACCATCAGTGGTTATTATGTAAATTTTGGGTTTGATGAATTTCTAAATAATGGGATCTGACAGAGGGATTTTGAGAGATGGGTAAGGGCTAGGCTAATTGTGAAATGGAAGTAAAGTATGTGAATATTGACAAATAAGTACTTGGCTTACCAGAAGTTGATTGGCTTAATGGTTCAAGCAGTTAGCTTGTTGGAATCTAGCTTGATTATAATAGAGTAACTATACCTAAGAGCTTGGTTGAGAGGCCACAATAAGTCAACTCTAAATAAGAAGGTTGATTATGCTTGATAACGTTGATGATGTTGATTGACATGTAAAAGAAAACTCTTTAACACCTGAGCTCCTGATAATTATTTTAGATGGATTTGACCTCCTAGGCCTCTCTCTCTTATATGAAAAATCAAGAGGTGGAAGTCAAGGTGCAATTAGGCCATCTAAATATAATACATCCATGAAAAGGTTTGCAAAAATATTTAGACAAGTTATATTTAGAAGAAGTTAGTAGAAAGCTTGAATGATTTTGGTTAAGATGTGGATCCTGACCATTGATGGTTAGGGGTTCTTAGATGTGACCATCGATGGTCACCCTGATTGTCAATGTTAGGTTCTAGAGGAAAATGGTCCTTAAGGTCATGTTGAGACAATTCATGAAATTGATTGTAGATGAGCCTAATGAGGCTAGATTGGTGTAGGTTGGTCCCAAAGGGGTCCTAAGTAGGTTCAGGGGGATTTTTGACATTTCAAAATGTAGGTGTATAGATTTTCTATGTTTATACCACCCTATTCTTAGCTATTCCTAAACCCCTAAACCCTAATAGAGATTTATAGAATTAGAAAATGCTATAAATATTCTCCATTTTAGCCACTTGTCCTCTAGAATTTTCCATTCTAGATATTTCTAAGGAATTTAAAATTTCTTGGAAATACCCTAGCCATTGATCTCAATGGCTCAAAATTAAATTTGAGCCATTGATTCTTCCATCCACTCCTAATATAATTAAGCCAATTTACTCTATGTAAACCAACTTGAAACATGAAATCTTAAAGCCTACTTGCTATCTTTCATATACAACCATCTCCCTTGCATCCATACAACCCTTGTCAAAAGCCACTATCAATCTCAAGAATCCATTGGAAGCCATTATCAAGTAAAGACAAACAATCCAACATCCACTTATTTTGCATCAAGCATCCATTTGGGAATCTTGGAGAGGAGTTATAAAGAGGTAAAATTATGGTAAGAGTTCTCCTAGCAATTTTATTATCTCTCTTATCTCCTCTTGATGTTGTTTAGATTTTAAGTTTTAATTTCTAAATATAATAATATAGGGTGAATCTAAAATTTAGGCTATAAGAGTTTAATTTTTTTTTTTTGTCATGTTCAAATTTTTTTAAGTTTGAAACTAAGTGCAAGAGACTCCATTTCCCAATGGACATTGAAGGCTACTAGTATTATTAGCATTGCAGGCATGCTACCGCTATGAATCATCAAGAATGTTGACCATATTTGACCCCATGTCAAAATCACCCCTTCAAAATTTTAAACTTTCATGTGGTCTTTTCATGGTCATGTCATGATTTATATGGTCCCTAGAGTCTTCATACAACCTTGTTAGCATTGTTTAAGGTTATTTTGGTGAAGTTAAGGTAATATCATATTTTGGTCATATTGTAGTCTAAGCATGTCATGGAGAAACAAAGCATCACAAATATGTGTGACAGGTGATTAGGGGTTTATTAAGGTCATTTCATGTCTTAAGCATATTATCATAATATTTTATAATGTTTTGGAAACTTTGAGGTTCATTTGTAGACTTGAAGGTGTCAAAAATACATGAAAACGTGATTTTTAGCTAACATTATGTATGTAAAAAGTTCCCTAAGTGAAAAAATTATACCACACACCTTCCAAGGATCTTGGAGAAGCTACACAATTGACACACCTATCATAGAATCAAAACAAGTTTAGAATCTTGAAATTCAATGCCATCTTGAGGAGTTAAAGAAGTTTTATAGACTTGTTGAAGTTATGTGCAAGTTAAAATAGTTTCAGAACATCCCTTGAGATTTTATAGGTCAAAAAAATCATTGGAATAAGTTTTAACTCTCATAGTTTCAAAAAACTACTTCTCTCTCCCATCATCCCATTCACAAGCTAGTGATGGCCAAATTCAATTAGATAGTACAGGACGTATAGGTTGAGTTAGGGGCTAATATTTTGGCCAAATTTTAGGACCTCTATGGGATTCTAATTTTCAGCATTGGTCATTGTATTGGTATCTTTAGATTTATGAACAATCGTTAAGGAGCTAGACTACTTTTTAAAATCCTAAAACCCCATAGGTTGAGTTTGGTGTAACTCTACTGTAAGTGTTTGGATTGAGTTATTAAAGGTTTTTATATGTATCACACATAGTCATTCATCATGGTGGCATGTGTGGATGATCCTTTGGCAAGCAAAGTCTCTCATGTGCATTGTCTACAAATGATTGTCATTTTTATGTGTTTTTGAGTTCTCCAAATGGTTTTATGAATTTGAGTGATTATACATTGGCCTATAATTTCCTCTCAATCCATCAGTGGTCCTATAACTAGATATAAATTCCATAACTAGCTTCACATGGTCACATCTTCATTCACTCTTAGACTATGTTATGTGTGTCCATGCATATCAGGGTGTTTTGAGTGTTTGAATATGAATTTAAAAGTAGTTTTAGAGTTTTATTTTTAATTTTATATTTTTTGGTGTAATGGAAATAATGATATTCAATCACTAATATCCATATTTTCACCTTTCAACGTTTCAAGCATAAAATTGAAGAATAGTCACCTACAAACCTATAGGTCTACAACTTCAATGGAAGTTCATGTTGTTAATGTTAAATTAAGGTTTTATAGCCATGAAAATAAGGTTACGTATTTAGTATAAAAAGAGCATGGACTAATGGAAGATCTCTAAACACCTAAATCCAAGTGATGGCTAATAAAGACTACTCTTAAGAGAGACCTATAAGACTGACTGTGTAGATAATGAACATAGAGTTTGAAGATTCTTTGAGAAATTATATGTAATTTTAATGAGGTTAGAAAGACTCATTCAATGAGTTTGAGTATTTAATGTGTCATTACTTATCTTAAAATGCCAATTCCAAAAACCACATACTCAAAACTCTCATACAATCATTTATAGCTAGTTAAGGATAGACTCTGTGTAGACAGTGAATGATGGTGAAGCCAAGAGTTTAAAGGAATTGAGGGAAGCTTATATACTCTAAATAATATGGTAGAGTAATGGAAATACATATCAAGTTGAAAATAGACAGTCTCAAGTAAAGTGATGCACTCAAAACATTTAACAGTCACCTACAGTCAGTTGTGAATAAATTGACATTGAAACAAAGATGTTAATGAAGTTTGGAACTTCAAGGAATTTATAAGGCCTTAAGACATCAATAAAAATGAATAAAATCCATTTTAAAGTTTTGGATATTGGTTTTAAGACCTAAGAAGCCTAAAATATAGTCAAACTCTGTAATGAGCACCTACAACTAGTTAGTTAAGATTGATCTTGAGACATGGGATTTTAGTGAAAGTACTAAGTTTTTAAGGTGTTAAGGAAGGTCCTTATCTATCTCAATAGTATAAAGAGTTTTAAAGTTTCATGATTTTAAGTGGCACTCTTGAAACACTAAGTTGGTAGACCATCTCAATTAAACACACCTATAGGAAATTGACCACTTGTAGGTCTATTTGGATGACTCAAGGTCTCTCAAAATATTGAGACATTGGTGTATAAATGTGTGAAGGTTGGAAAATAAATTAAGGTTCCCATGTCATTGAGGTTATAATAATGCTATGTCCAATGTGATTGAGAAAAAAGAGCTCAAGACATTGCCTCCTCATTTTAAGCAAGAAAAAGGCTTACCTCATAAGAAATATTTTTTGTTTGAGGTGTTTAGAGAATTATAGTAACATCTTAGGTAAATTTAAAGTATTGTATATTCTTCATGAGATCAACAATATATCTTTTAAATTTCTAACCTAAATGAATACACATAGTTCTTGTTGCAATTTTGCTTGCCTATTTGAGAAAGGAATTATTTACTTGGATTGTAGAGATTCTATGGGATCTAAGAAGGAGTGAAATGTGTGAAAAGGTTCCATAAAGTTTATAGAACCCTAAAGAACTTTTAAACACACTTTATTATAAGAAAATGTTTCAAACTCTGCCTATTCAACTAATTACAAGTACATGTTTGCTTGCTCATTGAAGGATTGTTTTGATTGAAAGGTGTTGAAGTTTATGAGAATTTTTGAGGGAGAGTAAGGGAATTGAAGAGGATGTTATAGTATGAACATTACCCTACAATATTATAAGACCCAGCTTGAAGTAAAACAAACTCAGTCAGACCCTATTTAGTCTTATAGAGACCTAATGACATATATAGGCTTGTATAGTGCAGTCCTAGAGAGATGAAGCCAGATGGAGGTGAATTTGAAACTTTGAAGACCCTAAAGGGATGTTTAAAAACCTACATAAGCACTCCATGAGAACTTAGACCCTAATAGATAGATAAATGAAGGAGTGTAGTTAGCTAGGTTGAAATAGGCAGTTTGGTTTAAGAACCCTAGGCCTGAGCTAGTGAGATGGTAAAAAAGTTTGATGAATACATGTGACAAAAAAATAATTGAAAAGTGATAATATGGATGTCTCAAACCTTTTAATACTATTGAAAACTAAGAACCAACTCAATAAATGTCTCACAGATCTCAATCTTTCTTAGCCCTCATAAAATGCCTAGTTATAGCCTGAGAGTCTAGTTTCTTTTACTTGGTACAATGCATAGAAGTTGCATGGGACCTTGGTATCATAGGGGAAGTTAGCCATCCTAATGAACTTCCATTTTTTGGAATTTGTTGATGGTTTCATGCCTTGAGCTATATGAACTATTGTTAATAAGTCAAAGCACTTTCAGGTTACTTAAGAGAGCTATAAGGACCTAATGAGAGAGAAATCAACTTCTATGCCTCCAAATGAATTAGAAAGACTTTTAAATGACCTATAAGATGTTCAAGACTCCCCTTAACATCACCCCATGCCATTGGTTTTTACAATTCTATATATAACTAGATGGATTAAGCCTAAAAATATTTATTTTTAATAGAAGATAGGTTCATACAAGTTGTCAGACCTTCAAATTTGGCATGGAGAACAAGGAGGAAGTTTTATAAGTGATTAACATGATTTTTTAGATTTCAGCATGTGTGGGGAGCTTGTAGGTCCATTTTTAGTCTCTTTTTAGGGATTCCTAATCAAGACCTATTTAGGAGAGAGAAAAGGCAAAAAGAGATATCTCCACTCACTCTCAAAGCATGAAATTGAACATGAAGATATAAGGCCATACTGGGAACTATAATATTTCTCAATGTCATCTATAAACATCCCTACACAAGGAGGTTTGTATGATTTTAGGGCTACAAAGAATGAGGTATAATTAAGGTTTTTGGTAGAAAATGAATTATTGGGGCTAGTTTGAGACCTCAAAATGAATTTTTTTAGGTATAAAATGAGTTGAATATGCCATCTATGAAGTTTTGATGAGCTAAAGAAGACAAATCCAAGTTTTGACACTTGTATGCAAAGTTAGCCTAAGGAGATGATGAGTCCTCTAGACACATTGCAAGACAAAGAGGTGATGTGTCAAACAAAACCTAATGGGATAAATTGAGAGGTGTTAAAAGTAGATAAAAGAGGTAGGAGAAATTTATTTAACCATCAAGAAGGCCACTTGTCCTTCAAAATATTGAGGTAGAGTAGTTTTCAAGAGCTAGTCAAAGTGACAAGCAAACATTTCAATTACAATGCCACTTGGATAGTTAGAGCATCTTAAGAGGAGATACACATAGAATATTTTACCTATTGAGATAGTTCCATAACTCCACTTCTTATTGTAACTCATGAACACTTGTCTACTCTATCTCTTTTATGGCTTTCTTCTCTTCTCTCTCACTTTCTATATATATTGAGCCACATTTGTATTTATAAAGTATCCTCCACCTGAGTATGGTGAATCCATACTCATTTCAATCCTTTTATAAATAAATAAAAATATGATTTAACTTCTCCATGAGTTGTTTCAATGTGTATGTTAGACTAGTTGATATTTCTAAGTGATAGATTCTCTTCCTTGGCATATTGTCATTTTTTGCATTCAAATTCAATTTTGAATGTCTTTTTCAGGTCTCTTGAAGTGTTATAATGAATTTTTTCATGATTTTAGTGAGTTGTCTCTATAATAGTGTCATGTCATGACCTTGTGTTTAGTCCTCCTAGCTTAAGATTTCTTCACAAACCACCATGATAAATATTAATACAAGGGCACATTTGGATTAGTGCTATGTGCATATTAGGATTTTTTTTGAATTATAATTATAATTGGTTAGCATTGGTTAGGTTATAATTGGTTCATAATTGTAGACACCGAAATCATGTCGACTCCCCTAGTCATCCCCTATTTTATTCTTCTTCGCCTATTTAACCCTTGTCGACCACTTTTTCCACTAGCCTTGACCCTAACAGCATGTAAAAATGAGCACAGAGCTAAAGCTAGACTCTATCCCCATTATGCATCTGCCGATGACAGTTGTTACCCCGGCCGACATCGCCGACATCGGTCACTTATCGGCCGACGTCGGCAATCCTACCGACGTCGATCACCTTACCGTTACCCATTATCAGTTATCATTCAGTTCCCAATCGGTTTCCCGATCAGTTATCAAACCGTCCCCCGAACTGTCCCTCACCTTCATCAGCAAAACCATTCGAAATCTCTGCCAATCGATCCAAACTCAGACATTCACAGACTCTTGCAACCAATCAGCTCTGGTGATCAACCAACTCCAGCATTCGACCAATCCACATTCGCTTCGATCAACTTACGACAATGCTTCGATGACTTCAATCATGGTTTTTATCATATCTTCTGACAGGTAAGTATTTTCTCTATTTGTTTTTATTTCTTTCTGGTTATTATTTGTTTGTTATTTTTATCATCCCAGATCTTCAGACCGTAGACCTGAGCCCTGAGTCCCTTCTTTACATCTCTGCCCACTATCCCAATCTATAACTCTGTCCAGACTCGACCAAAACCCCCAGACCCTGTCCAGACTCGACCTTACCTTGACTAGACCCTGTCCAGACCCTGTCCCGATCCTGACCAGACCCTATCCCGAGTTTACCAGACCTTCTACAACTCGCCCAGACTCTGTCCAGAACTTGCCCCGACCGACGCCGATATCTTAACCGACGTCGGCACCTGTCTGACCGACATCGGCACTACAGAGACTGACATCGGCAACTGCACAGAATAGTTTACTTCATTATCAGGTATGCATTTTATTTTTTGTCTTTTATTTCTCTCATTTTATCTTTCATTACATCTACTTCAGTCCAATATTCTGCTTTTTTATCAGTGGGTTGATATCCTTCTAGGAAGTCTTCGTACTTCCAGGATCAGGCGTTCGCCTGACAGCCCACCATATCCTTGACTAACATTTTTCCGTGCTTCAATCTCTTTTTCTTCGCAGGTGTCATTCCTCCACAGCCAAAGAGGAGAACCTTCCAACGTCTGATTTCAGTGCGCACGACTATATCAGGTATCTTTTAGCCTTGACCATTTCTTTTAGTTTCTTATTTCTTCTTTGAATGTAGAAAGCGATTTAGCATAGAAACATTCTAGCACGCCCGGTGGGACCCTAGGGCCTTCCTTGGGTTCTTTATTTCTTTTTTTCATATAGGTGCATTAGGTTCCTTCCTTTTCGCCTCCTTTCGTCTCTTCTTAAACGACATCATAAGCAGGACTAAAAAGAACTTTTCTTTTCTTTCTTGCACTTCTAGACTAGTCAAAACTCATATTCTTCGACTCTTTCTCCATTCGTCTTCATACGAACAAACATTTCGACTTGGGAATTAAAACACTTTGCATTCATTTCTATTTGCCTGCATCTATTAGACCACACATAGTAATTAAACTGCATATTGAATTAATCTAGATCACTTGATGTTACACGACCAAACCACTTGCACAAAACAAACATTTTAACTTACCTGAGACAAGGCCCGACTGGGATTTCATCCCCCAGTGGATACCTTACCCGTCCCGGTGATCTTACTTGGATTTCATCACCAAGGGGAAAGCCAACTCTGTTCTCTGGCAGAGTCTAAACTATAGTGGAAGTATATTTTGGCTAAGCGAAACCAGCTAACCACTGGAATCATGAAGTGAGGGGAGCTTGCTCCTTAGCACCAGGCCTGTACGAAAGCTAATATAGATTCTTGAGCACCATAAAAAAACCTGAAACCATCCATAGACTGCTTTTTCTAGGACCTGACTCAAAATCCAATCTTCCTCTACACACATTCTAAGGCATAAGCCACTATAATCCTAATAATTTACTTCTAGGGTTTTAGGATCTGCTTGTGTCTTCATCTTTTTTTAGTTCTTATCTGCTTGTTTGAGCTTGTGAGGACGTTCTTCCTTGCCTTGAATGGTTTTGACTCGTAGCCAAGCCAAGGCTCTAGTCGATCACGTGAGGCATCATCCTCTTCCGTCTACCCCACCTATAACTAGCCCTATAATGGAGTTCAACTCAGAAACTGAAATAACTCCTACCAAACCATCTCCGACCCAAACGCCTATTATCCCAGAAGGGGACCAAGATTTCGCATGATTCTTGGAACTCAACGTAAAAGCCTTGCAACACTATCTCGTGAATAGCAAAACGTGAGACCCCTTGGGCAATCTAATTTACGGAATGCCAACCTCTTTTCTCGAGACTGCAGCCGTATCAACGACGTCCGTAGTCCAACCCTTAGACACCCAGGCTGTTGCCTCAACCAATGACCAACCGTTTACCAACCATCCAAGTGTGGCCTCTCCCTCTATCGCTGGGCCCACTTCCACTGGGGTTTCGGCCCCCTATCAATCTCAGCCCACTCAACCACTTTCTACCCCCTTTTAAAATCTGGTCGTCTCTATTCCACCTACCCTTGCTCCTATCAACACTAGGGTGGCTACCTATCCATTGGCCCATGTTACCTCTAACCAACCTCCCATGACAACATCAAACCTAGCCATGCCTTCTATCTAACCATCCTTAGTCACCTCTTCTGTCCCTACGACTAGTCATCCATATGTTGCGCCCTTACTGGTACAACTGACTACGTCGTATACCTCTTCCAGCCTCCTTCAAGCGCCTTACAATCTAGGAGGTGCTCCACCCACCAATCCGTCAGTAGATATTATCAAGATGCTGATGGATAAAATATCCAACCTAGAGACCTCTGTTTCTGGCTCACGCAACACTCTCTCGTACGAACAAATTTGCAACGAGCCCATCCATCCTTCTGTCCCCATCAGACCATATCCCAGCCAGTGGGAACTTCCTAAGTTTTCTCATTTCCAAAGCAAGGAAGACCCACAACAACACTTACGGGCATTCAGACATGCCTGTTACCTTATCACCCACGATGATGCATTGCTCTTACGCACGTTTCCCATGTCTCTCTTGGGTGCTGCGCTTGATTGGTACAGCTCCCTTGCCAACCATTCCATCTTCATATTCACTCAGCTGGCCCAGATCTTCCTTGATCATTTCTCTATCAATATCACTAAGAAGGTCTTTATCACATACCTCTATTCTATCCGCCAGTTCGAGGATGAATCCATTGTTGATTTCATCGCTCGGTGGAGGGGCCTTATCAATCAACTCTCATTCTCCTTACCCCAGCCTGAGCTTATTGAACTTTTCTCTCAAGCCTGTGCTAGACATATTTATTCTACCTTGAGGGTTCAGACCTTCCACACTTTTGACGAAGCCTTCACGATGGCTCGTAAACTTGAGTTATGTGTCGTCGAGGAGAATAAAGTCAAGTTGCGGAGCAAGAATCCCAACTCCAAAACCAATGACCCCTCTTCTAAGCCTTCCTCATCCAATCCTAAATCTAAAGCTTCAGCAAACACTGTGGTTGTTAGATCTTCTTCCTCTTCACCTTCAACTAATCAACCTGAACCATCCACATCTATGAGTGCCACTCGCCAATTTCAGAAGAGATACATACAGTGACAGTTTACTCCACTTGGAGAATCATATGCATCTGTGCTAGAAAAACTCGTCAAACAAGGGGCCCTCAATCTCCCTCAGATCTGACCACCACCACAATTTGATCCCTCACGCGCCATCCCTGCGTGGTATAGGGAAAATGACTTCTACCACTACCACCGTGTTAAAGGTCATGACACGGGCAACTGTAAAACCCTTAAAAACATAATCCAAGACATGTTGGAAAAGGGTGACCTCATCCTTGACAATCCCAATGCCCCTCCTAATCAGGGTATCGATATCTTCAAACAACCATTCCCCAATCATCCACCAACCTAAAACAACGTCTAGACCTTGATTGACAACTCTCATGAACATAATATTCGAACAGTCAATACGGTCTCGCCCTTCATTTTTAACCAACCTCAAGAGGTGGGTTCATCCATCAGTCCATCACATGTGGATGAACTTATTTCTCCGGTTAGTTCTCCGTCAACTTCTCTCATCTTGGAGGACGCCTCGACCTTACCAGCACCGCCGGTTTCACCATCTTCCTTCTTACTGCCCATGGAGGACCCAACCTTTCCTACTCCTCGACCGCAAGTGGAGGGCACTATCATTCCTGCCCTTTACCCGCTTGAGGAGCTTCATTCTCCAGTTTCTTCTCCACCTAGGGAAGAACCTATCTCTCCTTCATCTCCAACCAAGGATGAACCTGTCACGACTTCACCATGCTTTGGGGCCGAAACTACCATACCTTCGGTCCCACAACCATCGACGTCTTCTCAAGAACCCAAACCTCATCTCGCATCTTCTCAGCCATTTTCTCGACTAGTGGAGAGACTCAAACTTCTCCCTTCTAGGAAAGTGGAGCATCAGGGATTGTGGGACCGTCTCACAGCTCTTCAACAAGCCCGTGCCCTCTCATCTCATGCTGCTAATCCTCCCATGGCAGAACCTCCCAAGACTATCAACAAAAATCAGATTTCCACCTCTAGACCGTCTACATCTCCATCAACCTCATCAAAACCAAAACCCTCATCTACCTTGTCTAAACCAATCAAGTCACTTGGCGTTCGCCCCGTCTCTAACCTCACTCATCCACAAGTGAAGGTGGACTTAAACTAGACTTCAACCAATAGCAGTCTTCAACCCAAATCACAAAAGACTAGCAAACCATAGAGGTGAATGCCTCCTCTTCTGTCACCATTGCCCTCCATTTTGGGCCCCCATCCTTCAACCCTAACCAGGGTCCTTCCCACTTCAACCTCTAATCAAAACCGGTTGCCTCCTTTGCTTCCTTTGCCTACCGCTAGCCTACCCTCTCCCAAAAGGGTGGTACCTCTCATGAAGAATGTACCATCTCTGCCTGTCATCGCACCATCAACCCAGAAGGTGGTATGAAAACCCCCTCCAACATCGCCCAAGAAAAAGTCACCGACATTGCATACATCGATGAGCACGGACCCTTTAGTAGGCTCATACTCTTTAATCTTGCAATGACTTTTGCAAACTTCTATCATAAATCTTCCACCCATCAAGCCCTTCCAACCTCTCGGGTCTAAACCCTCCTGGTTCGACGACACGAAGATTTGTTTATATCATCGTACACCAGGACACGATACCGAGACTTGCTGTGCCCTCAAGGCTGTCATTCGCTGATATCTAGAGAAAGACACTCTTCTTTTTTATGACACTTTCAATCGACCCCTGACTCCTTCTCATAACCCTTCAACCTCGTCAAACCTATCCACATCTCATCAACTGGTTACAACCCCTTTATCACCTTCACCTCCCATCTTTGAAATCAATGCCATCCACATCACCACTAGGTCACAAAAGGACAAGGCGAAAGAAAAAGCTGCCATTCCTTGGACCTACCCTTTTGTCAATCCACCTCAACCACCTAAGCCTAAGATTTCTATCCTTGGCGCACCTCAACCCTCCTCTTCTTCTTCTTCTTCCGGACCAATCCACGACTCCATATTGAAACAGCTTCACCAGATGTCTGTGAAGATGTCCCTCTATGACCTCATCCAAACCTTGCCCCAGCATCATCAGGCCCTCATCCAAGCCCTGCAGGCAGCGGAGGTCCAACCCGAGGACCCCCAACCACTTGCTGCCCTTGTCCACTCCTTAGCCCCTGTTGCCTCCATCACATTCAGCAATTCTGAGATTCCCACATCCAACACGGAAGATCAAGATGCCGCCCTCTTCATCACTGCCTATATTGATCAAACACGCATTAAACGCGTTATGATCGACGGAATTACTAGCATCAACATCATCTCCACCCATGCCTTTGATCAGTTGGCTCTTCCCAAGAATTGCGTCTCCAAAACTGACACAATCTTGCGCTCTTTTAATGACACTACTTCCACGACCATTGGCACAGTCGTCCTTCATATTTGCGTTGGTCCACGCACAATCCTGGAGCTCTTCTACATCATCGAAGGAGAGTTTCAATACAACATCTTGCTGGGCCAACCCTGGATCTGTGCCATGGCCTGTGTCCCCTCCACCCTGCACCATTGTGTGAAATTTGAGCATGACGGACAAGTCCACACCATTCCCACTGACCCTTCGCCCTTCAAAACTTGTAACACCACCTACCATCCAAATTATGTCCTCATTCCTATCAAGCCGTCAACCCCGGCACCGCCTCCATCCGCGGAAGCTTCAACCAGTTCGCAACAGGTGGTCGCGCTTACACCTCCCCTTCAAGCGACGACCACAGACCCTATGGAAGACATCTTCCAAAGACTTTCATTGGGAGAGTATCGCTTGCTGGCTTTAGACATGTTCCAAACTCCACAAGAGTATGGATGCCTTCATCACAGCCCCAGCTACGACCATCGAATTGGGATGATCATACCTTATGGTCCTCCTCACCTTCGCACCAACCTCATCTATGGGGGGCTCAATCAAGCTCCTACTGACGGTAATCCTCTTTCTTCACTTCAACCTTTCACATCAGACTTCTCATTTCTTGGCAACCCTGCCTTTGCACACACTTACCTTTACAGGTGTGCATGGAAGGGTTTTGGTTTCGGACGCTATGAGTAGGGATCCCATCAGCCTATCTAACCGCTCAACGATGATGATGCCAAGAAACGGTATGGCCTGGGATATCATGACCCCACTCAAGACCTTGTAGACCTTTGTCTTGAACCAATCATTGACCAATCTCCTCCACACTCGCCTGTTCCACCCCCTTCACCTACGGAGTCAGTGATTTCCATTCCTCCTAGTTTTTTTTTTTTTGCATAAACACCATCCGCTTGGAACCCTTGACTTATCAGCTCAATGGGGTGTCCAAGTCTCTCCCTCTCATTTTTCCCAGCATGATCGAAGATGAGTCGGAAACCATTCACACTGTCCACTGCGTTGACGACGACGCCATTCTTTCTTACATGGGCGCTGACGATTCTTTCATCCAGTGCTCCTTCCCTTCTGAGAACCAGGTTATGTTAAATGAATCAACCATTGACATCAACCTTCCTTCTTCTGATGTTCCTTATGTCTTAAAGATTGGACAATCTTTAGATGCTCAGGAGCAGCTTGACTATACCCAGTTCCTCTCTGACCATAGCAAGGCCTTTGCCTGGACTTACAGTGATATGCCTGGCATCGACCCCAACATCGTTACCCATAACATTATCACCAAACTAGAGGCTAAGCCTGTCAGGCAAAAGATTCAAAAGATGCATCCTTGCATTGCCCTCCTTATCAAAGAGGAGCTTCAACGTCTCCTTTCTGTCTCCTTCATCCAGCCCATCGATTATCCACAGTGGGTCTCTAACATCGTCCCAGTCACCAAGGCAACTGGGGGGATTCAGATCTGCACGAACTATCGTGACCTTAACTTAGCCTGTCCTAAAGATGACTTTCCTCTTCCTAACATTAACCAGCTTGTTGATCTTACGGCCGGCCATGAGATGTTATCTCTTATGGATGGGTTTTCAGGATACAATCAAATTCTGATTACTCTGGAAGATCAGCACAAGACTACTTTCATTACCCCATGGGGGACTTTCTGCTATCGAGTCATGCCTTTCGGCTTGAAAAATGCAGGTGCCACTTATCAGCATGCCATGACCTACATTTTCCATGATCTCCTTCACAAAATCATGGAGGACTATGTGGATGACCTGCTCGGCAAGTCTAAGCTTCGTCATGACCATCTGACCATTCTCAAAATCATCTTTTCTCGTCTTCTTCAGTATAATGTTCATCTTAATCCCAAGAAATGTGTCTTTGGGGTCCTCTCTGGCAAGCTTCTCGGCTTCATCATTTCCTTCCATGGCATCGAGATAGATCCCGCCAAGATTTGTGCTATCCTCAAAATGCCACCCCCGACCAATCTCAAGCAGTGTCGCAGTTTGTAAGGCAAGCTCCAGTCCATTCATCATTTCATCTCACAGCTTTCTGACCGTTGCCAACCTTTTCATCATCTCCTTAAGAAGGACGTCTCCTTTACATGGGATAAGGACTGTCAAGAGGCTTTTGAAGCCCTAAAATGTTATCTGGTCTCTCCACCAGTCCTCATTCCACCTAAAGATGACCAACCTTTCTACCTTTATATCTCAGCCACTAATCATTCGTTAGGTGCCATGATCGCACACCGAGACGAGCATCACCATGAGCAAGCAGTCTATTATATTAGCCAAACACTAGTCGACTATGAAACTCGATATACCCATATCGAGAAACTCTGTTTGGCGTTAGTCTTTGCTGCTACCAAGCTTTGCCACTATCTTCTTAATCACAAAACCTTTGTCATCACCCACACCGACCCTCTCAAGTATATGCACTCCAAGCCATATCAGAATCAACGTATGGCTCGGTGGCTCATGCTGCTTGTTGAGTTCGACCTCAAATTCATCCAACAGAAATCTATCAAGGGGCAAACCATCACTGATCAACTAGCAGATGCCCCTCTTCCTGACAATCAACCTTCACAGTGTGAGTTTCCTGACGAATCTATCGCTGCGCTTTCCTCTGATGACACCATCTATCAGATGACTATGTTCTTTTGACGGCTCCAAATGTCAACTAGGTGGGGGTGCTAGGGTCATTCTCATCCCACTTGAAAGGGAGCCCATGCCTCTATCTTTTAAACTTGACTTTGATTGTACCAATAATATGGCCGAATACGAGGCCTTAATTTTGGGACTTCAGACCACCCTCTCTCTCAGCATCAAGTCCATCAACATCTTCGGCGACTCGCAACTCATCATCAATCAGGTCAACGGTTCATACCTCTATAAAAATGAAATTTTGCAAAGGTACAAAAACCGTGCTGACATTCTCCTTACATCTTTTAACCATTACCTCCTACAGACTGTTCCTCGATCCACGAATAAGTTTGCTGACACCATGGCTTCTCTCGCTTCACGTATCCCATCTTCCTCATCTACATCCAGACTTTTTGTCATGGTGCGTCGTGTGCCATTGCCTTCATATATCTCTTCTCACATTCATCATGTCAACACTATAGACCCTAGCCCATGAGATGCTTGGTATAAGCAACTTGTAGACTTCTTATCTTTCTCTGTCATTCCTCCCAACCTCTCTAGTAATGCACGATGAGCTTTTATCAAGCATACCGCTCGCTATACCATGCTAGGGGGTCTTCTCTATAAGTGAGGCTTCGATGGCCTCCTTCTTCACTGTCTCACCTCCACTGAAGCATCTCAAGCCATTCAGCAAGTCCACGATGGGATTTGTGGCAGACATTTCAGTGGGAATTCGGTTGCCAAGCGCATCCTTCGTCTGGGTTATTATTGGCCTACCCTTCATCAAGACTGTAGTGATTATGTTCGGCGTTGCATCAAGTGTCAGCAGCACTCTAACTTGCTTCATCTTCCTAGTCACGCCTTACAAATCACTCAAGATTTCTGGCCTTTTTCTCAGTGGGGTTATAGATCTCATCAGTGAGATTAACCCTCATTCATCTCTTCGTCATCAATCCATCATCACAGCCACTGAATATTTCACCAAGTGGGTGGAAGCCATTCCTCTCATCTCCATAAAAGCCGACAAGATCGTCGACTTCATCAACACCCACATCATCTGTCGTTTCGGTGTCCCTCATAAAATCATTACCAATAATGGCAAGTCCTTCAAAAACAAGACTATCTAAACGCTATGTGACTCATTCGGCATCAAACTCAGTTTCTCTTCGCCTTACTACCCACAAGCAAATGGGCAGGCCGAGGCTTCCAACAAAATTCTCACCAAAATTCTCATGAAGGTAGTCAGTGACACAGGTAGGGATTGGCACATTCACATTCCCTTTGCTTTGTGGGCCTACCGCACTAGCATCCGAACCTCTACGGGTGCTACCCCTTTTTCTCTCGTGTACGAAACAGAGGCTGTCCTACCTCTCAAAGTATAGATCCCATCTCTCCACATTTCTCTACATGATATCCTTTCCAACGATGACTTTTGTCAAGATCGCTTGCTCAACTTGAGTTACTTGACGAATGCCGTCTTGCTGCCCTTAATCATCTCCATGTCTATCAACATCGCATCAAGCGTGCCTATGACAAACATCTGTGAGAACGAGATTTCAACATCGGAGACCTCGTCCTCAAAGAAAACCAACACGTGACCGATATGGAGTGAAGTAAACGAGGCAAGTTTGCTCCTAATTGGCTCAGACCTTTTATTATCACACACAAGTATGGATTAGGGACTTATCATCTATCTTCTCTTGATGGACGACCAGAACCTGAGGCTCTCAATGCGTTGCATCTGCGACCATTCTACTGCTAGTCGAGTACTCGTCCACTTGACACTTAACTTGAGCTTGTCCCTTGAGCAATCCCCATCCTCTTAGTCCTAATTCCTTTCAACCTTATTCCTCTTAACAATTCCTATAACCCTTTTATGCTGTATGGATGCTTTGTCCTAATAAAAGGGAGCCCTTGACCTTCTATAATCTTGTCCATGACTCACATTTCTGTAAAAACAAATCAAGATGTCACAATATCCATGGTCACTATATCAATATCAAAATCAAAAGGCAGACTGCTCCCTCGAAGGATAACTATACTATCATTACTGTAATTAATAGACTGCTCCCTCGAAGGACAGCTATTCAAAAGCCCTTATATTAAACAAAATCTAGACCACTCCCTCGAAGGATGGCTATGACTAATCTGGCAATAAACAACACTATTTTTGAAGCTTCCCGCATTGATCAGCTTCACAACTGACCACCAAGCAAATGACATCTCTATGCAGACTTCCCGCATTGATCAGTATGTGCAAAAAAAAAAAAATGAGTCATGGACTTGACTTGTAGTTGTCTCAGGGTCTCCTATACAAAGGGGCGAAGTTATCTCTGCTCTTAAAATGGGTTACCCTTTTTCCTCCTCCTATCACCTACTCAAGGGACTTCGAGCTCACTTTAATGTCAAAGTGATTCGATTACCACTCTCACATAACTATGGTCAACGACGTCACACATAAATGGGGATCTTGATTCTAATCACCCCTATCTATACTGTCTTTTTGGTCCTTGTCAATGAAAGAGCAATATGCTTTTCACTTCTTCTGCACTTTGGTCACATTCACCTTCATCACTTGTCAATCGACTCAACTCAACTCTCTTTTCAGACCACTCCCATAGCCTATTCACCCTAGTTTCTATGGACACCAATACACATGGAAACTATCGACTAGCCGCAATTTATGTTCAGCATAAACCAATACTTGCTGAAGCATAAATAAACCTCAATTCATTTTTAGCATACATCCATCACGAATATGGAATATTGCTAGGGATGAAAGTCCCCTCAACCAATGTTGCAGAATACACCATATGGAAAAGGCTACAACATCTCTTCTCCTCATCATTTCATCATAACCAAAACCAATCTATTGACCATTTTGACCACCTGTCTACTACTCAGACCCTTTGTCTGAACTACATTGGTCTGAGGCCCTATGACTTGGGCTATGTAGGTAGCACTCAGATGACACGACTGTCTTCTGGGGTTAGCTCGACCACCCTCGTTTGTTCGTCTCTCTGATGGACAAACCTTCTTTCCTTCTTTTAACCATAACCTTGCCCTTGAACACGACCAATTCTATCCCTTTGACCCTCCCTCCCTTCCAGGGAGAACTACATTGGCCTGAGGCCCTTCCACAGGGGCTATGTAGGTAGCACTCAGTTGACATGGGGTCTTCTGAGGTTAGCTCAGCCACATCCTTTCGTCCATTCCTCCCCTCGACCACTGACCATTGGCGATCATGCCTATCTCCTCTGACCTCGACCACTTCCAAGACAATGTTGCCTTGGTTGTTTTTGCATGTATGCTACCTCATGACTAGTTAGCAGAATTGTGCGCAGACCTTTTTGGACCCTCACCAGTATAGGATCGCAAGTCAGTTGATCTGCACTACTTGTGACTTTTTTGTGTTTTTAGGAGCACTTCCTTAGCCTGGGATACCTAGAACGCAATGACCCATTGGAGCTTCAACTTCGATTGAATAACCCGATCAGCAGACGACTAAATGCTGGGGCCCGGTTATTTCAATTTTGGCACTCCTTGACCCTTGACTTGCGACACTTTGACCTAACAATCTCGTGTAGTGGTATGTGCACAATCACGCCTTTTACCGCGTTCACCCTCACCCCTTTTTCATCCACTCTTTGTCAACTCAGCACCCGATTCTCGGTTCCCTTCCCTCGACTCCTACTTTGAGGGGGAATACCTCATCCATAATCGGGGCAATCCACTACCTATTTTTGTCTTGCAGTTTATTCGAACAACCAACAAGATGAAATCAACCTTATCCACACCTGGGGCAATCACTCCTGTTTTTGTCTTGCAGTTCGTCCAAAACAACCAACAAGACAAAAAGGGGCAAATGTAGACACCAAAATCGTGTTAAATCCCCTAGTCATCCCCCATTTTATTCTTCTTCGCCTATTTAACCCTTGTTGACCACATTTTCCACTAGCCTTGACCCTGGCAGCATGTAAAAATGAGCACAAAGCTAAAGCTAGACTCTATCCCCATTATGCATCTGCTGATGACGGTCGTTACCCGGTCGACATCACCGACGTCGGTCACCTTACCATTACCCATTATCAGTTATCATTCGGTTCCCAATCGGTTTCCCGATCGGTTATCGAACCGTCCCCCGAACCGTCCCTCACCTTCATCAGCAAAACCATTCAAAATCTCTGCCAATCGATCCGAACTCGGACATTCACAGACTCTTGCAACCAATCAGCTCTGGCGATCAACCAACTCCAGCATTCGACCAATCCGCATTCGCTTTGATCAACTTATGGCAACGCTTCGATGACTTCAATCATGGTTTTTATCATATCTTCTGACAGGTAAGTATTTTCTCTATTTGTTTTTATTTCTTTCTGGTTATTATTTATTTGTTATTTTTATCATCCTAGATCTTCAGACCGTAGACCTGAGCCCTGAGTCCCTTCTTTACATCTCTACCCACTATCCCAATCTATAACTCTGTCCAGACTCGACCAAAACCCCCAGACCCTGTCTGGACTCGACCTTACCTTGACTAGACCCTATCCAGACCCTATCCCGATCCTAACCAGACCCTATCCCGACTCTACCAGACCTTCTGTAACTCGCCCAGACTCTATCCAGAACTTGCCCCGACTGACGCCGGTATCTTAACCGACGTCGGCACCTGTCTGACTGACACCGGCACTACAGAGACCGACATCGGCAACTGCACAGAACAATTTACTTCATTATCAAGTACGCGTTTTATTTTCTGTCTTTTATTTCTGTCATTTTATCTTTCATTACATCTACTTTAGTCCAATATTCTATTTTTTTATCAGTGGGTTGATATCCTTCTAGGAAGTCTTTGTACTTCCGGGATCGGGCGTTCACCTGACAGCCCACCATATTCTTGACTAACATTTTTCCGTGCTTCAGTCTCTTTTTCTTTGCAGGTGTCATTCCTCCACAGCCAAAGAGGAGAACCTTCCAACGTCTGATTTCGGTGCGCATGACTATATCAGGTATCTTCTAGCCTTGACCATTTCTTTTAGTTTCTTATTTCTTCTTTGAATGTAGAAAGTGATTTAGCATAGAAACAATAACCTCATTAGGATAGGTTTACTTTATGTTTTATCTCTCCTTTTTCATCCAAATGAGCTAATAGTATAGGTGATGAGCAATCAAGACAAATCTAGGGAGCTAGCCTTTTAATCTAGAGTTTTATCCCTGCTATAGGCAACCCATAGGCCTATGGGTAATACCATGTTACACTCAATTTATATAAGGTTTAAACTACCTCCCCAAGGGTGCAAAATTGAGTGACAATAGGGATTTAAGGTATAATTTCTAAATAGTCTGATTATTTTGTATGATAGAAATAAGAAGAATAAGGATGTTTGATGTAAACACTTAAATTTTGGGATGAAAGGACATTAAAATCATGGTATATACAAATATAATGGGTATAGGACTCTAATTATCACATCTTATTCTTTAATATGAAACACAAAACTTTATTTTCATTACATTCTAGGACATACAAGTCTATATGGTGGAAAAATAATAAAGAGAGCCACAAAAATCTTGATTAACTTTTGATAAGGCCTTAATTCCTTTGTTTTTATTTTGAGGAGGCATCATTCATATGGGATGGGGTATAGATCCACGGGAAGAAATTTCCATTGAATCCCATGTTTTTATATATGACAATGTGGGATGGTGTAATGATGGAAAATAAAATTTACTCCAATACCTCAGTACATGGATTAAAATTTAAAAATTGAATAAAAATCTAAGAAACCCCAATTAAATTCATTAATTTTCTAATTAAAAAAATGGAAACACATATAACAAATTAAAATTCCATGTCTTAAAATAGTGTGCAAGAATAGTAGTGAAAAAGAGGGGGGAATGGTGATTTATCCTATAAAATATGATTTTAAAAAATAGTGTGATTTTTTTCATGTAGCACATCGACACTAATTTTTTTCTCTAATGAGGAAAAAACTATGAAAATTTCCCTTATAAATAGGCACTACACAATGGTGGCTTATTGATGTAGGTGCATGTATATAACAGTTTAATTTTTTAAAAAATGGTATTAATTATGTGTTATATGTCATATATTTTATATTTTATGTTTTTTCATGCTTCAATTTGCATTGTAATAGTCATTTTGGTTTGTTTCTAGTTTTCCTACCAAAACTAAAATTTGAATTTTTAAACTAGTTCTAGGAGGTTTCAAGAGTTTTTATCACTTCTAATGTTTGTTTTATTTATTTTATCATTTATGTATGGATTACATTAAGTTCTAAAAATTATATAAAATGATTCAAATGTCCTAAACCATATATGTCTATGTAAACTTCACTTAAGAGTTAAGTCTCAAGTAAGGTTACAAAGAATTGTTTAGGTAGTCTGATAAATTATAGAAGTTGAGTAAAGAGTGGAGGATTAGGAGAGAGAGAAGGCACATGGTAGGAAATTATAGTACATAAAATATATATGAATATTCAAATATTTCAATAAAAAAGAGAAAAAACTCAAAAATAGGGTATTTGGCTAGACTGTACCATAAGATTGTATAAAAACAATAAAAAATATTTCAATTAAGATTCTCTTTGAAAATTATATCAAAGTATTAATGTGAGTGAATATTTATTTTTTTATAAAATCATATATTTGTGTTTTTAAGGTATTTATTTACTTCTTATGGGTTCAAATTATAAATAGGGTTGTTACAATCCATTAATGGTGCATGTATAGTCTAGGAAAACCCATTTTCTTCACAATTTAGGATTGTTCCAAATCTCAAATTGAATGACAAGTAATATATAGGTTGTTTATACCTTATTAAATTATAATATTTCATAAACAATTATTTAAAATAAAATTTCACCTAATTGTTAGCTCTTGTCTTGTACATAGGCCTGTATACCCTAAACTAGGGTTTTGGAAGCTAAAATCTCTCTAAAAGGAAAATGAACCAGATAGAATGATTGAAAATTTGTATAAAGGTTAAATATAATTTTTTTTTAATTTTTAAAAATGGTTTAAAATTTATTATATCTCTTTAGATAAATTTATATCAAATTATTAGTTTTAGCCTAGTTGTAAAGGCTAAAACTCCATGTTTTAAATTTCCTTGTGTTTTCAAGATTATTTAAAAGTGAAAATAGATATAATAAGTTGAGAAAACATTATATGAATGTGGAAAATATTTTTTAACAATAAAAATCTTTTTTGATCTCAAGTTATAGTCAAGAAGGCTTGTAAGCCTAATCATCTAGAAAATCTTGTTTATATTTCCTTGTATTCTTCAAGTGGATAACATTTGTAACTCAACATGGTGAGATATGAAAACATCAAATGAATATTTAAGAGGTGTTTGAAGAATAAATATTCCATGTTTAGTTGATATTGGTAGTGAAGAATGTTTTAGGCCTAATTTCTCATTTAATCAAGTTGTAAGTTGATTCTTCCCTTACCCATCACCATCATTTTTGGTATTAGGGTAGGGTTTGGTTGTATTTCAAGGTGACTTAAGGAGAAATATCTCATTTAGATAATTGAATATAATGTTTTGAAAAAAAAACTTTCAAAAAAGTGAAATAATGGCACTTAGAAGAGCAGTTAGAGGTGGTGCTAGAGCAGATCAAAGAAGACAACCAAGAAATATTTTGATATAGGAGATAACAAACTTGAAAACACATTTGGAAGAAATAAAAGTCACTCAAATAAGAGGTGTTTTGATAGGTGATGTAAGTGAAGGAGAGGAATATCCATAATAAGAAGTTGTAGAAGAAGAGGATGAAGAGAGAATGGAAGAAAGACTCCTAAAAGTAGTCATAGGGATAGGATCAAAACCCAAATTAGAAGTTCCAATATATGTAGGCAACCTAAATGTTAAATAATGGGTAGATTACACAACTATAATAGACAAGTATTTTGACTTTTAAGGAATAACATAAGATAATAAGGTCAAGTTTGCCTATACAAGGTTAAAGGGGCATGCATCTATTTGGTGGGATAGTGTCCAATAGGAAAGAAATAAAATAAACAAATTAAAGATCAAAAACTAGGAAAAAATGGTATCCAAATTAAAAATTAAATTCATGCC
This sequence comes from Torreya grandis, assembly GCA_037957365.1. Taxonomy (NCBI): domain Eukaryota; kingdom Viridiplantae; phylum Streptophyta; class Pinopsida; order Cupressales; family Taxaceae; genus Torreya; species Torreya grandis. Next base: position 1,233,570 of record JARHVA010002197.1, on the reverse strand, counting down.
AAAATATTATGAGACTAATCTATTCAAGAAGCTTCAAAACCTAAAACAAAATTACCTGATAGTGAAATATTATATAGAGGAGTTCTACATATTAAAAATCAATACATGTCACATAGAGTAAAATGTGGAAAAGGTGTCTAGATAAATCAATGGATTGAAGTTAAAAATAAAAGATGAAATTAGTATTCTATCACTAAATTTGATGGAGGAAGCATATCAATTTTCCCTTAAAGTAGAGGATAAACTATCTAGAAAGAAAACTCAACATTCAAGGGAAGAGGCATAAATTTTAGAGGCAGAGGATAATAAGGTGATAAAAATAAGCTACATGTTCATAATGAATAAACCAAAAAATGACAAAGTTAAAGTCAACCTACAAGAGGTGGCTATTATTTTAGAGGTAGGAGATGATACACAAGAGGTAGAGAAAGAGGCTTTTGGGGAAAGTGTTTTAAGTGTAATAGGTATGCTAAACATAGGTCATATGTGTATACACATAATATTTTCAAACTTTTATCAATTACTCATGTGATTTATCTTTTAGGAACCTATCCAATCTTAATCTCTCTGAGTGCATGCCTTAAGGGGTGCACTAGGAAAGGGGTAGGTAGACCATTGGTGCTTCACAAGATTGTTGTCCCTATAGCCACTTCCTATCTACACACTTGTTTTGTAAAACCTATTCCCTTAAGCATTGCCTCCTATTTTTACACCTATTCTATTCATTTTCCACTTTCATTAGCCATTTCTCTAACCTAAACCCTTTTTTGATTGTTTACATTACTATGTCCATCACATTGACCTTGTATTCTTATTGAAAAAACTTATTAAGGGTCTAGGTCAACCCCTGGATGACCTAGTCTATGACCTAGTTAGTTTTTTATCAATTACAATACTAGGTTGACCTTATTATATAAAAATTTTAGAAGGGTTTGGGGTTAGATATGCATATATAAACATAATAATTTTTCCATTTATATATGAAGAGAAGAAGAAGTAAGATATATTGCACATCTCCTTATTGACCATTCTACTTGAGGAGAAACTTAGGTTTTCATAATTTCTTTGGAGATACATATCTTATCTTATGGAGAAGTCTTTTAGATGCATTGATAGGTTGTGTAGTCTAAAACTGATTTATCTTTGTCATCCTTACATACCATAATAATAGCTTGAAAAGCACCTTGTCCAAGGGAGAGATTGAGGCTCGATGGGTTCATCTTCAAAGATAAGTATTCCTAACTTTGTTCCTCCTTTGTAAGAGTAAATAAATATGCATTTACACTTATCTTTCATGTATTATTAATCTGTATACATTGGAGTGAGTATATGTATTCTATGCATGTTTAATTTTTATGTTTATTACACCCACTTTATGCCACAAACTTTGGTGTGCACTAGATTAGATTTTTATTTACTTGCTATTAGTTTAGATAATATAAAAACATAGGATATAGTTAGGGTTATTATGTATTTTTTCTTGTATAGAGGCTTTAGAACCCTCCCTAGTGATATTATTGTGGTAAGAGGTGCCTTGGCTATATCTAGTAGATCCATATTGGTTATGACCTTGATTATCTAATGTAACCCTAATCAAAAGTGTAAATAGGATCTATCTTCTCTAAGTTAGATTTTTAGATTTGATACATTTCTCATTACATACATTCTGGTGAACTTGATGTGAATCTAACTCTTGTAGGTTTTATTTTACATTTTTCATTTCTATCATTTTCTTATTTTTCTATATTTATGATACTAGGTCGACTAGGCTGGTATAGTTCTAGCTTATGTACATAGGTTTAACACACAATCACATCATAATGACTCTATTATTTTTTTGTAGGTCTTCATCAAATATAGGTTACTAGATTGATAAGGTTGACATGATACACTTATTCAGTATCAGATAGAAAACTATGTCGAATAGGTCGACTTAGTCTCCCAATCAACATCTAGAATAATAGACTATATCAAATAGGTTGACTTAGTCTTACATTCAACATATAGATAAAAAATTAAGTCAACCAAGTAAACTTAGTCATCTTAATTAGCTTTAGCAAATAGGTTTTTCTATAACTAGGTCAACCCAGTCAACTTAGTTGGTAGAACTTAGAAGCAACATTCAAGACACTTCAATAGAAAAATTTTAATCCTCATCATCTTTCAACCCACCAAGGTTCCTCTCTTTCTCTCTATTAATTCAATAATTCATTTCAATTCTATTTTATGAAATTTTTTAGTCTTCAAAACTACAATCTTAAAACAAACTAAGTCAACCCAGTCAACTTAGTTATTAAGGAATCTTGATTTTACAGAATAGTATCAACCTAGTCGATTTTGCTCTGTAATGTTTTCATACGATGTAATTTGAACTAACTTTGTACCATTCTTAATTTTGAAATTAATAACAATATGTTAGTAATTAATTCACACTTTCATTTTCATCTATTTGCATGCTTAGAGTAGCTCACATAGTCTAATTAGGTTATTTTTCAAAATATCATTTAGTTTCACTCTTTTGTTTTTTTTGTACATACTACCAAATCACACAAATTTGAAAATGCATTTAACATTTTTCTTCCCAAGGCCTACCGACTTGGATTTTATCACCAAGGGGGAAGCTAACCTAGTTTTTTAGCTAAGTATAAACATGTGGTTAATGGTATATATTAGAAAATTACCCAACACCCTTATCATTATGGGATTGTGGATTAAGGTGGTAAGACCCAATACCAACCAATACCATTCCAACACAGATCTCTTTCAACATAAACATCTTGAAACCATCTATAGATTGTTTTTTAGTTCCCTATTTTCATCCAAATTCCCTCTCACACTTAAATAACATTTTATAATAATCTAACAACACTTAGGATGATCATTTAGTTAGCATTTATTTTTCAGTTGACTACTTGCTCTTTGATCATTGAATGTTGTATTGAAAAAACTTGCATTGGCCAATGTTTGTGCAAGGGTTTTTGTTGTGTGACCCAATTGTATCATTCTCATTGATCCAATTATTCACATGTTTTCTTTCATTTCCTACTTTAATTACATTGCAAAATCTTTCCTTGATTTTAGCACACTATCATTCTATTTGACATAATCTTTTACAGACTATATTTTTTTTGTTTTCAATACTAATTCAACCTGGTCGACCCAATAATCCTTTTTTCAATTTACATTATAGTATTAAGTCAACCTATTCAACTCTATACCCTTATCAAACTATTTTTTCCCCTATCTACAGTACTAAGTTAACCTGGTCGACCTAGTAATCCTTTATTCCAATCAAGTTATAATACTAAGTTGACCTAGTTAACTCTATATTATTATCAGACTATCTTTTTCCCTATTTATAGTGTTAAGTCATCTTGGTCGACCCAATACTCTTTTTTTCTAGTCAAGTTACAATACTAAGTCAACCTAGTTGACCTTATATCCTCATCAAGCTTAGTTTTCATACCCTTTTTATAGTACTAAGTCAACTTGGTCAACTTTATACTCTTATCTGTCTCTTATACCTCTTTGCTTTTGTATCAACATTGTCTTCCCTCATTTTTCTCTTTCATCATGAACTTCATATTTGAATACAACACTAATTTGAATTCAATATATATGATGAGTTTTACCAACCCTAATAGGTTCTCCCATAAGTAGTTTGTGGCTCCTACCCTAGATGAAATTAATGTGAATGTAGCCACTCATACTATAAACTATGGGACCCTTCTTCATTCTTCTTCACTTTTCAATTCTCTTTTCTCATTTGAAGATCAACCTAAATTAGAGTATGCCCCAAAAATTCTCTTCTTCATCAATAAATTTCCTCAACATCAAGGAAAGGATCCTTTTATTATTTACCATCTCATGATAAGTGGTCAATTCGAAGAACCCCATTCACCTTCTCCCACATTCTCACATGGATTTGGAGAAACTAGCTTCTCTACTTCTCACCCTCTTCCCTTTATTTTGACCCCTTCTCATACCATGACATCTTCCTCTTTGATTTACTTCACCTCCATGCCTAATATCTCTACTAAAATGGTAAGTTCTACATATATTGGGCCTATTCAAAGACCCACCCTTCTCAATTTCTCCACTACTGCATCATTTTCTACCCATGGTAATCATGACTCTAGTGCCTCTTTTTCTCATCCCTCTAATAGTAAATTTTTTCCCACATAAATAAATTATGCCACTAGTGCCTCACTTACCACCAATTCTTCTCACACTGCTACTAACAACCATAATGGTACCCAAGCCACTACTACCATTTCCAATGCCAATAATACCACTCAAACCCATAAAAATATATTAGAAATTCTTAATCAAATGAAAGATTTCAAATATAATAATGCAAATGCAAAATCACCTTATCCATCTTCAAACCCACCCTCAATAGGTTCCATGGAGCATGCATAACCAAAATGCTCCTCCTCCTCGCCTTCGGCACTCCTATGGTAATCTTATCCCTCAACCTCCCTTTATTAATAAAATAATCAAGCAACTTCAAAATGAACCTCTTGCATCTCAAATTGTTAATATCAATATAGGAAGTATCACCCCTACCATTACTTACAATGGGTCAACTGATCATACTCTACACTTAAAAACATTTGTATTTTATATAAATATTGGGTAAAGTTAAATACCTTTGCACTACCAAGATATTATCAAAGACTCTAATAGGTGATGCTTTAGATTGGTACAACCAACTCAAATCTTATTCTATCACTAGTTTAGAAGATTTAGTTAATGCTTTAGTCTAAGAATTCCAAACTAGTGATCTCCCTGAGAATACCTTAGCCCATTTTATCAATTATAAATAATTTGATAACAAAACTGCACAAGCTTTAATCAAATGATGGAAGACCTTGTCTAAAAAATGTGAACATAATATGGCAGATGATAACCTCTTTCATATATTTACAAAGGATCTTTTTCCCAAGCTGTAATATCAGCTCCATACTCTCTCTCCATGTACTTTAGCATAGGCTATTAACCAAATTAAGTGTCAATATTTCCTCATGTATCAATTTGATCCATCCCAAATTTTTTTGGGTACTCACATGTTAATAAATAATAAGAATCATCATGTTACAAATGATAGTGTCACCAACTCTTATGATACTATTGATACTATTCAAGCTATTGTTCCCAACCAAACTCCAAAACAAGCTTCCCCTCCCAACCACATCATTAATCCTCATTTATCTTCAACCAATAACATCAATGTTCATAAACTTTTATCCTTAGTAGAATTACAAAAAAAATACCAAGGCTTCTTCTATGATAATTTGATCCCACTAATCCCATGAAATATTGGTACAATCCTAATAAATTTTGTTGGTTTCATTCTAGTTGGGATCATTCTCATGAGACTTGTAGGTAAATTCATAATTTAGCTATGGATTTCCTTCTCGATCCCAATTTTGACCATGATTCTATCATTCATAAACATAAACAAGCCTATGACATTGCATTCAAATCCCATGAAACACAAACTAAATCCAAAGCTTTAAACCAAGCTAATGCTCATTTGGCCATGTATAAATATCCTCTTCCTAATCACCAAAAGCACCAAGACAAACCTACCCCTTATACCAATAATGTTGATAGTCTTCTTTACCCCACTCCTACAAATAATGTGGTCAATATGACTGATATCTTAAGGGTAGTTATTTTCATTGATCCTCATCCCATCCACACTCCTCAACTATCTCACACATTATTTTTTATCCAAGACTCTTCTCCAAATCACTTCACAGAGTTGGTGAAAGAAGACCTTACATTTTTTTATGAACCTCCCTTGGATAACACTTATCATACCATTTCTACCATTCCTCCAACCTTTTTACCCATCACTAATAATACTCAAACTTCTATCAATACTTCTTATAATCTATCTCAAACCAAACTTGAATCAACCAACCCATCTTATTAAGACAACCATAAAACTTGTCTTCCAATTAAACCTTCCACCTCTTATCAACATAAATTCACATGCACTTTATCTCCTTCTGAGGACATCCTTCAAAACTATGCACCTATTTCTAACATATCCCTTATGGGTTATTATGAGTGGGATCCTATTACAAAACTCACTAATCTCCCATCTCAAATTCCATTTATCAAACTTATGTAAACCTCTTCATGACATCATAATCATCGTATGCATCTCTTGTTTGAAATGAACATCCCTCATCCTCCCCTAGCAAGATGTGAAGCCACCTTATCTAGATCAAAAGATAGCATTTTATAATAGTGCAAAGAGATGCCCATACATGTTGATGAAATAATGGACACTTCTCTTCCCTCAAATTCCCCATTACTTCTATGATCCCTAATGATATTTTACTTCATGCAAATGATCTTTCTCTTTTTATCAGTATCCAAATTGGTGATATCCATGTCAAGCATGCCTTGATTGATGAGGGTTCAAGAACTTGTGTTGCCTCTCTCAATTTTATCAAAACCATTGTATATTTTGAATGTAATCTTAAATCCACATGTTAAGGATATGGCCAAGGAAAATTGTATGAGAGCAGTTGCCTCTTCCACTTTCTAATGTGTCAAATTTCCTCACAATGGAGCCATCTATAAGATTCAAGGTGGCACTAAACCTTGATATTTTAAACAATTTTAAGACCATGGTGTATTCAAGATTCTCACCCTTGAACCTCTACCAAGTGTTCCATTTCATGAATCTTAATGGTTTAACTTTCCTATCAATCCCACTTTAGGTTACAATGGTCACCTCAAACTAATTGGTAATATACCCCCTAAACTCATAGATTATGATGATGATGATCCTGACAACATCAATCTCAAGATTAAAACCTCCAATATCCCACCTCATCACTAGTGGTAGATGGAAAGGAAGTTAAAAAGAAAGGGGAAGCTAAGACTCGACATTCCATTCATCACACCATATTGGATGACAAAGTCATCCCTACCTACACCATTGATCTTCATACACTTGATTATGATGATGGCTATACCTTAGATGATCTATTCTTAAGAGGTCTTGTTTAGGCCTGAGATGCTAAAAGTATTCATTATCATTCTTCTTTGCTTCAATATTTCAGTATATCTTCTAGCATTCCAACCTATTTCATTATTAATTTTAGAAATTTTCCTCTTGATCATAGGGTAGAGATGGTGTGCATTCCTCTAATTTTTAAATAACCTCATAGGAGTATGATTATGGATCATGCTATGACTAGTCCCTATCACTTTGATAAATACCAAGACCCCTCTAGCTGACTTATCCTTAATATGCTTGTGACTATCCTTCAGCCTTTTGTGCATCCCACCCTTCCCTCAATAGAACCTAATTTGGATCTTATTCCCACTCCCTCTCTAGCTAAGTCTCTTCCTATTTCCAATCATATTTCTCCTTCAGTTGAGCCTTACCCAATCTCTCCACTAGCCATACCTCTCTTGGTGATGGTTTGCTTCCTTTACCACAACTTGCTCCTTTGCCCACCAAATGGGCCGATCAACCATATTGTGAAATTCATAAAGTTCGCAGTCATTGGACTAGAGACTAATCATTATACATTATCATTCTTCCATACATTATCATAAGTTATGATAATATATCAACACCTTGTGTCCCACCACTCCTCAAACCATAAACAAGGCTATACCACCCCCAAAAGTGTTACCTAAATATCATCCCAAATATGGAGAGGTATATTATCTCCAATACCAATGTGGTACTCATCAACTGATAATTATTGCATCCTTCAGCAACATCTCAAGGATTTCCTCATAACCCTTCTTCCCACATGTCTCCCTCTCAAGAAGGCTCCCCTTCTTCCCCTATGGCTCCAGCACCTATGGTCCCTTATCCACCTACTATTTCTCCACCCATGAATACCTCACCCATGGATCTTCATTCCCTGATAGTACCTTCTCCACTAGTGACCCATTCATAGCCCATAGAATCCACTCCCATTATTTCTCCTGATATTGCCTTACATGATAGCCCTCGTCAACATACTCTTTTAGGAATTCCTACATTTTCTTTTGATGAGATTCAATATAAAGTATTCTTTAAAAAATTTATAAATATCGATGAGACCTTAACTATAGTCTGAGTTCATCTTTATAGAGACTTATCAAATGTTATGGATAATGTGTGTGGATAAATCTATCAGTACTTATGAGAATAAACATGGTGTTCTTATATTTATTTCCTCATTTTAATTGAATGTGTGTTCCAAATTTATATTTATCTATTTTATATCATTTGACATTTTGTCAAATTCTTATCTATCTTACATGGTGACTTTTGTTTCACACTATATGTTTCTTATGATATCATTTGTATTCTTATGTTCTCTTATAGATCATTTTTCACAATTATATACTTGTTCTTCTTGAGTTTTTTTCTATGGTTATCTTTTTTTCTTTCATAATTGTTTGATATATTATCTCTATAAACATAGATAATTCTTATTGTGACTTGGTTATACAAACCTTACTCCCTTCAGTCATTCGTTATTTACCATGTGATCAATTATCAAATAATTCATCTCATTAAAATCTCCTTTTATTGATCCACTTTGGATATCCCCTTATTCCCCTTCGTAAACTAAGCATATACATGGTTGAGACTTGAGATAACATGTCAGTTTATAGTTAAGCCTAAGTGTTCTAATCAGTGATATCTTTAGATACTTAGCTTCCTTTAGCCTAAGCCTAAAGATCATTTATGTGTATCATTTTATCTCTCATTATTTGTAATTCCAAGTCTATATGGAGGAGGAATCTTAAAATCCATAAAACATTTAAAAGCCAAATCATTTACCAAAAGGCAATGATCTAAAAAACAACATTCAAATTTTTCAAAAGTCAAATCACACTAAAAGACGTGATTATCAACACATCTCATTTTTATAATCAAAGATAAAACTCCATAGTTACCCTCATGATAGAGTTGAGGTCCATTAGGGTGTGGTAGGCTAATAGATTAGAAAAAGAGAATTTAAAAAAAAAATCTTTTAGTGTTACCTATTTTCTCATGCAAGTACCAAATCTTTATAGTGGATTGATGGATCTATAAGGGGTGTTGAAGAATGGGGAACACGTCATGTGAAGGTAGGTCCATTTTAATTTTATCATTTAAAACAAACAACATGAGTTGATCTTGGTATCACACTTATTTGTCTACATAACTTTGTGCCTATAGCAAATAAGTATCATTTGTATATTGATAGTCACTAGTCACTTAATGTCTTATCATGTCCTTAGTGTGCCTCATGTCTCCTAATATATTCTAATAATATGCCTATGTTATGATTATTAAATTCCCTTTTTCACTCCCTAAAACCCTAATATTTTCCATTGAGAAATATTTTTTTGTTCACTGATCACTCCCCCTAGGGATTCCATTTGTGAGTTGTAGTGTAAGACCATGGATAGGACTTGGCCTTCCTCATAAATTACCAAATTTTTCACATTACCATTACAAACATCCCCTTTTACCATATTTTCACATTATTTCTACCTCATTGGTGTTCCATTTGTGATTTTCAGTGTAAGACCATGGATAGGACCTGGCCTTCCTCACAAAATTTTTCAATACCCAAGTCACAACAAAATTACATGTGTCAAATATGAGATAAGATATGATTGATTATGAATTACATGTCATTTACATACTTCCCATCTTTATTTAGTATGTTTTATGCTTACTTCATTGATATTTCACTTTTACCTTCTTATTTTCTTATTGCATGGAAGAATCCAACCATTTTTCTTAAGTTTTTCATACTTCCCAACTTGAATTAGTGTGATTAATTTAAGACCATTTTACCAATTTTGTTTCTCTTTTATACTTCCCAACATAATTTAGTATGATTTATTGACTTAATTGATTTATTTCTATACCATTAGTCTTTCACATGTTTTTCATTTTATTATATTATTTTCATACTTCCCAACATGATTTACTATGATTTTACTTGTTTTAATTTAGTGCCAATATTTTTATGGTTTAAAAACTTTTTGCCCTCTTGTTTACCACTTTTTGGTTTATTACACTTAGTCATATTTTGTTATTACAAATTTTCTAACATGAAATAGAGTGTAGTGCATCTGTTTTTGATTAATTATACTTTTTCAAATATTTTTCATCTATTTATTTTTAACCATGCATGCGTACTACATAATGCTAGAAAAGAAAACACCACACATATATTTCCTATATCATATACAATAAAAGTAAAATAAATGTGCTAGATATAAATATATCCATGCATCCACAACCATGACCAAAATATAACCCATAAGACCAACATCCAACTATTAAAATTATCACGTGTTTTAAATAAAATAGTACACAAATACATCACTCTAGTTCTATGGTTGGGTTCTATCATGTCTATCTCATGCCTTAGCCACACTACCCATAGATGCCTTAGAATATCCCCTCTACATAGTACACTATAATGAGGCTATGCAAAATCTCAACCTTGATTATTGTCCCTATAGGTTGGCCAACTAGGCCTGTACTTATCCCAACTGGATAGTGGTAGCCATATATATGGCTCTCTCTTGAGCCAAGGCCTACCAAGCCTGTGCCTCTATTGATCCCACCCCTACCTGTGGCTACAATACATCTCCACATGACCATAGATACCTTGTTTCCTCCCCCAATAGTCTAAACCATCCCACCTGAGTTGAGGTAGATGGTATGACATGATCATCTAGTGTGGTGGGGTCGTATGGTGCCAACACCTCATCCATAATATCATTGTGTGCTCTCATAACCAAGAATACCCATATGATCTCCTCAACTATAGGATCTAAAAAATTCAAACCAAATAGATATCAAATCATAAATACATCTCAAAATCTATCTATTTACAATCATATACAACTAGTATTCTATCTCAAAAACCAAAAAACTATAATATTTATTACTTGTCTTGTTATGACCTACCACCATCTCCTCATCATTCATCCATCAAGCATGGTCTCTCCATCAACCCATCCCCTAAGCACCTCATCTATGGGATGCCTCCCAATCAAAGCAAAACCTAAAGTCACTAGCCATGTATGTCTGGGTCCTCTCATCAGTAGTGCCTCTATAGACCAGCTCTACCCTAGGATGACTGATGGTTTATCTTGGATAACCACCCTATGTTTGATCCCACTATGGAGTCTCCATTAGAGGTAAAATTAAGGTGGTCATTGATATTCTTATTATGGTGTTAACTATGGTACCTATTACACCCTTGCATCCACATACATGCCCTCTCTTCCTCTAAATACTAACTATCATGTTTAACTAGTCCATGGTCTCACACTCTATAGTCTAATCTCTAGTCTCTTGATTATCATTCCTCCTCCTCCCCTCACCCTTGGATCTCTCACATGCCATACCTAAAATTTGGGCACTAATATAGGATACACTAGGTGTGGGAGTCCAAACTATCCTGGTAAGTGTGCCATCAGATATGGCTCTACCCATCAAGTATAATGGCCCATGATCCACACCCATGCCATACCTATCACCATAGTCACCCAAATTGGAAAAATAGTTACAATATGTACATAGGGTTACCACATGATCTCTCCTCATGTGATTATCTATAACACTAGCACATGGGCCATGTCATGTACCACCTAATCCTATCTACATATCTTAACTTAAGGTAACCTATCATCAACCACATGGGGCAACCTAGCTGGATGATACATCAATAACCTCTCATATATCTAGGTGCTCAATAATACCATTGATCCTATGGTATTTTATCTTATATACAACAATCCATACATATCATGCATGAGCTAAACCCAGATGATAAAACCCAAGTCATCGAGTCCCCCTTGATCTAATATGGACTGATATAAGGCTATCACATATAAAAACACCTTTCCATCTAACTTGTGACACAACACTCATGTTATCACAAGTCTTATCACAACCTTATAAATATAGAAAACCTATGTAATATACACATCAACAAAGCTCACCCTCAGTATTGGGTAAATCTTATCTAAACACATCACCCACTTGTTGGAACTATTGTCATTGATGTCAAAGGTCTAGCATTATTGGTGTTATAGGCCCCATTGCATTTAATGGTGTTTTTAATATTCATATCTTAGCTAATTTGTGTTAATATTTATTTAATATTAATTAATATATTTTTGGTTGCATATAAGTTAAAAGAGGGCCCATGGAGAATTCAAAGAGTCATAGGGTAAAAGATGAAAGAGGAATGGAGCGCATTTTCTCATGAAGAGTCATATTGAGGAATTCCAAGACTCACCATATGAAGATAAAAGAGGTATAGAACATTATTCCATGAAGGAACACTTTAAGGAATATGAAAAGTCACCAAGATAAAGACAAAAGAGGAAATGATGCTTTTGCTTATAAAGGGTCACCATATGACTTTTCAAATGCAAGGATACGAAGGGTCATGCAATTTTGGCACCATTTTCCATGAGGATTGAAGGGTCACAAAGGGTGAATTCCAAAGGTCATTTGGAAAGATATAAATAAAGGCTTGAGAAGCCATTTGTAATAGGTAAGAGAGTGCATGGTTTTTATTTATTTTTAAAGAGAGAAAAGTAGGAGATATTGTAGAGTTCTATCATTTGTTGAGTAAGCAACATTGAGAGATAGTTGTGTTTTATACACAAGAGGGGTTAGTGCTCCTGTGGGTTGGTGCTCATAAATCTTTGTAAGGGGTTGGTGCTCCTGTGGGTTTTTTTCACAAATATTTTTGTGTTAGTGCTTGGCAAAGGGGTTGGTGCTTGTGAACTTTGTATTTTGAGTTGGTGCTCTTTTATATACTTGAGATTATTCTCTGTGGTTTTTTTTCACTTTGGGTTTCCAAGTAAAAATCTAGTCTCTCTCTCTCTCTCTCTCTCTCTCTCTCTCTCTCTCTCTCTCTCTCTCTCTCTCTCTCTCTCTCTCTCTCTCTCTCTCTCTCTCTCTCTCTCTCTCTCGTGTGGTGCAAATTATTATTTTAGTTTTATTGCATATCTTGAATGTATGATTGAGTGGTTAAAAAAAGAAATAAGATTAAGAAAAAGATATATAATATATTGATTCACCACCCTGTCTTAGTATTTTTTATGCTTAACAATTGGTATCAGAGCAAGTTCCTTTTGAAAAAGTTTTACATCTTGAAGGAAGATCAGGAAAGCATGATGGCTAGATCACATGAAGGATTTTATACAAATAAGGCACCTTTGTTTGATGGGATGAATTATGTTTTTTGGAGCATAAGGATGAAGACTTATTTGATGGCCCTTAGATTTGACATATGACAAGTAGTGGTGGAGGAATATGAAGAGCCACAAACACTTGTAACTACTCCAGTAAAAAAGAAGGTAAGTGAAAATAATACTAAAGCTTTAAATACTATTTTATGTGGTTTACGTGAATTATAATTTGTTAAAGTTATGCAATATAAATATGCTCATGAAACTTGGGTAAAACTTGAGAATATTTACAAAGGTGATGGAAAGGTTCAACAAGCTAAGCTTCAGACTTTTAGAGATAGTTTGAGAGTTTGAAGATGGAAGAAGAAGAAAATATAACAAGTTATCTCTTGTGGGTTGATCAAATAGTCAATCAAATTCAAGGTCTTGGAAAATATTTAGAAGAATCGACATTGGTTTAAAAGGTTTTGAGATATCTACCATTGAGATATGATGAAATTTTTTTAGCAATTGAAGAGATGAAGAATTTATCCAAGCTAAAGATGGATGAGCTTCATGGTATTCTTATGGCATATAAGATGCAGATTGAACAAGATAAAGCTTCAAAGAGAGAAGTGGCTTGTAAGACATCAAAGAAAGAGAAGGCTAAAATTCAAGAATTAAGTGATAATTCTAGTGATGGTGAAGATGACAATGGAGCTCTATTCATTTACAAGTTGAAAAAGGGCACAGGTAAATATCAAGAAAAATTACCTTTTAAATGTTTTAATTATAGAAATATTAGACATTTTGTAGCTAAATGCCCAAATAAGGGTAATGATGAAAATGAAGAAGGAAAGTCTATATACAAAAAGAATTTCAAAGGCAAATTTAAGAAGGGATTTGAAAAAAAGAGTTTGTATTCTAAAGAATCTATCTCAGCTGAAGATAGTGGAGTCAGTGACTCAAAAGAAGAAGAGATTATATTCATGGCCAAACATGAATATACCTCTACAAGAAAAAGTATAGATGATCAAGAAGAAGAATAGGATGAAGATGAAGTGAATCTGGAAGGAGAACTCATTTGTACCTTAGAAGAGTTAAAAGCTCTTGAAAAAAATAATCAAAGATTAAAGCTCCATATCAAAAAAAATGAAAATGAGTCAAAAGAAATAATTGAATATCTACAAGCACACTTTGAAGAAGCCAAGAAGAATGAAGAATATCTAATGGCATACTTGAAAATAGTAAGTAAAGAATGTGAAAGGTATGTTATTGAAATTTCTTCTTTAAAAGCAGATCTTGAGAAAACAAATAAATTAATCAATGATAGAGCAGCCAATGATTCAAAATTTGAGAATAAAACTAATATGTTGAATAAGATATTAAAAAATTAAAGATCAATGTCAGATAAGACAGGTATTGGATTTTGAAAAGAGAAAGAGGAGGTCACTACTTTCATAGACAAGGAAAAAGGAAAGAGATATGTTGAAGTTCTTACAAAAGAAGAAATAAAAAGGAAAGAAGTTAAGAATACAAAGGACATCTTAAATAAAAAAGGCTGGAGGGAACAGAGATAAAAAAGGCAATCAGGTCAGAGATATACAAATAGGTCATATTTTTATGGTTATTATTTTTATTGTAATGGATATGGTCATAAGAAATTAGAATGTCAAAAAAGAGCTAACAGTTTCAGAAATAAGGAAAAGGAAAGTCATGTAGAGTCAATTAGAAGCCACAACTCTTTTGCTCCTCTATCAGGCTTTAATAAAGAGGCCATAATATGTTACAAGTGCAACAACTTCATACACATAGCATGGTAATATAGAAGTGTGTTTGATTTAGTCAATAAGGACTAGAGTTTCAAGGCTCTATTCATCAAGAAGAAAGTTTAGACAGGTTCATGGCAAAATAAATAACTTGAAAAATCTATGTTGGTGCAAACTACTTTACATGTAAGAAATAAAGAAAAGCAATGGTTCATTGATAGTGGATGTTCAAGGCACATGATAGGAGACAAGATCAAGTTTATAACCTTGAAGAAGATCAATGGTGGCACAGTGAACTTTGGAGACAATACTACTACCATAATTTCTAGAAAAGGTACACTAAGTTTGGATAATGATAGAACTAACACTAAAAATATTTTGTATGTAGAAGGTCTTAAGTATAATCTTTTGATTGTAATTCAAATGTGTGATCAAGGGCACACACTAAATTTTTATGTATAAGGTTGTGAAATTAGAAGAAAATATTTAGATATGATGGTTGTAGATGCTCAGAGAACATGAAATAATTTTTATATTCTATTAGACATTAAAGGTCAAAGATATTGTTTGAGCTAGATTGAAGAAAGTTGGCTATGATAAAAGAGAATGGGGCACACAAATTTTGACAATCTTGTCAACATTAGTAAGAAGCAAGTAGTCAAAAATATTTCAAAGACTGTAAAGCCATCTAACACGCTTTGTGAACCTTGTTAGCATGAGAAGTAGGCTAGAAGGTGGTTCAAAACAAAAAAATACTCAACTACTCAGATGCTAGATCTTGTTCACACTAATCTATGTGGACCTAAGAGAACTCAAAGTACTCAAGGTTATAAATATTTCATGTTTCTTATTAATGATTTTTCACGTATAATTTGTGTAATATTTTTAAAGAAAAAATCAAAAGCTTTCAGACATTTCAAAGCATTAGTTGAGAATGAAACTAGTTTGAAGATTAAGTGTCTAAGATCAGATCAAGGAGAAGAATTCATGTTGGATCAATTTATTGAGATTTTTGAATACCATGGAATAAAGAGATTATTTAGCAACTAGAACTCTACAACAAAATGGAGTAGTTGAATAGAAAAATAGAATAGTTCAGGAGATCGTGAGAACAATGCTAAATGAATCAAAGATAGCAGATAAATATTGAAGAGAGACAGTTTCTACAGTAGTGCATATTAAAAATAGAGTATTATTGAGAGTCAATAGTGATAAGACTCCTTATGAGTTATGGATAGACAAACTAGAAATAATTGATTATTTCAAAAAAATTGGCAGTAGATGCTTCATAAAAAAAACTGATAAAAAAATTGGTAAGTTTGAATCTAGAGCAGATGAAGGTATATTTATTAGTTATTCTTGTAAAAATAAAGCTTATAAATGTTATAAAAAATAACCAAAAAATTTATTGAAAGTGTAAGTGTTAGGATAGAAGAAGATGGAACACAAAAAAATTAGTGATCTAGTAAATATTCTTGAAATCATTGAAGAGGAAAGGTTTTGAAGAATCAGATGAAGATGAGAAGGAGAAAAGGGCACCAAAACTCCATCCAAATATGTTCAGATAAATCATAATGAAAGTGACATCATTAAGGACATAAATGAAGGAATTCATACTAGAAGAATGATGGTAAGTGAATCTAAGCAAGTTAATTTCTCTTTGTTATCCAAAATTCAGCCTAGAACTTTTTCAAAAGTTAGACATGATAAGCATTGGGTTAAGGCTATGGATGAAGAATTAAATTATATATAAAATAATGATACTTGGGAATTAGTGCCTAGACCAAAAGATCACAATGTGATAGGAACAAAATATTTTTATAGAAATAAGTTGAATGAAAATGGACAAGTGACCAGAAATAAAGTAAGATTAGTATGTAAAGGATATGCTCAAATTGAGGGAATATATTTTTAAAAAAAATTTACACCAGTGTCAAGGTTAAAGGCTATTAGAATTTTTCTTACATATGCAATGTTTAAAAATTTCAAAGTATTTCAGATCGATGTCAAATCTGCCTTCTTGAACAGAAATCTGATTTATTCTCTCAAATATTAGTATCCATGTATGCAAATTAAAGAAAGCATTGTATGGATTGAAACAAGCTCTTAGAACTTGGTATGCAAGACTTGATAAGTACCTACAAAATAAAGGTTTCAAGAGAGGATTTGTTGATAGTAATCTCTACATCAAAATATAAGGTGAGCATTAATTAGTTATTGTGGTATATGTTGATGATATCAATTTTGGAAGAAATATTGAAAAGATGACAAATTTTTTTCTGATAATATGAAAAAATAATTTGAGATGTCTATGCTTGGAGAATTGTCATTTTTCTTAGGATTGCAAATATTTTAGTCAGATAAAGGAATTTTCATATCTCAAAGTAAATATGCTAAGGAAATGTTGAAGAAATTTGGTTTTGAGGATTGTGCACCAGTTGGCACACTAATGTGTATAGAAAATAAGGTGAGCAAGGATGAAGATTCACCTATTACAAATCAATATTTGTATAGATCTATGATTGGTAGTCTTTTATATTTGATAGCATTAAGGCTAGACATCATGCATGTAGTAGGTATGGTTACAAGATATCAGTCGTCTCTAAAAGATAGCCATGTTCAGTTGGTGAAGAGAATATTTAGATATATCAAGGGGACATTAGATTATGGATTATGGTATCCCACATGTATAGATTTCACTTTGGTTGTTTATACAGATTTAGATTGGGAAGGGTGCTTGGATGGTAGAAAGAGTACAAGTGGAGTAACTTTCTTCCTTGGTGATAGCTTAGTATTATGGATAAGCAAGAATCAAAATTTAGTGTTACTTTCTACATCTGAAGCAAAATATATTACAACAATATTATGTTGTACTCAAGTACTTTGGATGAAGCAAACTTTGGAAGATATCAAGGTAAATTTTGATGAACCTATTTCTATTTTTTATGATAACACAAGTGCTATAAATATTTTAAAGAATCTAGTGATACATTCAAGAACAAAACATATTCCCATTATATATCACTTTTTAAGAGAGAAACTTGTAGATCAATAGGTTAAGATGGAGTATATCAGTATTATAGAGCAGATTGTAGATATTTTCATAAAGGCACTACCAAAAGACATATTTGAGTATCTACAAGAGAATTTGTGAGTAATTTCTTTTACTTCTTGTCATTGAGGTTTAGCATCAGTTGAGGGGGAGCTAAGTATTATCTCTAAGTAGGCCCTTTGCCATTGATTTCAAAGGGGGAGAAGAATAGGTATAGGTATAGATGTAGAAATATGTACAGGGAATAGGTATAGGTTGCTATAGTAAGGGAGAGTTATTGTATGTTTTTTAGATGATAGTATGTATAGGTTTTAGGATATGGTAGTTTTAGTTTGAGGTTGCCATCAATGACAAAGGGGGAGATTATTAGAAATATTATCATTTATATCAAAGGTCTAGCATTATTGGTGATATAGGCCCCATTGCATTTAATGGTGTTTTTAATATTCATATCTTGGCTAATGTGTGTTAATATTTATTTAATATTAATGAATATATTTTTGGTTGCATATAAGTCAAAAGAAGGCCCATGGAGAAGTCAAAGGGTCAAGGGGTAAAATATGAAAGAGGAATGGGATGCATTTTCTCATGAAGAGTCATCTTGAAGAATTTCAAGAGTCACCATATGAATACAAAAGAGCTATGGTGCATTTTTCCATAAAGGGACACTTTAAAGAATATGAGAAGTCACCAAGATAAAGACAAAAGAGGAAAGGATGCTTTTACTTATGAAGGGTCACCATGTGACTTTTCAAATGCAAGGATACAAAGGGTCATGCAAGTTTGGCACCATTTTTCATGATGATTGAAGGGTCACAAAGGGTGAATTCCAAAGGTTATTTGGAAAGATATAAATAAAGGCTTGAGAATCTATTTGTAATAGGTAAGAGAGTGCATGGTTTGTATTTGTTTTTGAAGAGAGAAAAATAAGAGATATTGTAGAGTTTTATCATTTGTTGAGTAAACAACATTGAGATATAGTTGTGTTTTATACACAAGAGGGGTTGGTGCTCCTGTGGGTTGGTGCTCATAAATAATTGTTGTGTTGGCACTCGGTAAAGGGTTTGGTGCTCCTACAAGTTGGTGCTTGTGAACTTTGTATTTTGAGTTGGTGCTCATTCATATACTTGAGATTATTCTCCATGGTTTTTTTACACTTTGGATTTCCACATAAAAATCTAGTCTCTCTCTCTCTCTCTCTCTCTCTCTCTCTCTCTCTCTCTCTCTCTCTCTCTCTCTCTCTCTCTCTCTCTCTCTCTCTCTCTCTCTCTCATGTGGTGAAAATTATTATTTTAGTTTTACTGCATATCTTGAATGTATGATTGAGTGGTTAAAGAAAATAAATCAAATTAAGAAAAAGATATATAATATATTGATTCACCCCCCTCTCAATATATTTTGTGCTTAACACCACTGAGTTATTGCTTGTGTCTCTTCCTAATCATCTGGTTTCCCTGTGATCACCAGTGTCCCCTTATAATCAATCTAAGAAATTCATGGACATCTTCTAATGTGATACCTACATATATGGTATCCCTATCCACCACCCATATAAAAGTGTTGGTCAACCATTCCCATGCTCTAAGGAACATGACAAGGATATTAGCACTTAGTGGGATCTACCTCATCTCCATGATGACTCCCAAGCCTAACACAACCTATCTAGATCTGTCTACATCCATCAAGTGCTCTAGTAGATCAAGTAACCATGAAACATCAAAATCACCAAAATATCTGATGTCAATGAAAAGTATCAAATAATAAAGGATGTATTAGATCTCCATGTCACTCATAATAAAAATACATTTTTATAAATTTCAAAAAAATAAACTGGTTTACTGTAAATTTATTTCATTTTATACCAAATTGACCTATTCCAAACTACATCAGCATTTTTATTACTAAGTTGACCACCCTATGGTTTAAAATTACTATATTGGCCCCTTTTTTTCACTATAGTACTATATCAACCATTTTAAAACCTACTAAGTCAGCCATATAGTACAAATTTAGCCACCCTTTGACTTACAATACTAAGTCAACCTTCTTTCTACCTTATAATATTATATCAGCCACTTAAGAAATAACTAAGTCAGCCACATAGTACTATGTCATCCCCCTTCCTAAATAAATTCAACTACATAGTACTATATCAACCCACTAATTTTGTCTTTTACAAACTAAGTTGACCTGGTCATCTTTGTTGATTCATTGTGATGACTTTTTTATTAATTACCATAAATGTCTGTAGCATTTATTGCTCTGACTCCTTCCTATCCAATATCCCATTTGACCCTTAGTGTCCCTAAAAATTTCTTAGGGTTTATTATCATATCTATATTTTTCCTAATTACCAATTTTTTGTAAAACACTCAATTTCAAATAATAATACTTGAAAATTTGAAAATTTTTGTTACTTACCTATGTTGCATTCATTGTCGCTGTTATGTGTCCTCCCCATCTCAATTGTCATCTCCTCACCATCCTGGATCTCTAGGATCTAACTAGGTCTATCAAAGCTCTATTTTTCTCAGAATAGTAAATAATATCAATTGAATCCTTTTTCACCCTCTTTATATTTACTATTCAAAATTATTTACCCTTCAAAAATTTATCATCATATTTCTTATTCTGATCATATCTTTATTTCTACTAACTCTTTTTTCAAACCATAAAATATTCTAGACTCCTGGTGTCAGAGAATATTTATAACTATTACATGCATATGTTTCAAAAAAATTGATTTTTTTCTCTTTTTTTCTAATCTCTACATGTTCACCTAATGTTCTTCACATTGGACACCTTCACATTTACCACATCTCCATATTTATCTACAACACTAAGATAAGTAAAGGTATGTATTTTTCAATTATATCCTTTTATTTATCTTATTTACTCCTTAATGCACTCTATTTAGCATCAACACTATGTGTCATCATGTTCTTTTTTTGAAGCATCATCCCCTATTGCACCTATGTAACATGTGATGAGCTTCAAGTGGGGCATATGTATACACATAATATTTTTAAACTTTTATCAATTATTGATGTTTTTTATCTTACAGGAACCCATCAAGTCTCAATCTCTTTGACCACACACCCTAAGGGGTGTACTAGAAAAGGGGTGGGTTTTACATTAGTGCTTCCTAGGATTATTGTCCCTTTTGCCACTTGATATCTACATAATTTTCTCCTAAAATCTATTTTCCTAAGCTTTGCCTCCTATTTTGTACCTTCCTCTAGTCATTTTCCACCTTCATTATCCCTTTCCCTAACCTAAACCCCTTTTGAAAATTTACATGACTATGTCAGCCACATTGACATTGTATTCTTATTGACAAAACTTATTAAGGGTCTAGGTCAGCCCCTGGCCGACCTAGTTAGTTTTTGTCAATTACAATATTAGGTCAATTTTTTGGAAGGGTTTAGGGTTAGATCTGCCTATATAAACACATTCATTTCACCATTTTTAGATGAAGAGAATAAGTAAGATATATTATGCATTTACTTATCTACTATTTTACTTGAAGAGTAAGCTTAGGGTTTCATACTTTATTTGGAGATATGAATCTTGTCTTATAGAGAAGTATTTTAAATGAATTGATAGGTTGTGTAGGCTAGATCTAATTTATCCTTGTCATCCTTACATACCATAATAACTTCTTGTAAATAACCTTGGCCAAAGGAGAGATTAAGACTCGATGGGTTCATCTTCAAAGATAAGTCTTCCTAATTTTGTTCCTCCTTTGTAAGAGTATATAGATATGCATTTAAAATTTTCTTCCACGAGTTAGGATTTTGTATACATTGAAATAAACATATGTATTATATGCATGCTTAATTTTTATGTTTATTACCCCTACCTTGTGCCACAAGATTTGGTGAGCACTAGATTAGATTTTGATTTACTTGTTATTAGTTTAGTGAATATGAAATTATAGGATCTAAATAAGTTTATTGCATAGTTTTGCTTGACTGGAGACTTTGGAACCCTCCCTAGTGATATTATTTCAGTAAGAGATACCTTGGCTACATCTAGTGATGTAAACACTTAAAAATCATACACAATGGTTATAGATGTTTAACTAACCCCTATACCCCCTGGGGACTATCCCACAACATATCGACTCCAAACCTAACTCACCCTAGCTAACCTTTAAAAAAAATTAACCTAACTCACCCTTTTTTGATAGTTTACATTACTATATCCATTATATTGACCTTGTATTCTTATTGACAAAACTTATTAAGGGTCTAAGTTAGCCCCTGGCTGACCTAGTTAGTTTTTATCAATAATGATACTAGCTTAACCTTGTTAGATAAAATTTTTAGAAGGGTTTAGGGTTAGACATGCATATATAAACATAATCATTTTGTCGTTTCTATATGAAGAGAAGAAGAATTAATATATATTTCACATCTCCTTATCGACCATTCTACTTAAGGAGAAACTTAGAGTTTCATAATTTCTTTAGAGATACAGATCTTATCTTATGAAGAAGTATTTTGGATGCATTGATAGGTTGTGTAGCCTAGAGTTGATTTATCCTTGTCATCCTTACATACCACAATAATCTCTTGAAAATGACCTTGTCCAAGGGAGAGATTGAGGTTTGACGGGTTCATCTTCAAAGATAAGTATTCCTAACTTTGTTCCTCCTTTGTAAGAGTAGATAGATATGCATTTACACTTCTCTTTAATGTATTATGATTTTGTATACATTGGCATGAGTATTTGTATTCTATGAATGTTTAATTTTTATGTTTATTACACCCATTTTATGCCACAAAATTTGGTGAGAACTAGATTAGATTTTTCTTTACTTGCTATTAGTTTAGTTAATATAAAAACATAGGATCTAGTTAGGGTTATTGTGTAGTTTTGATTTTATAGAGGCTTTAGAACCCTCCCTAGTGATATTATTATAGTAAGAGATCCCTTGGCTAGGTATAGTACATCCATATTGGTTATGACCTTGATTATCTAATGTAACCCTAATAAAAAGTGTAAATATGATCTATCTTCTCTAAGTTAGGATTGATTTGTAGATCTGATACATTTCCCATTACATACATTCTAGTGAACTTGATGTGAATCTAAATCTTACAGGTTTTATTTCACACTTTTCATTTCTATCATTTTCTTATATTTCTATATTTATGATATTAGGTCAACTAGGCTAGTATAGTTCTAACTTATGTGCATAGGTTTAACACATAGTCACATCACAATGACTCTATTATTTTTGTATAGGTCTTCATCAGATATAGGTTACTAGATTGACAAGGCCAACATAATATAGTTATTCAGTATCAAATAGAAAACCAAGTCGAATAGGTTGACTTAGTCTCCTAATCAACATCTAGAATAATAGACTATATTGAATAGGTTGACTTAGTCTTTCATTCAACATCTAGATAACAAATTAAGTCAACCAAGACAACTTAGTCATCTTAATCGGCTTCAATAAATAGGTTTTTCTAGAACTAAGTCAACCCATTTGACTTAGTTTGTATAACTTAGAATCAACATTCAAGACACTTTAATAAAAAATTTCAATCCTCATTATCTTCCAACCCACCAAGGTTCCTCTCTTTCTCTCTATCAATTCAATAATTCATTTCAATTCTATTTTGTGCAATTTTTCAATCTTCAAAAATAAAATCTTACAATAAACTAAGTCGACATGGTTAACTTAGTTATTAAGGACTCTTGATTTTACATAATAGTAGCAACCTAGTCAATTTTGTTATGTAATGTTGTCATACGATGTAGTTTGAACTAAATTTATACCATTCTTAATTTTGAAATTAATTACTATATGTTAGTAATTAATTCACACTTTCATTTTCATCTATTTGTATGCTTATATTAGCTCACATAGTCTAATTAGTTTATTTTTCAAAATATCATTTAGTTTCACTCTTTTATTCTTTTTGCACATACTACCAAATCACACAAATTTAAAAATGCATTTAACATTTTTCTTCCCAAGGCCTACCTACTTGGATTTTATCACCGAGGGGGAAGTTAGCCTAGTTTTTTTTATCTAAGTATAAACATGTAGTTAATAGTATATATTGGAAAATTACCCAATACCCTTATTACTACGAGATTGAGAATTGAGGTGGTAGGACCCAATACCAACCAATACCATTCTAACACCGATCCCTTACAACATAAACATCTTGAAACCATCCATAGATTGATTTTTAGTTCCTTATTTTCAACCAAATTCCCTATCACACTTAAAATAACATTTTATAATAATCTAACAACACTTAGGATGACCATTCAGTTGGCATTTATTTTTCAGTTGACTACGTGCTCTTTGATCATTGAGTGTTGTATTGAAAAAACTTGCATTAACTAATGTTTGTGCAAGGTTTTGTGTTGTGTGACCTAATTGGATCATTATCATTGATTTAATTATTCATATGTTTTCTTTCATTTCCTATTTTAATTACATTTCAAAATATTGCTTTGATTTTAGCACACTATCATTCTGTTTGACATAATTTTTTACAGACTATATTTTTTTCTATTTGCAATACTAATTCAACCTGGTCGACCCAATAATCCTTTTTTCCATTTAAATTTTAGTATTAATTCAACCTATTCAACTCTATATCCTTATCAGACTATTTTTTCCCCTATCTATAGTATTAAGTTAACTTGGTCAACCCAATACTCCTTTATTCCAATCAAGTTATAGTACTAAGTTGACCTAGTCAACTCTATATTATTACTAGACTATCTTTTTCCCTATTTATAGTACTAAGTCATCTTGGTCGACCCAATACTCTTTTTTTATAGTCATGTTACAATACTAAGTCAACCTAGTTGACCCTTTATCCTCATCAAGATCATTTTTCATACCCTTTTTATAGTACTAAGTCAAATTGGTCAACTTTATACTCTAATCTGTCTCTTATACCTCTTTGCTTTCATATCAACATTTTCTTCCCTAATCTTTCTATTTCATCATGAACTTCCTATTTGAAGACAACACTAAGTTAAATTCAATAGATATGATGAGTTTTACCAACCCTAATAGGTTCTCCCATAAGTAGTTTGTGGCTCTTAGCCTAGATGAAAGTAATGTGAATGTAGCCATTCGTACTATAAACTACAGAACCCTTCCTCATTATTCTTCAATTTTCAATCCTCTTTTCTCATTTGAAGATCAACCTAAATCAGAGTATGCCCCAAAAATTCTCTTCTTCATCAATGAATTTCTTCAACATTAAAGAAAGGATCCTTTTATTATTTACCATCTCATGATAAGTGGTCAATTCAAAGAACCCCATTCACCTTCTCCCACATTCTCACATGGATTTGGAGAAACTAGATTCTCTACTTCTCACCCTCTTCCCTCTATTTTGACCCCTTCTCATACCATGACATCTTCCTCTTTGATTTACTTCACCTCCATGCCTAATATCTCTACTAAAATGGTAAGTTCTACATATAGGGGGGCCTATTCAAAGACCCACCCTTCTCAATTTCTCCACTACTGCATCATTTTATACCCATGGTAATCATGACTCTAGTTCCTCTTCTTCTCATCCCTCTACCAGTACATTTTTTTCCACATAATTAAATTATGCCACTAGTGCCTCACTTACCACCAATTCTTATCAAGCTGCTACTAATAGCCATAGTGGTACCCAAGCCACTACTACCATTTCCAATGCCAATAATACCACTCAAACCCATAAACATCTATTAAAAATTCTTAATCAAATGAATGATTTCAAATATAATAATGAAAATGTAAAATCACCTTATCCATCTTCAAACCCACCATCAATAGGTTCTATGAAGCATGCATAACCAAAATTCTCCCTCTCCTCCCCTTCAGGACTCCCATGATAATCTTATCCCTTAACCTCCCCTTGTTAATAAAATAATCAAGCACCTTCAAAATGAACCTATTGCATCTCAAATTTTCAATATCAATATAGGAGGTATCACCCCTAACATTACTTATAATTGGTCAACTGATCATACTCTCCACTTAAAAACATTTGGATAATATATAAATACTGGGTAAAGTTAAATACCTTTGCCACTACCAAGATATTATCAAATAATCTAACAAGTGATGATTTAGATCGGTACACCCAACTCAAATCTCATTCTATCACTACTTTGGAAGATTTAGTTAATGCTTTAGTCTAAGAATTCCAAACTAGTGATCTCCCTTAGAATACCTTGGCCCATTTTATCTATTGTAAATAATTTGATAACAAAACTGCACAATCTTTCATCAAATGATGGAAGACCTTATCTAACAAATGTAAACATAATATGGCAGATGATAACCTCTTTCATATATTTACAAATGCTCTTTTTCCCAAGTTGTAATATCAGGTCCATAGTCTCCTTCCACATACTTTAGAATAGGCTTTTGACCAAATTTTTATGGGTATTCGCATGTTAATAAAGAATAAGAATCATCATGTTACAAATGGTAGTGTCACCAACTCTTATGATACTATTGATACTATTTAAGCTATTTTTCCCAATCAAACTCTAGAGAAAGATTCCTCTACCAACCACATCATTAATCCTCATTTATCTTCAACCAATATCATCAATGTTCATAAAACTTTATCCTTATCAGAATTATAAAAACATCTACCAAGGCCTCTTCTGTGATAACTTGATGCCACTCATACCATGAGATATTGGTACAATCCTAATCAATTTTGTTGGTTTCATTCTAGTTAGGATCATTTTCATGAGACTTGTAAGTAAATTCATTATTTGGATATGGATTTCCTTCTCGATCCCAATTTTGACCATGATTATATCATTCATAAACATAAGCAATCCTATGACATTGCATTCAAATCCCATGAAACACAAACTAAATCCCAATCTTTGAAACAAGCTAATGCTCATTTGGTGATGTATAAAGATTCTCTTCCTAATCACCAAAACCACCCAGACAAACCTACCCCTTATACTAATAATGTTGATAGTCTTCTTGACCCCACTCCTAAAGAGAACGTGGTCAATATGACTAATATCTTAAAGGTATTTATTTTCATTGATCCTCATCCCATCCACACTCCTCAACTACCTCACACATTTTGTGTTATCCAAGACTCTTCTCCAAATCACTTAACAGAGTTGGTGTAAGAAGACCTTATATATTTTGATGAACCTCCCTTAGATAACACTTATCATACCATTTCTACCATTCCTCCAACCTTTTTACCCATCACTAATAATACTCAAACTTCTATCAATACTTCTTATAATCTATCTCAAACCAAACTTGAATCAACCAACCCATCTTATTAATATAATCAAAAAATGTGTCTTCCAATTAAACCTTCCACCTCTTATAAACATAAATTCACATGCACTTTATCTCCTCCTTCTGAAGACCTATTAACATAGTGGATTGCACCCGAGGGCAAGACGCCTAGCTCCCGCCCTTCCACACGCAACAATGGAAACTCCCTCTCTCGCCTATGGGACTGGTGAAGCTGGAGGGGAGAGTCTCTGGATGAGGGCTAGCTCCCTCTGATGTATCTTTCAGGTCCTGGTTTCTCCTAATGCTAACAAATAAAATGAAAAAAGGGGGGGATGAAAAGAGAGAGAGAGATGTTGAAAATAGAACCTAACCTAAAAAATGAAAAGGTGATACACCAGAAAAGGCTGATCTACTCCACCTGAACATACACTTTCCATCGAGAACCAACTCCCATACACTTCATTTGACATGAGAAAACCTTCTGCATTAGTGGGTCAGGGGTCTGTGGAGATATAGGGAGGAAATAACTACTAGAGGCATTGTGAGACACACTGCAGCAGCCTATCCACTTCACGTATACTCCTCTAGGGACACTTCTGATAGACTTGTAAAAGGAAACTCAAAAAAATTGCACCATACATGCTAAAATCATTTTGAAAAAGCATTAATAAAATGACTTAACATAGAATCAAGGCATAGACACATATTAAAGATGCAAAACTCAGAATGGAGGTAAAAATGCTATGTTTTGATTCAAGGTAAAATTTTGGTAGAGCTTTGCCTTAAAAGCCCAAGAGATTTTTGGGTAGAGTTTTGCCTTAAGGCTAAGAGATGATATTTTTTATCCCAAGAGAATTTTACAATATATATAGAGAGGAAGAGAACTTAGCGCTTCTTGGGAAAGATTTTGGTGCTCATTTTTGCAAGTGGCCCATGTGTGTTTTGAACCTTGGGAAGAGGAAGCCACTGTTACTGATGTCATTATTCAAAAAAGGCCTGCTAGAACCATGTTATATAATCACTGAAATTGACTTTGGCATTCAAACATTAATGTAAGAACATAGCTGTGCCTCTTTTTTGCAAACAGACTGCAATGTGTCCCCTCATCAATGCCAACTAGAGAAAACAAGTTGCGCTACTCATCTGGTAGTAACTTGCCTTCCCTTTGCCACTTGGATGCTTTGTCTTTTCTGCTCCTTGTCTTCTTCCTACTCTTTCAACCCTTGAGGGTGATCTTCTAGTGGGTCATTGCATTCCTTGGGCTATTTCCATGATTTGGTGCTCAGATAGTTCAAAACAAATGGCTACTTCACTGTGTTAAAATTGACATTCACGCGGTCTTCACCCAATGGCTAGTTTGTCTCCTTAAATTTGATGGCTTTCAGGATGTCACGTCCTTGGAAAAAGTCATCAGGTCTCTTCTACGGGATTTTGTGCTTCAAGATTTTTCCCATAGATAAAAAGTCTGAGGGAATTGGCTGCTTTGAATTGCTTTGTTTATCCTTCTCGAAGGGAAAAAACCCTTCAGCTTCTTGAGAAATGGCCCATTATCTTCAGTGAGAGCCCTCCACAAGGGAACATACCCTTTAGGTAGGCTTCTTCATTTGGTCCCTTTGGCTATGGCCTTTTGGTGAAAATCTTTGGACTTTTGTCTAAAGGAAATCCTTCAGACTAAAAGTCTGAAAGAATTTTGAATTTAAAATAAAACTACAAAAAATGCCCCCTTCAGCTGCCTTTGAAACTCTAACTACCCTCCACAAGGGCTTTTGGACCTTGAACTACCCTTTGGCTTTGGGATACACCCTTGAACCAAGCCATTGAACTAACCCATTAAACCAAAATTGGTTCAACAGTTCAATCGATTCAACGGTTCAATCACTGCGTGCCGAGTTGATTGAACTAATCTTTTGAACTTGCAAATGAACCAAGTGATTTAACTAATTCATTAAACTAGTTCAATGGTTAAATTCTACACGCTGAGCCCATTGAACCAAGCCTTTGAACCGTTCACTTGAACCACTCATTAAACCGGTTCAACGGTTCAACACTACATGTTGAGCCTGTTGAACCAAGCCGATGAACTTGCTGATGAACTTAAACATTGAACCAAGTGAAATGAACCAAGGCATTAAACCAACGTGTTGAACCATTGCATTAAACCAAGCCAATTGAACCAGCTAAAGTGTTGAACTAGTGCTGAACTAGCTGATTGAACCAAAACTGAATGAACCAAGTGGTTGAACTTGAAGCCGTTTGAACTCGTGCAACCCAAAATTGATTGGTTTCAAATAGCAAGGGAAAAAGGGGATCGATTTTGGCCTATTAGGTGAAAATGGTCAAAAAATTGGTGACTCCCAAGGGAAGCATGCCTGCTATGCTTATTGACTAGTTTCCTTGTAGTCCATTGGGCACGAAGTCAGATGCAAATTGAATAAAGTTAGCAACAGCCCTAGAGATCCAAGAATCAAACATAAAGCTTTTACCCCACACACAAAGGAAAACACACACATGGCTAAAAACACTACCAGTGCAAACTACACTTAGGGAAAGTAGGAAAAGAAATTGAAAACAACTACTATATATAACTAACCAGGTACATCTGCTTCCCTCCTAGATCAAAGGGAAAACTTCTTAAGTTTTCTTCCTGGCAAGGAAACTTATAGTGCCAGACAAGTGGCTGAATGAAAAGGAGATTTGGTGACCTGCTCCTCTTGCCTATCACCTAGATTGGTTGGTATTTGAATAGATTAGATTAAAACATGCTTCCAACATATACGTACTCTGTTTATTCCTAAAAGCTTGTTGAATGTTGGTCCTTCATGTTGGTGCATTTCACCAAGAAATCAATGGCTATTGGCTCATCACCATAAGCCCTTTGATATGTACAATCCCTCTACAATGCATCATGGTCTGACTTGTTTCCTTCTGCCTCATTGAAAACTCTGTCAGACTCATCCTCTACTTCCTCTAGACCTTCTTGAAGAAGGGTGACAGTTGTGATGCCCAAAATGGAATCACAAAATGATTTCTCATCCCACAAAACATCACCTCTCTATTCAGAACTTTCTTCTTCAAGGCCTCCCTCAAAGAAGACAGACCTCTCCTTTTCCTCCTCAAAGATTAGGATCTCTAGATGTTCAAACATATCCTCCTGATCCTCCTCTAACTCAATCTCTTCAGCATAGTCATCCTCCTCATCGAAGTAACAAGGAAGTTCATCAAACAAAGGGGGAGAGAGCTCACTATGCTTATGTTCCTCCTCATATTGCTGGAACATCTGCATGTATGCATGACTTGAGTCTTCTCCATTGTTGATGAGGTCTTCACAAGGAGCATCAATGATGATTTCTTCTTTGTTGTCACTCATGATAGCCTCTTGGGAAACTATAGATTGGGTCTTTTGATCCTCACTCATCTCCTACAAAATAGGTTCCTCCTTGAGAAGGGGTGAAGTGCTAAAACCATGTGGAAGAGGAGGCAGTCCTTGAGCTAGAATTGAATGATTCTCCTCCTTCCATCTGGCTAGCACTTCATCAATATCAGGTGTGGCCTGATAGCTCTCTTGGAAGTGTGTAGATGGGGTGTGTTCAGACATAGAATGTGCCATTGGGTCTGAAACATCCATCACACATTAGCTGAGGAATCTCTCTCTGGACTCCAACTCTACAATTCTTCTGGCCATATCCTCTTAGAAGAGCCTTTCTTAAAAGTCACCAGCATCATCATGATCAGGGGAAACCTCATCTTCTTCAAGGTTTTGAGAAAAACCTTGCTTCTCCTCCTTCCTACCCCATGATTCTATTGTTTCCCCAAGTTCAAGATCTCAGAATTGGAATTTTGCTCTTGTGAACAGGAAGCAACTTTGTTTTCTCCAATGTCCTGGGGCTCCTCCACAAGGTCTAGAAGTTTGAACTCTCTTTCAAGAAGTAGCCTCATCTTAGCCTCTAAATCTTCAATTTGCTTAGCTAGATTGTCCTAAAAGAGTCTTTCTTGGAGGTCACCAGCATCATCCTCTTCAAGGCTCTGGGCTGGTTCCTGGCATTCCTTCCTCCAACTCAGAATCTGCACATCATGCTGAAAGACTTGGGGTGGTTGAAAAATGCCAAGAAGAGACTGTTGATGCACCAAAAGAGTCTCTGGAAGGGGAATGTGTTGGTTCGTGGTATTCCCCCCAATGGAAGATTCACAATATAAGGAATTGAGAAGATTGATCTCTGTGGGGGGTTGCTATGATGCCCTTTGATGTTAGAAAGCTAGGTGCACAAGATTGAGAGCAGATGCATTAGATGAGCTAGAGTGAGTAAGTGCTATCTGAAAGAAAGGATTTGGTGCACAAGAGGGGGATTTATTCAAAATAGGAAGGGGCACACAAGGCTGACTGCCTTGAATAAATGGATTTCTCCATTTTGCTACCTCCTCCTCCATGGATTGCAAGGCTTGACCTTGCCTAAACAAACACTCCTCTTTATACATCAGCTCCTACTGATATCTGTACTGTTCCTCTAGTTTGTCAATCTCCATCGTCTGCTTCTCAAACTCCAATGCCACCACCCTTATCATTGAAGGACAACTAGGAGAGCTGCTTGAGGGGATTCCCTGAATATCTAGATCTTGATGATAGTCATATGAAGGAATACAAGGTCCATGATTTTGTGCAAAGGAATTATACATACAAAAATAAGATCTCTGATGGCACCAAGCTACTTAACCAGTTGATTCAACTCAGAGTTGCCATTGGTGTTGATGCAAAAGCCTCTAAAGGCTAGTTGGTTGAAGAACACACCAAAAATTCTTCAACTCTTTAGACAAAACCTGTCCTAGTTGGTCCCATCAGGCGTGCCAAAAACTATTGATGTAGTGGATTGCACCCAGGGGTAGGATGCCTAGCTCCCGCCCTTCCACACACAATAATGGAAACTCCCCTCTCACCTATGGGACCAGCAAAGCTGGAAGGGAGATTCTCTAGATGAGGGCTAGTTCCCTCTAATGTATCTTTCAGGTCCTAGTTTCTCCTACTGCTAGCAAATAAAATGAAAAAGGGGGGGATGAAAAGAAAGAGAGAGATGCTAAAAATAGAACCTAACCTAAAAAATGAAAAGGTGATACACCAGAAAAGGTTGAGATACTCCACCCAAATATACACTTTCCATCGAGAACTAGCTCCCATACACTTCATCTGACATGAGAAAACCTTCTGCATCAATGGGTCAGGGGTCCGTGGAGATACAGGGAGGAAATAACTATTAGATTCATTCTAAGACACATTGTAGCAACCTATCCACTTCACCTATACTCCTCTAGGGACACTTTTGATAGACCTATAAAAGAAAACTCAAAAAAATTACACCAGACATGCTGAAATCATTCTGCAAAAGCATTAAAAAAATTACTTAACACAGAATCAAGGCATAGACACATACTAAAGATACAAAACTCAAAATGGAGATAAAAATTCTATGTTTTGATTCAAGATAAAATTTTGGTAGAGCTTTGCCTTACAAGCTCAAGAGATTTTTGGGTAGAGTTTTGCCTTAAGGCTGAGAGCCGATCTTTTTTCTCCCAAGAGAAGTTTACAATATATAGAGAGAGGAAGAGAACTTGGTGCTTCTTGGGAAAGATTTTGGTGCTCATTTTTACAAGTGGCCCATGTGCATTCTGAATCTTGGGAAGAGGAAGCCACTGTTACTGATGTCATTCTTCAGAAAAGGCCTACTGGAACCATGTTGTACAATCACCAAAATTGACTTTGGCATTCAAAAATTAATGTAAGAACATAGCCGCACCTCTTTTCTATAAAATTGATGTTCACGTGGCCATCACCCAATGGCTAGTTCATCTCCTTAAATTTGATGGCTTTCAGGACATCACATCCTTAGCAAAAGTCATCAATTTCTTCTACAGGCTTTATGTCAGGAATCTAGAACATAAATGCTTTGATACCAACTATTAGGACCTAGGAAGCACAATTGATTACCAAGCAACTAAACATGGAATTAACCAAAAGCAATAAGTAACTAGAATCAGAAACAACACAAAATATGAGAGACAATACCCAATTGTATTAATACTCTTCTAGAAGGAAATACAACAAAGAAGATGACATAGTCTTCTTCCTTACACTCCTCTAGGGCTCCCACACCTCTAGGGCATAAACAGTAAATCTCTTCAAGAGCTCACTCTTTCAATTACGGTCCCAACACACAACTCAAACACAGAGTTGGTGTTCACCTCCAACTAGTCAGTATCACTACTGCCAATACACAAGTACTCCACATACTTCATGATCGAGTACACACCGTACT